>VMOF01000024.1:15505064-15854610 GCA_011764245.1 Trialeurodes vaporariorum | reverse complement strand
CCGCCCCTCTGATTCTTACGCAAAGTTCAGATTCGGATTCAGCGACCCAAAATAACTAAGAATCGACTCTCAGATATAAGTCCGCAAACTTTGCAAGCTAAAATCCCCTGTTGCCTGGACTGTAATGAAATCACTGTTATTTTCTTTCTTAATCTCTCTATTGCCTCCTGTTTCATAAAAATTAATATTGCTACCTTACACAATACTTTTTTTTTATACATAACGTATCAAAAACATGTGCCTGAAAGGTGTGCATTGTTTGAAAACTTTCTTCTGAACAAATGTATTGACTCACACCCTTAATACCGCTGTATCACAACTTTGTATCAAATACACACCCTTGTACTAGGAGCAAACATGTTAAATATGCATTCCGTATTAAAATATTTACAATATTTAGCTATAGTGACTATTTCTTCAAATAGCCATCCACTACCACTTGTTTACAAGACTGGCAACATTGCATTTGGTATCGGTACAATTTACACATGTTCATAGCCCGCACATTGAAGCAGTATTTACTTTCGTCACGGCAGTCAGCCACTAAAACAAACAAAAAAGAAAAACAAGGTGTAAATCAAATCATGACTGGCTTAGAAGGTTATTTATGTAGCCACCAGGCTGTGTTAAAATTAAAAGTAATTACTAGTTTTTTTTTAACAAAAAAGGGGAAAAAAAACAAAGAAATATTGGTACAACAAGAAGTCATAATGGTCAATATTGTTGCTCTTTCGAATTTTTGGTGAAAAACAATATCGGACTGTAATGTGTGGTGATTGCAAAGACAAGATGGCTCAGCTCTTTATACGGGTATTTCACCGCGAACGATAGATCCATAAATTTCAACCAGCGTTCAAACTTTCCAATTTGAATCATACTGAACTCCTTTGAGGCTCTTTTTCAGATGCAGGAAACGCCAGAAGTCATATGGCTCTAGCCTTGCAGGCACTTACTCTGTGGCACATGATTCTGATGATAAAGTTAAATCCTCAGAGGCAAATTGGCTCAAAGGAAAATTTTGTTGCATTTTTTTATTCACCGGTGCACGTACCAGTGCAGCTCCACTGACACCGAACTGTATTTTTATTCTGGTGCTCCAGCACCAGAGCGCACCGAAGTGTTTTTTTATTAGCGGTGCGATGCGCCTGGAGCTGCTCCGGTGCAAGCTCCAGTGCACCGGAGCTGGAGCTCTGGAGCTTCTAAAAAGGAGAGAAAATCTAAACTGACAGCCTAATAAAACAGAGATTATAAGTGGGACTGATCGACACAATGTTTAACTATGAACTAATACTATGTTTAACGAAGAAAATATGATTTGTTTGCAAACGAATATACGGTCTGTGCCACCCAGAGCTCCGATGTGTTTTTCTATTATTAGGAATAGTGCAGCTCCGGAGCTTCTGGTGCTGCACCAGAAGCTTCGGAGCCGCTCAAAAAGCTCCGGGTTATCGCACCGGTGCAAATTTTAGAGAATAAAAAGACGCACCATATGGTGACTTTAACCTCAACTGAATGCAGAAACTGATGCATTGCTAAGCATAGGTTTATGTGCAGAATTCGACGGTCACTATATTGAAATTTAAATGTAAGATCTGCTTCAATTTCCATTTTGCTTTTTTTTAATTAAGGCTGTCCAAACCAATTTCATGGTGTTGAAGGCGTTATGCATCAGCTGCTCCTTGGATTTTCTGGACAGCAAAATTTATGTACAGTCAAAAACTAAAAAAAATTGATAAGTACTTGTATCAAAACCAAAAAACGATTTGTAGGCTATTTCCAACTAGATGACCAGAAGTACTTTTACCTCCTCAAATTATTGAACAGGATAGAGTTATCACAAAAGAATTTAGAAATATTACTGCTCAGCAACAACAACCTACCGTGTGAACAAGGAACGCCGAGACAAGACTTCGTTATTGACGGTTTAGGTAAATCTCTACAGGCATTGCCAGCCGGTTTTTTTGTGCCGAACCAAACACATTTTAAAATTCGATATTTCACTCCTTCAGAATCACAAGCAGCTGCACACTAGCATCAAAACAGAAAAATAAATAAGAAAAATAAAAATTGATTTCTCCTGGTTGGTATTGATTTTCAGTTTTGTCCCTCTGTACCTCAAAAAACACATGAGCGGATCCAGCAATTGAGCAATCGTGAATTCATCTCATTTGAACGTATAAGAAACAATCGATTCTTGAGGTGGCCTTGGTCCTTTCACAAATCGATTGTTTCTCTTACATTCAAATGGGAGTAATACACAGTTGCTAGATTGCTGGGTCCACCTTTGATGATTCGACAGAGTGATAAGATGGGCAAAGTCATAATTTCAAAACTGGCAAAAATTATGTCCCAACAAGATTGTACCTTTAAGGGGGTATCCTACCCTAAATTAGGCAATTTTTGTGAATTTTGACTTTTTTTACTTTTCTTGTTCAGAAAATCCTCCTGAAGAACGTGATATTTTTAATTAATATTTAAAGTCATACGCCAATAATTTAAAATTGGCGGAAATTGAGAAATTTTGGATGAGTTTCAGTTTTTGGAAAATTATTACTATGTATTCAAATGGAACGCGTTTTTTTTTTTTTTTTTTTTTTTTTTTTTTTTTTTTGTCGAGCTCCTTGCATCACTGTCTTCGGTTCTCCGAAAATCTGATAGATGGCGCGACACTGTAGCGTAGCTGTTGCTATTAAGGTGATTCTATGGCAAACTCCCGAAAATTTTAATCCGATAGATGGCGTTACTTGTCGCTGGCTCCGAAAATAGCCGTTTTTTGACGGTTTTCGGCTGATTTCTCTGAACAGACGAATAAAAGACGACAAATCGGAATGTCAGCACCTGCTTAATTTTTTGCTTGATTTTTTGAGCCATAAACGGGCCAAATTGGTTCTAAAATAAAGGTGAAAGTATGCAAAGAAAAAATCACGTGTTATTTGGAGTTGTATCAGTAAAGATTACAGGTTTCTGTTTCACCTGTAATCTTTACTGATACAACTCCAAATTACACAGGCTTTTTTCTTTGCATACTTTCACCTTTATTTTAGAACCAATTTGGCCCATTTATGGCTCAAAAAATCAAGCAAAAAATTAAGCAGGTGCTGACATTCCGATTTTTCGTCTCTTATTCGTGTGTTCAGAGAAAACAGCCGAAAACCGTCAAAAAACGGCTCTTTTCGGAGCCAGCGACAAGTGACGCCATCTATCGGATTAAAATTTTCGGGAGTTTGCCATAGAATCACCTTAAACAGCCTCGGGCTGTTGCTATGAAATGTAAACATGTTGGTTTGTTGTTGTAAACATGTTGGTTTGTTTTTAGAGCGTGTTAATTTTCCACTGTTTTGCCGCACAGGAAAGTTGGTATCTCAGTCCCTAATTGAGCTACAGACTTCATTTTTTTTTTTAAATGTTCGAAATTGTATGATCTGTGATCTGTTGGAATCAGATTTTTAATCAGACTTAAACAATCTGCTCGATGAAATGATTACTGAGTCAAGACTTAGTTTCACTAAGGGCCACAAATAATTGTTCCTTCAACAGGTAGTTAATTATGTTTATTTTATGACCCAAAATGTCCTTCGGTGTTGCGGCTCTTAGAGGACTTTACTTATGGTATTTATTGCAAGCTCTCAACTCAATTTAAAATGCAAACAGATAATGGAACCCATGAATTAGCACACAAAAAACCAGGAGACTTTGGATTAACATTCAGTTTTGGTGAAATAATTTTCCTTCAAGCTTTACAACATGACAAATGATTGTCCCCTTGTGCGTGCCAGAACGTCTGTCGGTGATGCTCGAGTTTGATGGTTTTACGGCACTTTAAAGGTTTAATTGAAGAGAATAAGGGTTACTTTTGATTTTCTACAGCACTTTAAATTTTTATATTTAACACTTTAGATTGATTTATTTTATCACAGCCATATTGATGCAAGCAAGACAGCAGTTTAATAGGAGACATTACCGTACCATACCATTTTTAACCAATGTTTCTCTTTCTGGAACGTATAGAGCCTAAAGAGTAAAGAGGGATGAGGCCAAATTCAGTACAACACACAAAAAAAGAACCCAAAATGGCATCAAAGCTAAAAAAATTAAAACAACCTAGCTTAGCTTTAGCCATGATCCCATTCTAAGTTCTTTCTAAAGTGTTGGATTTTGGGTCTACGACTGTGTTTTATTAGTACAACGCCCGTCGCCCAGCCAAACTTTCGGAGGCCAAAAATATGTCAAATGCAAACTCCTGCTCCAGCCATTGAGAGCACTCATTTGAAAGTAAAATGACAAAAGAATAACATTGACTTCTTTTCTCATGCATTCATTTAGGTATAAAATTTAAAGAAAAAAAAAAACTCAAAGAGCATTACGACATAAAAAATTGAAGCTAAAGCAACTTACCGGAGACCATTCACCAACTTTCCACACTCCTTTGCACTCATTGTTGTAGCATTCTCTCCGTAAAATGGGCTTATTCGCTTCATCACAGAAAGCTGAAGTGATTTCGGTTCCATTTCCAGCCAGGCACTTCACTTCTCGCCTCTGCATTGCTGTAGGAAAGTACAGACATTAAAACAAGAGAACAATGAAGAAAATCAAATTCGAACAAATAAATTAACCCTCTTTAAAAAATGGATGAATGCGTACGTACGTTACTGCATTGTTGTCCAGCTAAAAGAATTTTGACATTTTCAAGATGATTTCAGACAAAATTCACTGATTTTACTGCAATAGATAGCGCTGCTAGTCACTGTTCTACATAGAGACAAATAGAGACGGAGCACTAACTCGCTGCAGCAGAGGCACGCTGAATTCTCGCGGATTCAACAAAACAACAGTCAACACCCTTCTGATGTCGCATTGTGTTGAATGCTGAGCACCCTCTTCTACACTTCCCATTCTATCCCCCCTGTGTCTACTGAATGTCACCATTCAACACCATGCGACATCAAAAGGTGTTGACTGTTGTTTTACATGCTATTTTGTTGAATCCCCGAAAATTCAATGTGCCTCAAATCTTCCCTATGTATTTTAGCGTGGTGCTCCGTCTCTATTTGTCTCTGGTTCTAAATCTTGTCCTTATCAAGTGACTTGAATGTAGTGACAAGTGCTTATACTAGATATTGGAATGTTGGCATCTAATTAAAGTCTTGATATTTCAACGTAATTTTGATCATCGGTTTATAATGAGAGCGAGTAAATCATGATACGTCCCACTCACACTCACACACCTTTGCCAGGAAAATTACGTCTTTCGTTCTTAACAAATTTTGATGGTGGATGTCTAAAAAAATCCACAAAAATTATGAAGATGTCAATGTCAAAAATCATAAATGCTTGTTATTTCATTAAAATTACCCTATAAACTAGCAGCTCAATCTATCAAATTGCGATCAGTGAGTTTTATCTGGAATCACATTTAAGCCAGCAACAGCTCCTTCAATTGATGAAATAAATAATAGCAAACAAAATTATCTAGAATGAATTAAATGGAAATGACAAAAAATTACTTTAGAATCTAAACGTATGTACATAAAAAATGAGACCTTTCAATAGTAGATTTTTTTTTTTTTTTTTCTTTTTAAAAAAAACCACTCCTATCTAAAGTACACATTCAAAAACATTCATGAGACAGTTTTCAATTGACCACTGCAAGCACTGTACAGTTATCGTACAGCAAAAAATAAAATGTACTTTGAAAAAGCAGATCAAGGACTTTCTTAATACAGTGTAACATGTTTCTTTTTCAGAAAAAAATTTGGGAGCCTCAGCCCTCCAAGTTTTGGAGCGGAGAAGGGGGGGGCAAAGTAAAAAGTTCTAACACAAAGGTACAGTTTGCGATAGAACCTTGCTCAAAAGGTCTTTAGGAGCAGAAAAAATGCTGTCATGCAAAAGTCATCGAATTTCACCCCTTTTAAAATGGTATGTAATAATTTAAAACTTTGGGGTTTAGGAGAGGACCTTCAGAAATAAAAAACCGAAAAATAAGCAATGCATAGCTAAAAAGAACATGAATAAAAAAAAGCAAAGGCACAAACTGCAATGCAAACCAACTCTGGGATCAAAAGTTACAATCAATTGAAATTTGAGGGTCGTTTGATTTTCCATACCCTTACTGGCACCTGTATAAGATCGATCAATCATACATTTTGAGCACAAGCAAAGAGAGCATATTTACCTGTATCCAACGAGAAGCAGCGAGCTTCATGACACGGCTGCCAAGAGCTTGAATGCCACTGTGGACATTCTTCCATCCCGCACTTTCGTACATTTTCTGGAGTTTTCAGGCCAGCATCTATACATATAGTATTCCCCACATTCTCAGTTGTGTTCCCTACTTTAACCACACAATGAGCTTCACGCGTCTGCAAAAAATAAAAAAAGTGTAATGATCCTGACAGCACCAACAAATGGTTTCAGGAAGAAAGAAGAATATGAATAAGAAAAATGTAAACTAATTGTAAACTAATTGAGAACCCAGTCAACCCAGCTCCTTGCTATATGATGCGTTTTTTTATTCTCCGGTGCGCGCACCGGTGCAGCTCCACTGCACCATAATGTTTTTTTATTCCGGTGCTGGCGGTGCCCCAGCACCGGATCGCACCGAAGTGTTGTTTTAGTAGCGGTGCAATGCATTTGGTGCTGCTCCGGTGGAAGCTCCAGTGTATCGAAGTTGAAGACCGATGCACTGGAGCTGAAGCTTCCTGTGCAGCACCAGACAGCTTTGGTGCAGCTCCAAAAGCTCCGGGTTATTGCACCGGTGTGGATTCCGAAGAATAAAAAAACAAACCAATAGCCTCTAGATATGCTCATGTTTAAAAGCAAATGATTCAAGTTGGAAAAGAGGAAATGGAGATAAAATAGCAGCAGGGAGATAGCGACTTGTGAGGAATCCCTGCAAGTAGATTAAAGCGGGAGCAAAAGAAAGTAGCACTGAGATGTTGGAAATTTATCTTAAAACAACAAAAAAGTTAACTTTCTTTCATGGTTGGTCGAAAATTCAACGTTACTTTGAGGTTTTCACGAGCCCTAAAAGAGTGAGATGGATTTTTTTTTCATTGCGCTTGTGGGAAACTAGCGAGGACTGACAAAAATCAACATTATTTGGGAAATGTTAAATTGAAGCAAAAGAATAAACAATCAGAATGGAAACTCCCATAAGAGCCAATGGATACATTTTTTCAGTCTCTTTTGGTGTCTACTCAAAATGATGGACACAACTCTATCTTTTGCATTGCTATATGCATGGGAATATTACGAATCTTCTCAAAATGGCGGACCAGAAAATAATGCTTCAAAATGAATCGAAGTTGGTTGGGGTATTCTGTGATTGAAGGTTTACGGTGGAGGTGAAAAAGTTCAATGATGATAAACAAGTGTAAATTCAAACCTGAAACCCGCTGCCTCCACAGGGCTGCGAACATTTTGACCAATCTGATAACGCCCATTCAAATTTGACATCTTTGCGATCTCCTGAAACAAATACCATCAGGGTTCTTTTTCAAGTGAGTAGGTGGAAATTTTACTGATTTTACATTTATAATGTTCAGAAGGTTATTTTTGCTTTCAGTTTTTTTTTTTTTTTCATTATTATTTTCTTTACGAATATAATTGAAGTAAATTTCACAGGACTTGAACCAATTCTCTGGCTAGTTTTCTTTAAAAAAAAGGGGAAAAAATGAGACTCAAGACAACCAAAGAGCAGCACGATTGTATTTTATTGGATTGACCATAATTGGCCCTTCAATCCAAATACATTAAACCTGGTTCCTAATGAGACGCAAGGCTGCAGAACAACGCAACACAATTAATTTAAACTACACACAAAGGATGAGATCATTCCAAATGCAACGCAAAGGCTTTGTGTCAGAACGCAACGATGCAGTGTTGAGAAGAGTTCAACTTCTTGCAACTATGCATAACAGAGAACCAAAGTCAAATCTCGTGTCTTTTATGCCTGCCTTTACCAATGCACATTATTTGAAGCATGCCTCTAGAAATCTTAGATGCTGATTGGTTTATCCTTGTGCTCACAGGAAACAACATTCTTTTTTTCTTCTTCGCTATTGTCAAAATGCGAGGCCTTTCGTGTTATTGGAAACCACGCCTTACGTTCATTGAGCTAGGAAATACAGTTGAGATACACAGGGCAAAGAGTTTTCTGAGTCATTGTTTGTCATTTAAACATTGAACTGGTATGATTCTTCATGCCACTCGCCTTGGGTAGAATAAAAGAAGGATAAAAATGGAAATGGGTCTGTTGCGTACTTTTGCTACATCAATATGACACATTGTTTCTAACGTAAAATTCGGCAAAAATAACAATGCGCACATTAAAAACTTTCGAAATCCACTCATCAACTCAGAAAATAACTTCGATTTCAAATAACCCGCGCTACCTAGACACTACATCACCGACTTATAACTACATAGATGGAACCATCTCGTTTATGTAAAGATGAACAGAACTTATAAACATTGGAATGTTTTGTTTCGATACGTACATTTCTTGTATTATTTTGTAATCTTTGATAAACCGAAAAGACCAGTCACCAGACAGCAAATGCAGCCAATAGTTCATATATTTAAAACGGAATTCCATCATTCTGTAGTTACGATGTTGTTTACTTATGCACGGTGGTTCCGTCTATGTAGTAGTATACCAGTGCAAATAGTGTCTAGAGTAGCGTGGGCTGTTTGAAATTGAAGTGATTTCCTGAATTAATGAGTGGATTTTGAACGTTTTTAAGGTGCGCATCGTTATTTTCGCCAAATTTCACATAAGAATCAAGGTTCTATTTTGTTGTAGCAAAAGTATGCAACAGACCCATTTGCAATTCAATTTTTGCACTCACTTTCATTGCAGTCATAGCTGCTTGAAAACCATTGATTTAATTAGAGAGAATAAAGCAGAACTTACCTTTGCCTAGAATGAGAGGTGGACTAGACAAATCATCGAATCCATCACTTGCGACATCCTGATCAGTTGTTTCCTCTTCATTGAATTCTAAATCACTTAAATCTGAGAGTTCCTCCATCATCATTCTGCTGCTTGCAAAATTCTGAAAGGGCCAAAAAGCCTGCTCATTTTATTAATATGGAAGTAAAAATTCTCAAAAAGGAGATAGATACACAAGTTTCATTGGAAATTATTGATGCATTTAGAGACAGCCGTACACAAGTTTCATAGGAAATGATTGATGCATTAAGAGACGGCCTATGATAAAGAGCACTCGAGGATCAAACTTTCCAAGGTATGGATACAAAGTTTTTCTTAAAGAAATGGAGGGGCAGAATGATAGCTAAAACCAGAGTTGAGCAAATAGGAGTGTAATCAATTGCACCAATACTGAGTAATCAGTAATTGTCAAACCTTTGGATGGTAATTTAACATAGTCTTCACAGATTTAAAAAGAACTTTGGTGTCATTTCGATTAGATCCATTTCTTCTGCAACTAATATGATATAATGTGACTTGTTAAAAATCAGCCCTGATTACCGTAAAATCACCCTCTGTAAGAACGAAAATTACGATTATTCGGTAGACATGTAGTCCATTACCACCCCCATTTGCCAAACTCTGGCGAAAACAATAATACAAAAAAATTATGGAGCAATTTGCCAGCAAAGGCATGAACATTAAACCTTTCAGATCCGAAGAGATAGTTAGAAACTAAGAGAAGAATCGTGATTGAAAAAAAAAATAAAAAATAATATAAAATAAAAAATAAAAAAAAATATACTAGAAAAGCTGTATAAATACTAAACCGCTATTTTTCAGACTGTCGGAAGATAAAAGAAAATTTCAAACTACCTACTTTGAGATTTTGATTCAAGAACTTACTTAGGACGGATAATTTTGTACAACGCATGTACCGGAGAAGCTATAAACCTTGAAAATTCAAGCTGCTCCTCTGTATTACAGAACTTAAATTGAAAAAAAAAAAGGAAGTGAGTGCAAAAGTAATGAACTAGAACAAACCTGAAGGCTAATGAATAAAAACTGGAAATGAGGCACAAGTCTTGACCCTCCTGAAGTTGATGAAGAGTTAGGAGGGTCTGACGAGTTTAAAAAACTGTTCGCTTCAATCCCATTATCCTGAGTAAGTGTAGCAATAAGGGAATAAAACAAACAAAAATTGTGAGAAGAATTTAAGAATCAATCTCACTGTAACATTAGAACATTGAACAGACTGGACCAAAGGCACTTTAATGGTTAAAATTCTGCTTTTGAATAAAAGACAGAGTTTTGAAAAGGTTACAGTATAGATGTAATCTGTCCAGAGTTCCAGACATCAATGAAATCTTCACAAATGAGAAGTTGTCAAGGATGAAATTCAATACCATGACAAACAATCAGTGGCAGATCCAACCCACGCGAACCGTGGGGGGGGGGCGAACTTGGAATTTTCGCTAGGTACTTGATGGTGACCCCCTTTTTAGTTTTTCGCTCTTACTTTACCCCTTCCTCCTCCCTCTTTTCCCATTTCGTGGACCGAACGGGAGGGGCGATTGTCCCCCTTTGCCACCCCCCTGTATCCGCGAATGCATAAGTACAATTAGGGAAATGCTGCCAATTAAAAATAGGAAAGTTCCACCAACTGTGTATCATTATCGGGGATACCATAAAATATTAAAAAAGTGCAGAAAAGTTGTCATTTTGTTTACTGGATTGACTGATCAGTGTGGTTTTATCTGGTTCAATACTTGTAAGCCAATCTCCAGATAATAGCAATTTTAGTACTTTTGGCTTTAATTTTCTATTAAACGCTATCAACAATTTTCTGAAGTGCCATCCTGGTATGAATTTCATACACTCACTATTCAACTAAGCCTTGCTGTTTAAAAAATTGACTGATAAGGAAGAAATGCTTGACATGCAATGCATTGTGGGTACTTGTAATAGATCCACCTGCAAGTGAAATTAAATAAAGAAAGTAAAAAATTAACAAAGAATCTGAAGAACAAAATAAACATCAAATAAGAAACAATTTGAAAGAAACTAACCAGTTTAGGAACAGGGTTTCCTGTTGTAGTGGAATCAAGCTGCTTATTTGGTCGCTTTTTTGGATTCGTATGACCTGACTGCTGTGCGGTCGAAGGATTTTCATGACTCCAATCTGAATCGCTTGGGTTATCTACAAATCCTTTACCCATATCTTCATTGGGTTTGACTCCTATTCACCAAACAGAATCAAATTATTGTAAGAGCAGCAAAACTTGCCTCCAATCTGGAGCAATCTGAATGGGTCTTCTTAACTGAAGAGTCCTGATGAAGAACGATGTATGAAAAAAAAAGTGAATTTTGCAGAATTCAAAAAACAAAGTTGACTGACTTTTATCACGGATCATTTGTATATGTAGTATTGAATTACTTTGAAAAGGGACTTTATAGTGCCAGTTTGTTGTTTTAAAATTTTTTAAGTTTGCGCCGCAGAATGTCAAAATTGTGTTCCAAGGGCACGTCACAAAATGTTGTACTTTAGGGTAAAGCCTGGTCAGTCTCATAGAAGATCCCACCCTTGAGGAGATTAATTAATAATGAAAAATACTTTCATTGAATTCTTTATTTTTACCGATCAGTTTGAAAACTATTGTGCTAAATGGAACAAATTACACACATAGTTTTGCTTATGCTATCAAGCTAAGTGAATCAACAAAAAATAATTATCTTTTAAACAAAGTGAACTTAAAATACAAATTAAATACACAAATACTACCAGAAGATACAAACAAATTCTAGTAAGAGTAGAAAAAGAATTTACGGTAAAGAGCTCAACTCTCAGGACTCATTCCAATCTCTTATCATTAATGAGGTTGGTGACTTTTAACAATTCTTTCTCAGGCTTCAAGGGAAACATAAGAGGGATCAGTGGTAGGGCTGAAAATGTAAACTTTCAGCCATCAGTGATTCTTCCACAAGAGCATTATACTATAAACTAGGATCTGAGGAAAAATGGTGGACAGCAACATGCCATTACCTGGATCCAAAAGTACTTTGCCCCCATCGATTTCTTCAGAGCTAATAAACTGTCCAGGTCTTGGTTTCACTGTGAGTGTTGTATCAGCCGAAGATAAACCAGCTGTAATAGATAAATATTAAATAGGTCATTAGGTCATGAGCAGTTATTTACCAGAACTTCAAAGAAAAAAAGTACATACAATAACCACCGGATTAAGCGATTTAAACACAATACAGCTTTTGTTTTAAGCTGATTGTATCTTCCACTTTTGCGATCATACATATTTCAGAAATGACAAGAAGATTTTTCAATGGGAAAATTTAAAAATCCCATAACCGTAAAGGGAATCTACAAAAAAATGTTTCTTCAGAGAGGGAGCGCAACCACAATACCTCACTAGGGGTAGATAGAGAGAGAGGGGGTTCAATATTTCCCCAACTCAAGAACTGGAGGGGGGGGGGGTTTGACATAAAAATCAGCAGAAATCAACTATTTATTGCAAAGAAGTAAAGGATTTGGAAGAAAGAGTACCCCTTTTCTTTCCACAATTGCATTACAGGTGTGAGGGAGCCTTCAATTCAAGAAAAACTTTGTGAGAACACAAAAATAAAAATAGTGTATTATTCGTTTGGAAAATACATGAAAATGAGTGCTTAACTCAGGTGAAATAATAAACGAAAGATCAATGAATGGAGCTCTTGCAAGGTTTTGCTGTAGGCAAATGGAGTATCAATTCTGATGTAAAATGCTGCAAAAATAATGATGAGACCTTTAAAAAAAGTCTAAAACTCACTCCGCGCGGAGTAAGCTTGAAATTTCCGGTGACCACCCTTACATGTATGCACCAACCTCCGATTCGGACCCCAAACAAAAGAGCATAACTTACGAATTTGAACAATGAGATTGTTGAATCTGCCTAGGTGATAACTACAGAAAATTTCTACATTGCGTAGTAAAAGAGGAAGATAGCACTTAATTTCATGTCCTGTTCTTTTGTTTGGGGTCCGAATCCAAGGCATTGGCAGATCCAGCCCTCACAAACGGGGGGGGGGGGGATTCAGGATTTTTGCCCCCCGGAGACTCCCTTTTCCTTTCTTCTCTCTTCCTTTCTCCTTCCCTCCCCCTCTTTTTCCCCTCTTATCCCCCTTTTTTGGCCGAACGGGGGGGGAGGGGGGGCGATCGCCCCCTTCGCCCCCCCTGCATCCGCCAATGATCCAAGGTTGGCGCATACATGCAAGGGTGGTCACCTGAAATTTCAAGTTAAGTTTTCTCTACAATGAGTGAGTTTTAGACTTTTTTAATGGTCTCATCGTTATTTTCGCCGCATTTTATATCAGAATTGATAGGCCATTTGTCTACAGCAAAACGTTGCAAGAGCTCCATTAGAGTAAAACATACCAATGCAAGTGTAGATCCCGCTGTCGGAGTTGACCACTGTATTGATTCTGAGGGCTCCTTTCTTGGATATTCGATATTTTGAGGTGAAATTTTTGATCACAATATGATTTTTTGCCCATTTAATTTTTGCCCTAGAAAACAAAAGAATGGAATAATAATTAATCAAACAGAAGGAACAAAAACTGAGGGTACATTGAAACTGTAATTCACATTGTTCTTGTTGTATGTTAATTGCTGTTTTAATTAGCATTCATAAGTACAACCAGTAAAATTTTCAGATGAAATAGGGAGAGGGAGGCTTCAAATGATATTTTCCGACCGCAGTGGCGGCTCGTGCAATTTGGCAACAATGGATCCTCTCCATTTAAACCTATGTAAAATAATCGATCTTTAAGAGGTGCATTGCACTCCCAAGAAATCGATATTTTTGCATAGGTTTAAATGGCAAAACACACGGCTGCCAAACTTCACGAGCCGCCACTGTCCGACCGATTCCGCCAAAAGAGCGGAGAAGGCGAGAAATGAGGTCCCTCTGCCCCACAAGAAGGTACACATAATATTAGACGTATCAGAGACCGTTATAGTTATGTTAGTGAGACTTCATAAAAAAAAAAAAAAAAAAAAAAAAAAAAAAAATTGGATCCGAGCAAATGCTCCCATTTTATCCGCTCTACGGAGATTTACATAAAAATGCGTGGCTTCGAAAACGATAAAAAAAAAGGTGGGCCTACCCGGTTTTATTCATGCTCGTGTCTTCGGCTAGTAAGTAAATCTCATTTTCATCAAAGAGTAAGTAGTTCAGAAGCGCAATTTTAAATAATACCGCGATATATCCTGTATTCTTCCACTGACCAATGATACCCGAGCTTTACCGCACGAACCACTCACATTGGCTCAGCATGAAAGAGCCAATGAACGAGAAGTAAACAACAACATAACCTCACTTGCTGAAAACAAGTGGCGAGCATGAATAAGAGGGCAGTATTCAAAGAGCAATCACAAAGTTACACAGTTACGTCTGGGAAGATAATTGGGAGGAAGAGGAGAGGACAGCGCGAGAATGAGGCCCAATGATAACGCTTGACCGCTGGAGGCTATTTTTTATCAATTAATTTGAAATTATTGAGCACGGGACGATTAGACAACGGAAACCCTACGATTCAGCGCTGACGAGCAGCGAATATTCTTCCGGGCCAAGGTCAGTTGAAACGTTAGAACCGATAAGGACTCGCAAGATTCACAGCTTCAATCGAGATAAGGAGCATAGTTGTGCAAAGGAAAAACGTGTGCAGTCTAATTCGCGAGTGAATTCTGGTTCCATCTAGTTTAATTCCAAAGGTTCGTATACTATCTTGAAACATTTTTGGAATATTCTGAATAGACACAAATTGGTACTTGATTTACTTGAAACGCAATAGACAAGCCCTTCTAAAAAAAAAAAAAAAACAATGCTTCAAGGAGCATTCAGAATGGAACCAAAACTGATACACTGTAAGGTCTTATTGCTAAGTTTAACTTTCGCATGTTATTTGAAAGCGGTGGTGAGCGGCGGTACAGTGTCTGATGGTAATTTAAAAGATTTTTCCGAAATTTTACTGTCAAAGGACTCTAATAATGCTGCAAAATATGTTTCGCTCAACTATCAGTCCAAAAAGAGACAGAATATTGAAGATGGGGCTCCTCAACCTCTATTATCAATAAACAAGAAAGCCTACGAAATTCCATCCATTTCAAAGTTGGTCAAGATTTATGATAATTACGTCCCCGATGTTGCTGTGGCAGAGGTGGAAACGAAAGAGGAGTTGGATGAAGAACACGCATTTATTGATGAGGTCAGTAAAACACCTGTCATGAAAGAATTGAAGAGCTGGTTACAGCAGAATTCATATATTCCTCAGAATATGGATGATAAGGCATTCAATAAGTGGCTATTTGACTTCTGGTTTACAATGTACTCGCGAGGAAAAAGGATTGTCGGTTCATCGGCTTTTGAACATATATTCATTGGTGAAATCAAGAACAACGAAGTTTCAGGGTTACACAACTGGGTTTTCTTTGCAGATCAAGAAAGTAAAAATGCGGCTAATTATCAAGGGTGGAAAAAGTATCAACAACTTCAAGATAAGGGCACAGTCTTAAAATTCAGCTTTAAATGGACAGAAGTTCCAAAGTTCACAGGAGCAATGTTTGTTGGAACGAGTCCTGAACTGGAAATGGCTCTGTATACCACATGTTTCTTAGCAAGACCAAACGCAAAATGTAACTTACAATTGAATGGAGTGCCTGTCACTGTACAAACATATTCCTTTAATTACAAGGGAAAGAATTATATAGGATCTGCTTATCCAGAAATCTGAGATGAAGAGGACAGATCTGAGTTATAATGTACAACAGAATAACGTAGAATTATGATTCGTGAGGGCCAAAATAATTCTTAAAGGGTCCCTTCAGTGAGTGAATAAAACACAGTCCACTTTAAACCAAGACAAATGCACAAAAGACCCAAAAAGATTGAAAAAAATTGTTACAAACAATTTTTAAATGGATGCAAAAAATAATTTTCTGGGCGTCGTGTTTATTAGTCACTATAAAAACTTGATTGTAAGACAAATAAAAAGATTAGAGCATGAGTTTCACAAAAATGATATAAAATCAGAGGCAGTCATAGGGATTTGTCTTCCTCTCTCTCGGACTTTAGACCTCAACTCTGTACTTTTCCGACAAATGCATTCAAATGAGTAGAGGATTGAGTAAGATGAATTCCTGGATCTGCCAGCGGTGAAGACTCTTTATGCAATTAAAAGACTACCTGTGTATTCAAATGCTTTTTAAACTAAAAAGACATTACGTAATTATAAAAGTTTAAACTAATTTTTTTTAATATGCTCAAAATGTTAACCTGATCAAATCAAGCTTCAAAAGCTTTCTTTTCTCAAATTTTCGATGTTTTGTCCCTTCAAACTTTTGTTACATAAAAAGAACATGGATTCAAGTACCTAGTTTTAAGTTATATCTACCTATCTACAAGAAAACTGAAGATCTGTGCCAAAAATAACTCCTGTCTCCCATTTACTCGGTTTTTGTATGCGTGGTGCTGAAACTCTAAAAAATAGCCACTGCTTACATTGACTAAACAATATTTTAGCTATGGTACTGCCATGCCTAAACTTGTAAGATTTATATTTAGTTTTAACTCAATGGAATGTCCTCAGGACTTCAAGAACTCAAAGTTCTCCTTTTAATATTCTTCATTAGATGAAAGGACCGCAACAGTCACAAATAATAATAAAATAGTTCAGTCGCAAAATAATAAAAACTCAAAATTCACTCTCCTTCAGCTTGTGTACAACTGATTAAAGTGATGCTCTTCTTATGGGCCATCTGCAGGGGGAGGGGGACTTAAGGGAGCTCAAGCCTCATTTTTTCTTAGTAAAAAGACTCAGAAAAGTGTGAAAAAGGGGAAAAAAGAAAAAGAGAGGAGAAGATCATTTTCATTTCCTGTTGACAGGTGTGGCAACAATGGTAAAGACAGACGTTTTTCTAGTCCATCTGAGTCCTTTAAAAAGCCAACAAAAGTAAAAAAAAATGTCACCACTTTTGGAGACACCCCCGCCCACTCTTGGACCCACGGACCGTCCATGACTCTTCTCATAATCAGCGTGATCGCAATTAACAAATTTTACAGATTGAGCTTCAGACAATAATTATTATCCAACCGAGCTGGGTCCTAGTTCATCAGCTGATATAGCATCCTCTTTGAGTTGTACCATCAGTTGTTTCGCACCTAATTCACTCACAGCTTGGAAATTTTTTTCTACGATGCAGCAAGTGCTCTTCAAAACTTCAGAACAATTGAAAAGTGATGAATAAGTTGAGAGGAAAATTTTAGTTTTTGAACTTGTGATTTGATTTTATCAAAAATTATTTTTTAGTTTTGTTTTAAGGTGAAATTATGGGTACCCATTAAGGTGGGTACCTACCTATTTAATACATTAGGCAAAATTTTACCAGCATTTGGTCATTCATATAATTCCTACCTCAGTCCAAGTTGGCTCCTTGAGTTGACAAAGTATGATAACGTGAATTTTGTTATTTTGTAAAATGTGTTAATTTTTGTACAGTTTTTATCCCTCCACTCATTTTGTTTAACATTCCTTCTTTGATGAACATTTTATTGTCATTAAAAGCATCGAAAGCTTTGCATGAAACAGCATCAACAATTTTTTATTTCCTTCCTTTTCATCATGTCTTCCTATCAGCAGCGTAGACAAAGATTCTGGGCCCTCCTCGCAGAGTATGTAACGCTTCTCTGTACATAAGTATGAGTAATTGAGAAATTTCTTTGAGAACTACAGGTGACAACTGAAATAAGGGGTCTGGGAGGATACCCCAGGCAGAGAGGGAGTCTGAGGTTTCTCATCCAAAATTTTCAAGAAATTTTTCCTTTGATGCACTTTCGGACAACTTAAGTACAAACATTTTAAAGAATTATTACAAAGATTATTATCAGTTGTATTTTTGCAACTGATGAAATTTAAACTTCAATAATTGTTATACTAATTTTTTCGTAGTGAATACTTAGATAGTGCTGGCTGATAAGAAATCGGAATAAGTGATTCTGAAATACAAGGAAGTCCTCTCACACAGTCGCATCATTGATGCCACAGAAACAGCCAAGCGATACGCCTAGCTGAGTCATGGCACTCATACATCACAAAAGTTCCAACAAGTGACAAGAAAAGGGTTGGGAGCTAGGAAATCTTGTATCATTTATTTGAACACTCATTGCAGGCAAGGACTCTTGAAACAGAATTCATATATTTTTGAGTTTAAGCGCAATGATAATAAACTCTGAGCAGCTGCCATGGGACCCTCAAATAGTTCAGCTCTTCCAAAAAAAAAAAAAAAAAAAAAAAAAACAATGATTTGATGCAGTGTCCAGAATTATCATTGATTTAAAGAGATCCTAAACCTGACCGAACACTAGATTTCAAGAAATATATCTTGATGGAAGTGTACTGGCTAAGGTGTGCAATGCTCCTCTCCTTCCCCTTAAAGTAAAGGGATTGTTATCCATGCTACAGAACACTAAAACAAGTTTGAGGAGAGTTTATCTCTGATTTCTTCAGGGTCGATTAGTTCCAACCGTAGACACTACGTCGCGCTGCTCAAAAAGTCAACAGTTTTTGGCTGAAATTGACGAATTTACACAAAAAACACAAATTTGAGGAACATCAGCACCTGCCAGCATACTTCAGAAAGATACCCTGAAAGTTTCAAGCTGAAACACTCAAAAGTAAAGCCGGAAATGATGAAATACAAAAATTCCGATAAGCATCAATGAGTGCGAGTGAGATAGATACGTATTATCACTCGCACTCACTCTTACTCACTAAGCTTATGGCAAAATGAATTTCATATTTCACAGCTTTAATTCTAAACCAATTTTGCTCGTTTTGGCTTAAAAATCCATAAAAAAAGTTTGCGGGAGCTGACATTATTGGATTTTGCGTTTTATCGATGGTTTCAGTTTAAAACGCCAAAAACACAACTTTTCCAAAAGGCAACTAGTGGCACTATCCATCGGATTGAAATTTGGAAAAGTTTCTCCTGGAATCACCTTAGGTAATCTCTTTATTGGCTAGCTCTAGGAATTTCACTTGTTACAGATTTTATTTTATAAACATTTACATTTTTCGCCTGTGCATTTATGAATAGAGAAGTAAATAAATAAACTAAACTCACTTGTCAAATCGTTTGACCGGACACTTGATTTTGATGGTCGTTCCTTGAAAAATGACTGCAGGTCCCCCGATTTTGAACTGGACTTTCCGTTTCATTAGGTTGGCCTGATTGTAAGGAGTGTCTGTCGATTCAATGATCGGCTGATTAGATTCTTTAGGACACTCCTTTGTATTGCAAGGTCGAGAATCCGGCGGTTTTTCGGAGGCCGGACAAAGGGATTCATGTTTGTCTTGAATATGATTTTGAGCTAGCACTTGCTTACACTGCACTTTTCGAGTCTTCTTACCTCCTCCGCACGGTTTGGAACACTAGTCAGAAGAAAACAGATCACTTTAATAAATAGGTAATTGACATTTTCAACATTATATTTACATGATAAGTTCATCATGTAAGATGTGCTAAATGGTACTGTAACCGCTTTATGGACCTAAGTTCCATTAGGCGGACTTATGTAAGGAGTTTCCTTGCGACTAAATTTGATAACATAAGTTATTTTGTCTGTCTTGTGATCCTGATCAAATGTCTTCTAAAGTACGTTCATGTACTGCTTTTGAGATATTTAGGCTTAAAGCTTGCCCATATTTGCTTGTTCACATCATATTTACTCAGAAATTGAGCATGACCCAACCTCTGAGAAGACAGTTTAGAGGTTGAGTGACGCTGGAGGGTCGGGTTTGTAGGGACAGACAAAGGATTTGAACACCTTGCAAAGCAAGTGGAGAGGGGATAGAAATTAGGGATTATCAAATCAGTCAGCCACTGGCCACTCATGTGAAAGGTTGCGTTACACCTAACAGTAGAGCGTACATGATGTGATAATGGCAATTAGGGCAAACTTCAAGCTTAAATATCTAATAAATGGTGCATTAACGCTGATGGAGACTTTTGATTGGGGGCTTGAAAAATGAAACCGATTTGATCAAATTTTTCTGTAGGTTGATTCCTTTAAGGCCTGTTCAAAGACCTTAAGTCATGACTCGGCATTTTTCGTGTTTGAAGTAAGCAGACCTGTATTTAACAAACCTTTAGAATAAACTTGAGTTTTTCTGTTAAGAATTGCAGGTACATATTTGTTTTGCTTCTAATCACACCTCTCAACTTGTTTCCTCTTCAGCCAATAAAATCCGGCCGTGAATACTCTTTCGCCAAATCAGCCTTATACAAAGCCGAAGAGATAAGAAGATTTTTACGTTTCGTCAAGATATTGTCCACCGCAACCGGCGTGGCACCTAGCGGCAAAAGTTTGAACTACGTACGTCATGCATGAGCTGGGTTTATATACAAAAGTATTGCTAACACCTGTCAGTGTTCGACAGTGGCCTAGTGGTTCAGAACTGGCCTCCCGTTCAGAAGGTCGCTGGTTCGAATCCCGGTGCTCCTCCTATTTTTTCGGTTATTTTTTTTTTCTAACATTCACAAAAATGCTTTAATGGTGTAGTTTGATAAAGGGCTGTTCAATTTTGAGGTTCTATTCACGTGATTTTGACGAACTCCGATTGTGGTACACCAAAGAAAAACAGAAAAAACTGTCACCATCCCCAAAACAAAAAACCTTTTCTGAGTGCAGACAACCCCAAGTTAGATTATAAAAAAGACCGGGAGCAAGCGAAGCGAGCGAGAGGTGAATACAGCGCGGAGCGTATTCGCCCGAAGGGCAATACAACTCCCCTAAAATGCCAACAAATTAATGTTATTTCTCTTATATCAATTCAAACAGACCGCCAAATCGCCGATTTGTGTTGAGAATACTGTGGACAAATTCTCGCCCAAACGTTTCGCTTAGATAAGAGGCAGCTCCTTATTCAACAGATGGCAATGCAGAACCTAGATAGTATTCAGGGTCAGTTTCTTAATTATTGACAGCTGACTTTTTCAAAAAAGAAAATAATGCTCATAAACTTACCGCTGACCATTCTGATGTGTGCCACTTGATCGGACAATCTAGGACATTGCAAGATCGCGTGCCGGCAGGAGGAGGTTGAGAGCATCTATCAGGAGGTACAATAGGAGTAGTCACTGGGCTCTGCGTTGTTTCATGAATGCAAGTCACAGTTCTTGTCTGGGATCCAAGGCCACAGTTGTGAGAACACCCTGACCATTCGGATACATTCCAACGAGGGGGACAGGGGTGATTATTACAAAGTTGGGTCAGTTCATCAGGTCGCTGACTTGCGTCACACATCCAAGGACTGGACACTTTGCCGTCTTCATCTCGAATACACTGAATTAAGCTTGTTTGCATACCTATACAAAAAAAGACGGTAAAGACCATTTTCATGAATGAAACAAAATTTTATTTCCACTCTAAATATACTTTGGTGCAAAATCACCCTGATAGAGCCAGTTCGTCAGTAATCAGGAAATAAATAAACCAACATGGCTTACTAGAACTGAATTCAACTGAATTGATTTATAACCGGTCCATAAAATCATATCAATTCAGCTTCAGGAATCTGAGATCATTAATAACTCAGAATCTCCTGGACAGATATTAAAAGAAAATAAGTAGTAGTAGTAGTAGTAGTAAAGTCCAGCCGCCCAAACACAAGGCTCGTTATGCTGATATTTCACAGCGAACGACTGGACTGCATAAAAAAAGAAGGGGTAGGAAAGACAATCAAAGTATTCTCAAAACAAAGGATAGGAAAGAGGAGAGTAACGGCGACCTGCCAGGGACTCTCAAGTTTGGGAAGGAAATACCTAGAGCACTCAAGGAGGTAAAGTGCTCTAAATACATATATTGGTTTTTTTTTTTTTTTCCCTCAAACGAAATATTTCTCAACTCTCTATTTTTCTCTATTTTGCTTCATTTCTTGTTTTTTTTTTTTTTTTTTTTTTTTTTTTTTTTTTTTTTTTTTTTTTTTTTATAAATAAATAAATAAAATGATACGGAGGATTACAAATCTCAATAGGACGAAGTCTGTCTCCTTTAATTAAAAGAGAAAGATCATAGAAAGACCGTAAAACTAAATAAAGACTTGTTTTATTTAATTTGTACGAGTGATTTTTTCTGGGATAAGTACTTCTTTTTTTAATTTATGGAAAATTGTGCACTGATTTGAACCCTTGCCTCATTTCTTGTCTCTCTTTTCTGGAATCTCTGTATCAAAAAAGATTATTGATGCAGTTAGAGAAGCAACAGACTTACCACCAAGACATGATGCTGTGCATTGATTGAAGCCGTTAGTTCGCCAGGAATAAGTTGACTTGCCAGCAAAGCTTGGCGCTGATTTTGCCCGCTCATCACTATACCTCATCCCTGACTTGTAGGAGTCAGCAAAACCATCTCTCACAGTTTCAACTCTGAAAATCAAACCATCATAGATTGAGCCAAATGAAGATAAGTACTCATGAACCATGAACGTAATTACAGGGATAATGGGGGGGGCATTGGCGGATACATGGGGGGCAAAGGGACGAACACCCCCGTTCGGCCCAAAAAGTCGGAAAAGAGGGGAGAGGAAGGGGAAAAGCAGTAGCGAAAACAAGAAAAGGGGGTCATATAGGGGCGAAAATCCAAAATTCGCCCCCCCCCCCTTCGCGAGGGCTGGATCCGCCACTTGGGGAGGGGCTGGCTATTTCTCCTAGGAAATCGCAAAATAATAAAAATTGAGCAGTCATCATATTCAAAGAACCTTGGAACAGGGCATTTTTCCTCAGTAATGTTGTTAAAAATATTTATTGTAACAACTGAATAATTGGTAAGTACAATGTTAAGTCCAAAGTTAAATGTGATCTGTTATTCTGCAAAATTTCAAATAATAAGTGAGAGCAATTTTTAAGTACATTTCAATCGTGGAACATATTCAAAGAACCTTGGAACAGGGCATTTTTCCTCAGTAATGTTGTTAAAAATATTTATTGTAACAACTGAATAATTGGTAAGTATAATGTTTAGTCCAAAGTTAAATGTGATCTGTTATTCTGCAAAATTTCAAATATTAAGTGAGAGCAATTTTTAAGTACGTTTCAATCATGGAACATATTCAAAGAACCTTGGAACAGGGCATTTTTCCTCAGTAATGTTGTTAAAAATATTTATTGTAACAACTGAATAATTGGTAAGTATAATGTTTAGTCCAAAGTTAAATGTGATCTGTTATTCTGCAAAATTTCAAATAATAAGTGAGAGCAATTTTTAAGTACGTTTCAATCGTGGAACATATTCAAAGAACCTTGGAACAGGGCATTTTTCCTCAGTAATGTTGTTAAAAATATTTATTGTAACAACTGAATAATTGGTAAGTATAATGTTTAGTCCAAAGTTAAATGTGATCTGTTATTCTGCAAAATTTCAAATATTAAGTGAGAGCAATTTTTAAGTACGTTTCAATCATGGAACATATTCAAAGAACCTTGGAACAGGGCATTTTTCCTCAGTAATGTAATTAAAAATATTTATTGCGACAACTGAATAATTGGTAAATATAACGTTTAGTCCAAAGTTAAATGTGATCTGTTATTCTGCAAAATTTCAAATAATAAGTGAGAGCAATTTTTAAGTACGTTTCAATCGTGGAACATATTCAAAGAACCTTGGAACAGGGCATTTTTCCTCAGTAATGTTGTTAAAAATATTTATTGTAACAACTGAATAATTGGTAAGTATAATGTTTAGTCCAAAGTTAAATGTGATCTGTTATTCTGCAAAATTTCAAATAATAAGTGAGAGCAATTTTTAAGTACGTTTCAATCGTGGAACATATTCAAAGAACCTTGGAACAGGGCATTTTTCCTCAGTAATGTTGTTAAAAATATTTATTGTAACAACTGAATAATTGGTAAGTATAATGTTTAGTCCAAAGTTAAATGTGATCTGTTATTCTGCAAAATTTCAAATATTAAGTAAGAGCAATTTTAAGTACATCGTGGAATAGAGCGATAGAGGGCAAAAGAGAGCCACATCTACAACCGACTGTTGATTAGCAATAAATCTGATTTAGTATGAATACTTTTCAAGACTATTGTTGAGAAATGGTTTTAAATACCCTTCATAGTAAAACACATCTTCAACTTTGCAAGGAGAGCCGAAGATATTACAAAATTTAAAAAAAAAATTCCTTCTTCTGCTCATGAAAACAGTGCAGGTTGATCCCACAGTATGTAACAGGACTTCCTGCTGATGCCAACAAATTTCACAAAAATTAATTTAATTGATCATTAAAATATTTAAAGAAAATATTTTGTATTAGCAAGAAGCAAAATACAAATATTGATAGGGTGTTGAGCAATTTTAAATGTTAAAATTTCTCGATTTTTGCTGATTTTCCATGCTACTTATAAGTATAAGTAATCTTTGAGAGCTAGGTAAAGAATTTTAACTATAAAATATACCCTGATAAAGGATATAGGAATAACCAACAATTTAGGAGTGAGAGTCTGACTTAGAACCTACCTGTTTGAAGCTGGACACGGAGGCTCAACGCAATGTTGAGAATCCTTAGGTTTGGGTCCAGTACACTGCTTGTCTGGTAGACGGGCTACTGTTCGTGAAAAATCGAGAAATATTTTGCATTGTACTTGACGGGATCTTGTGCCCTCTCCACACGTCACAGAGCAGGGTCCCCATTCTTCTGCGATCCATCTGAAAAAGGAATTTACTTATAGTTTCAAAAAGCATGCTTCGGTTTTCATTTTATTTTTCATTTCAAAGAGGCTATTGAAAGCTTTTGCAAAAGTTGACACTGATGGAAACCTAGTTCAAATCAGGAAGATTACACTGAAATATCTGAGAATCCACTTGTTAACTTCATAGAAGCGTTGAGTCAGGCACTATATTTCATCCTCCGGAGTATTCCACCACTACATGATTGATAACATTACTCTGTACATAATATAGTACGATTATTTATGTTGAAAATAATTGTTATCTATTATCTATTAACCAGTGCAATCCACTGAGGTATAGAACGACAAGCCAATCCTGCAACCGTAATAGTTTCGTCATGCAGGTGCCCCAGAGCCCCATCTGTTTAAATTAACACTTTCTCCATGGATATTCCCATGCTGGTACATACAAAAAGTGACCAAATTAAAAGAGGAATCTCCCATGACACAAGTAGGACAAGCTTCCAAGAAGTTGGCCAATGAATTTGGAAGTTCTTGCGGTGTCACCATCATTACTTTTGCTGGTTAGAACGCACAAACTTTGAATATTTAATAACCTTGTGTACATGACCACAGCTTTAAGTAAGAACGAAACACCGATGAAAACTTTCTTTCGGCACCTGCATACAGTACATCTTTCTCTCAAAATAGGAATTTCTGGCTTGAACACATCACGAGATTTTCTCCGCCCTCTCAGTATCATACAGCATTCAATGTACTATTACGGTGCAAAGTGAATCAAAGAAATCATTAACTTGAAGATTCCTCAGATATTAGTACCTATCAGTAGGTAAGTGCACTCCGTACAAGGTTTGGAGAGTTGGAAATAAATACTTGCCAATGAGAATTGGACTAGTACAAGGTTTGGAGAGTTGGAAATAAATACTTGCCAATGAGATTTGAACTGTTGAGACTGTGTCATTTTCCACTTGCTTTCAAGCTGGAGGGAAAAATAATTAGACCACGAGAATCTTTGGAAAAGTTTCGAATAAAAGCAACACATTCTTCAAAGCGGTAGGTACTTACGACAAAATCTTCCTTGCTAGATTTACTAATAATGTCGGAGAGAAACAGGTGAAAGAAACATGATAATGTTTCGTTGTTTCTCCTCTAAATATTAACGCGTTAAAGTTAAAGTAGCGAAAAGCGAACAAAAAACCAGAGACAAATAACAAATCTTGACCTAACCTCAACTTTATCACGAGGTTCGACTTTCGGCTATTTCGGCTCAACTATACAGCGTTGACAAATCTGCAGCGTTTCCTTCTGTTGTCTGAATACGATCAATGGATACAAAAAACTCCTGCAAATAGTCGGGTATGCAAATCCATCTCACACAAGTCATAGTCACATCAGTCCATGACCACCAACGAGGTATAGCATAGAGTCCCTTGATGGAAATAATGTATAGGGAGTACCGACACGACGCTTTATGCATTTTGACAGGAGTCGATTTAGTCGATCGCCTGAACGAATTCGAAGGTTAAGTTCGACAGTGGACCAGTGGTGGACAGGCGGATTTGCCGGCATTCCGGTCAGTTCCCGTGTGTTCCTCAACGAATCGACTCCTTCGTGTGGAGCCTTCGATGTCGTCGACTCCTGCTCGACTCCGTGAGAGCCAGTGTTGCCAGATTTGGACGGGGTGGAATAGCCACGCGTGGACAGTTTTCGAGTTGGTTACTAGCTACGCTGTGGATAGGGATGGGAGGATGCGGAGGAGCCGCAACCGCAATAGCAAGAGCGTGGCTAAATTCTCATCAAAATAGTCCACGTGTGGACGAATCTAGCCACTATTGGCAACTCTGGTGAGAGCCTAAAACCAACGACCAATCACAACTCGTTGAGCTCGTGTCGGTACTCCCTATACAATATTTCCATCAAGGGACTCTAGTATAGCAATCAGAGATTTACCTAGCTTATCAATGATCTCTGATAGCAATAGAAGATCATGTTATAAGTCCTATATCTCAAGGTGAGACAGCATGGAAGATCTGATTCTGGTTTGTTTGCCTCATATTTTGTAACCTTAATTCCAAAATTGTAATTAATCCATTGGAATTTAGTTCTAAATGAAAGTGCAAATGTTGTAGAGAGGCTATTTGGAGTCCAGTGTTGCCAGATTGGGGTAAAAAAGCCGTATGTTTTACATTGATTTAAATGGGGGACGATACGGCTTTTTACCCTCGATCTGGCAACACTGAGTTTGGACACAAAATTTCAATACAGCTATCCAGGTGCAAACATTTTGCTTGTTCCTGTTGTGTCAGTTTCTTTATCGTGTTAATCGCCTTCCAAAAGAAATAGTTCTATCAAATTCTGAGTCCAGATAACCACTCTTAAACTCTTGCACTTTCGTTTAAAACCAATTTCAAATGGAATTGTCACAATTTTTGTTTTTTGTTTTCAAAATTTCAAGGTTAAAAAACATGAGGCAAACAAATCGAGGCTGTGTGAAAAACGTCCGTAAGAGATTTCCATCATGGCTGCTCAGTGCCGTCGCGTGCAATTTGGCAACAATGTATTCTATCCATTCAAACTCATGTAAAATATCGAATTCAGGGGGTGCACAGTGCACAAGGAAAATTCCGATTTATTTAATGAGTTTAAATGGAGCAGTTGCATTGTTGCCAGATGGCACGCGACGCCACTGTGTGGCTGCCTCAGTGTTGCCAGGTTTGGACGGGGTAGAATAGCCACGCGTGGACAGTTTTCGAGTTGGTTTCTAGCTACGCTGTGGATAGGGATGGAGGATGCCGGATGCATCCGCAACGACGGAGACCGGAGCGTGGCTAAATTCTCATCAAAATAGTCCACGTGTGGTCGAATCTAGCCACTATTGGTAACTCTGGGCTGCCTCAACATCGCGTCCCACAAATAATCCTCTTTATCGCTTTAGCTTGTTGAAGACCACCGATGATAGCTCACGAGCCGCGCGACTGCTTATAGTGATCAGACACGATTAAAATGATGAAATGCAGAATGCACGAGCGGATACTTACGTTGACTCGGACGGTACGTTGTTGAGCTCACTGACAAGCTTTTCTGCCGTTGCTTTCAAGAAAGAGTAGCTCTGCGACCCGAGCGATTCTTTATTTGAGTCATTTTCATCTTCCTCTTCTGTACCAAAAAAAAAAAAAAAAATAATAATAATAAAAAACAAAACAAAAATCAGTAGAACGTTCAACCAAACTGATGCTTACTTAATGAAAACTAATGAAAGGGAAAGGTAAGTAATATTGCAGCAATAACTGGAAATCATTTTGGTGAGATTTAAAAGTACATTTTTGACGCCTCTGATCCAGTGATGCGTCGGTCGAGTCGAGTATAAAGAGCTTGAACGATATTTAGCCCATATATGCCCAGTGGGTCGTTAATGACCTACTTGTTAACGACCCACTTGTTGTGTTATTTTTGGACCAAATTTCAGTCAATTTGGACCAATTTTGGGAGTTTTTAGCTTTTAAAATTCATCTACCCCAAAAAAATTCCTTTTTTTCTTTAATTTTTTCGTGTTTTTAGTTCTCAAACTGTGTTTTTTGAGAAAAACACACAAACATATTAAATATCTGGGCATATATGGGTTAGACTACTTTTATAATTTGATTACCTTTTTATGCCTTTCTTTTCTACTTCAACACCACTTTATAACTTCCAGAGTAGTCCGTGACTTGAATAGCGCGAGTAATGCGAGGAGCTCCTGGCTTCTGCGCGCCTGCAATGAAGCTTACACTTATACGCCTTCAATTGCAAAGGTATGCAATAACAGATCCGTAACGCAGGAATAGTTGCATCATGCTATTCCGATTTTAAGTTTAACTTACAATTAGTGGCAATAGACGGTTTTAGTGCGAATAAAAGTCAACTGTTAGCCATCAATCACAACAAATCAAATATCGGTCGCAATCGATCATGATAAAATGCGCGTAGCGTTTCAAACTATCTCACTCACTCTCCCATGACCCCCTTAATGTACACCCATCTCTTACTAGTTTCGAAAATAGTAAACAGGGCCTTTTTTTACGACGTATACATTATTATCAAAATTGCATGAAAATACTTCGAGGAATTCATTGCTGCCAAAATATTTCATAAAATATGTATCTATATGCGATTTTTGAAATGAGAGTGAGGTAGCACTGTAGCAGTACATGGGGGTTACTTGAGAGCGAGAGAGACAGTTTGTCATTGTTTTGAACGCTCATCACCAGATGACGTCATCACTAAAACCGTCTATGCCTGTCTCGCCTGCGTGACCAAAAAAGGACGTTGTCGAAGAAAGAGCAGCTTAAAAAAATACGATTTATTTTGACTTCTACATTTTTTCGTGCATGGTGTATTGTTTGCGAGCTGGACATTTCTTGGAATAAATTGAGGGGGGGGATCTGAAAGTGATCGAATAATATATAGTACCGACTTTTCATTTTCAATTTAATAATAAAAAAAAAAAAAAATCTGTTGCGTTGCTGCCGCACTCACCTGAGCAAGGAATTCCAGTTTTACACCGCCTGCTTTGAACTGGTTTGTTTGAAGGATCGCATACCAAGGAAGGATCCACCTCAGATGGTTTGCAGGTTACCTCTCGGGTCTGGACTCCTTCGCCGCAAGACTTGGAGCACTAAGATCAAGAAGGGGGAAATTATAAACACGCAGTTTTAGTTTATGAACATCGATGGACCATCAAAAGCAAAAATGTCATGGAGCTAGTAATCAGGCTCCCCTAAAATCGATTTTTTTACCCAGGTTATACGAGCAAAGTGTGACTATCAGATTGTAAGCGAGGCACAAAAATCAAAATTAAAGTTTTTATGGTCAATCTAACGTATTGAAAAGAGACCTTATGCTATAGGTGCACAAGACAGGTGTTTTTGGGGATAGAAATACAAAAAGGCTCGCTCACGAGGAAAAATGACCTTCACACCTAATTTTCACCTTTTCTAAAGTTTTGCAACTTTACACAAGTGTAGCTCCAAACAGGAGCAGATCCAGGGGGGGCCATGGCGGCATGCCCCCCCCCCTTGGAAAAAAAAAAAAAAAAAAAAAAAAAAAACATAAAAAGAGAAAGAGGGGGAAAGCAAAAGAAAAAGAGAAGGGGAAAACAAAAGCCGTTATGTAACCTTAGGTAAATTAGACTAAGTTTTGCAGGGGGGGGGGTGATAGGGTCTTAATTTCATCCACTAGACATTCATTTTCTACGAAAATACAAAGAAATTAGGTAGCTGGCATTTCAAAATTTGAATGCAAAGTTGGAGCCGGGAGCAAACCTAGTGAGGAGGGAGGCATTGTTTACTCGAGCTGTAATGGGTCTGTTGCAAGGTTTTGCTACAACAATTGAGATTGTATAATCTAATGTAAAATCACCTAAAACGTCCATTGCTGGCATCAGAAAGTCATAAAATGCAATAATAAACTCACAAGAGGAGTTTAATTAAATCCAAGATGGTGGCGAAATATCGAGCAATTTGTATGCATGCACCACGAACATCCAAGGATAGCCAACCTCACAATATCGAACACAACCAATCACAACGTAAACAAACTCATAACCTCTACCTCCAGTGAGGTTGTCAAAGTTGGCCAATTGGCCATCCTTGGTTGTTCACGGTGCATGCATACAGATTGCTCGATATTTCTCCACCATCTTGGATTTCATTAAACGCTTCTTGTGAGTTTATTATTGCATTTTATGACTTTCTGATGCCACAAATGGACTTTTCGGGCGATTTCACATTAGATTATACACTCTTAATCGTTGTAGCAAAAGTTTGCAACAGACCCATTAAGATCATAATAACAAGATAATTGGGGGGGGGGGGGCTTTCAAAAATAAAACAGGAGCGCTTGGCAGGGTTAGCGCTGCAATATGTCCACCGTGACATAGAGATAAACGTCGAAAATGTGACAGATCGATTTGCAAAGAGCAGCACTCGCCGACTCGACTTTATTTTATAAAAATTTTGAAAGTTATTCAAATAAATTGATATTCTATTTACGTATAATGTAAGTGTGATTCATGTAACTTTCTAAGTATTATCTTGTTTTGGAATGGGAAAAAATTGCAGGGGCGGGATCTTCCACTTTTAGAAGCATAAATTAAAATGAGGTAGTATAAAAATGAGGAGTGAATGGTTAAAAGATGCCTCAAATTGGCTTTAGAGAAGCTTAAATTTTCAAAATTTTCTAGGGGGGGGGGGCAGACCCCCCACTCACGTTACAAAAATGCCCCCTCCCCCTTGAGACTTTCCTGGATCCGCCCCTGGCTCCAAAACCGGGAAACTTTGGAAAAAACCAAAGGCACATTTATTCTCAGTTCACCAAGTAATTTCAAATCCTCCATAAAAAAAATACAGAAGTTCCAGATCCGTGCAAGTGCCTACAATGGTTAGTTTTCTCAAAATGACAATATTTCGTTATATTATAAAAATGGTATTTTTTTAATGGCAAATTACAACTTACCGCCGACCACGGGCCACTTTCCCAAGTAGGCGGGCATGGGCCAAGATTGCACGTTTCATGTGACCTGGGCTTATGCGTTCTGTATTCACAAAGATGAGTCGCAACCTGCGGATAGATATCAATAAAAACAATTTAGAACAAAGTCAAGTCAAGAACTTATCAGAATAGACGTGTTTGATAGCTGTACAAACTTAGATTAGATAATCTATGTAATACGGTGCCCAATGATATGTTCACAACCTTTTTTTCGTCCAAAATTTTATTTGCCCAAATTTGCGTTCAAAATAAAGCTGCAAATCAACAAAAAAGTGCACGTTTACTATATGTTTTTGCTATCAGAGTTAGGTTAGTTTTACCATTTTGTTTTCCCCAATGAGTTTTCCCCCAGCGTCATCAAAGCTTACCCAGAAAAAAATAGTTTAGATTTAAGAAAAATATTTTTGAATTATATGACAGTAAGACGTACTTTTAAACTAAAATTATTTATTTTTAAAGTAAAAATAATTGTTTTTTAAATTAAAAAGTAACTGTATTTAAATTGAAAATAATCGTTTTTAAATTGAAAATTCGGTATTTTGATCTAATGAAAAGTTTTTTTAATTTAACAAAATTTCTAGTTTCAATTTTAAAATATGTCTTTTTGTCATATAATTCAAAAATATTTCTTTTTAAATTAAAAAAAAAAAAAAAAAAAAAAAATCGTCTGTGTACTTAGATCTTTAACAAGCACAGGCATGGCCTATCCGAAGTTGGAACAAAATTCAGGAACGGAGGAAAAATAAGAAGGTATAGTGAATATTCCCCAAGTCGCAAAGGCGAAACATCGCCGCGGTATCAGGAATCGACGATGCGGCTATCGGCATTGCGCCTTTTCACCGGGAAAATAATCCAAATCGATTGCAAAGGCCAATTCTTTACTCGCGTAATTTATGGCCACTAATTCGTGGGTTCCTTCAAAGGTGGTGACCTGGCGCATACAAATACCGGTTTGCAAACGCAATAAATAACGACCGAAGGACGAGCGTAGAATTTCCAATTGCTTCTCTCTGTCCCCCTGTGCGATAGGCATAGACAACGGGCGTTTATATTTAAAGGCAAAGCGCTGCAGTTTTGGAAACGTCGGCAGTAACAAAAATCGCTTGCTCGGCTAAAACTGAGAGTGTGTTCCGCCAAATCGAATCTTTTCTCACCAAATACTGCTCTCTCCCAAGTCCTGGTACCACGTACTTTTATGCACATTGATTGAATAACGAAGAGACATTGGCAAGTAATAATGGATTTTACTTGACCGAGGTACAGGGTGGTGACTCATACTGTACCTGTCGTCCTGTCGTAGATAGATCGAAAAGTCCTACAGGCTTTCGATTTAGCTTCACCGGTATTTTCATGATCAAAAGAATTAAACGCGCACTGTTTCTGTGCCTTAGACGCTACTGGCTACAAATCTGACGAAACTAGCGGTATCAAAATAAATTGAGGTTTTTTTCTTTATGGTTCTTCGACTATAATGTCTTCGTTTTATAACAACTGTATTTCCAACTTCTGTTCATTTTTACTTTGAAACGCCATTGCAAGAAAATCAATCAGAAAAAACATTGAACTCTGACAGATACCTAGGTAAGCTTTTCAGCTTTGAAATGAGCTAAAGTAAATTTTGATGCAATTTTCAAAGCACGCTGTAAGAGCAGATTTAATTTTTTGTAGTCAATAAATTTTCGATGTTAAATGGCAGGCTTGCTTTACATTTTATTGCCTATTACGATTTGCCTACGATGTAGATGTATGCAATATTCAGCATAACGCGTCTTTAAAAACTGTCTCTAAACTAATTTTTTAATGCAAATACTTTGTTGTCACGCCTTTCTCATCTTTTCGTTCAATAGCGCAATTTAAAGCGCCTTCAATTTAGGGCTTATGCAAAAACAATGCCATTAAGTACGAATAGTTAACTACGCAAATTGCGTCATGAATTGGCAAATACCCGGCTGGTATTTTCAATCTTTTATTCCACTCATTCAAGCAATATCGCCTTCAAAATTTCGCAATGGCCCTGTTCAAAACGTTTTCTATAGTTATATACACAGGCATCCAAAAATGTTTAGTCTTCTTCATTTCCGTCCATTTGAAAGCATGTGTTAGAAAAGGAGAGATACATTGAAATCTGCATCCATACCTTTATATCAAATGGATTAAAAATGCAGGATCAGCATTTGAATATAGGTCGGCTTATAGCAAAAATAACGATGACACATGAGACTACCGAAAATTATATCACTCAACTCAAAAAAGATATCAAACGCGCCATAACGTATGCACTAATTATAAGTTATAATTTTGTCACTTCCTCTTTGCCGGCAAAGAGGAGCTCTATTCTATATGGAGGTTCGTAACTGTGCGTGTACAATGGAGCTGTTGCAAGGTTTTGCTGTAGGCAAATGGACAATCGATTCTAGTGTAAAATGCTGCGAAATTAACGATGAGACCATTAATTAAAAAAGTCTAAAACTCACTCCTCGCAGAGAAAACTCAACTCGAAGTTTCGGGTGGCCACCCTTGCATGATGCACCAAACTCGGATTCGCACCCCAAACAAACTCCTAATTTTCTAAATTCCGACTTTTCAAATAGGAGTTCTGATTTTCTTAAAATGGGTCGAAATCGAACTTTGACTATCGATATATCGAAGACGAAAAACGATATCGACCTTCAGTTTGCGCCAAAAGTCTTAGAATTTTATTTCCAATGAATCGAGGTATCACAAGATAGGGGTTGCCGTTTGAAAATTTTGAGTTTGGGGGCGAAATCCGCCCCCTCCCCCCCTTAGGGGCGCCCCCGGAAATTTTTGATACGCCAAAAAGTAGTTCCCCATTAAGTTTTAAACATCCCCCAAATTTCGGAGTTTCGTTTTTTTATCTTCAACCGTTCAAAAGTTAGACGGGGGGGGGGAGACCTTCCTCACACCCTGTATAAGAGCGTTGTAAAATAGTGCACAGTCACGTCGCTACGTCTCTGTCGCAACAGAGAACGCTACTTATGAAATCTCACATCAAATCGTGAAAAATCAGGTCTACGGCAAAATTGTCATCTGAATCAAAAAACGTCTTTTCATTACTTATAGTGACTGTCAATTGTTACTGTCGGTGTAATAATTATTGTAAAATTCCCGCCAATGGTTTTTTAACAAACAAAAAAACAAAACAAAAAACAACAAAAAAAACAAAAAAAAAACAAAAAAAAACAAAGAAACTTTTTATTGAAAAAAAAAAAATGTAAAAATTCCGCCTTTTTGGATGCATTACAGCCTGTTTAAAAAAATGGCGGAAAATTACGTATTTGAGCATACACATAACAACGATTTTTTTATTATTTTTCCCACTACTCGGGTGCCTAGATAGATTGAAAAATTCCTGTTCCGTCAAAAAGGAAATGCAGTGAAGGGTTAAGTTCAGACATAAGACATGCGGTGTTTGAATTTACGGATTTTAAATTGGCATTTACGGCTTTGTGAGTGGATTTTGGCGGTTCTTAAAGTATTTTTCGTTCTTTTCCTTGAACTTTTTGGATGGAGGATAAAGTCCACGAGAATTCATATTTTACGTATTGCTGTAGGAAAAATCGTAAAAGACCAAATAAAGATCTTAAAGCTGAGTAATTTGAGCTTAAAGAAAGGAATGCGTCCGACTTAAAAAAAAAGGTATACAATCAGTGAATTAAAGAATGTCAGCACTAGCGGATCCAGCAATTTTTCTTTCTCTCTCTGTGGCCATTTGATCGCGTGCATTAGAAAAGGACAGATAAGGGGCAGTCACGTGACATTCGCCCCCTCTTCTATCCTTTTCTAACACACGCGATCAGATGGCCATAGAAAGAGGAAGACAATACACTGGATCCGCTAGTGAATGTCAGTCGGCTCCTTAGATTTTTATGTAAATAGGCAACCTACATTACTCATTGTTTCAAATGAAATAAGCATTGCAGGTTGCCTACCTGAGTCAAAATCTAAAGAGTCGGCTGACATTATTTAATTCGCCGACTGCGCCGTTCTTTCACCCGAACCTTCAATTTCAACCGACTCATAGTTTCGTGAAAGTTCCGGAGAAAATGAAAGAAGTGGAAACACGACGCCGGAAAAGGCTTTGAAGAAGTGGGAAGTAAGAAGAATCGTGCATAAATTATAAGAGGTTTGAAAGGCCTCAAATAAACTGAAGCACCGGTTATGAAAAAGTGAGAGAAGTCATCCTTAAACTTCGCTTGAAATGGCGCGCGTTACGAATCAGGGCCGAGAAAGTAATTAATAAAATTAAAGCCAAGCAACGAGTCAAGAGGCCGAGCAGAGAGCAAAAGCAAACCGAAAACGTGAGGGGGGGGGGGGGAGGCGTCAAAACTGAGAAAAGTTGAGGTACCTAATTGTGCTTGAGCCTCAATTTATGTAATAAACGACGCTCAAAAGGACGCAACTCTAAATTTTGGGACAACAACAATTCGTATTTTTTAAATGACCAGTACCTTTCCCTTTATCCTTTCAGATGCAAAAAATTAAATTAAAGACGCCCAAAAAATAAACAAATAACTGAATTAATTAGTGGAAAACATTACTTTTATTTCATTTTTGAAGTTCTCTAGGTGACTTGTTCATTCATGTATTTAATTTCATGTGGGTGCTTTTCGTTACGTACGCTTAAAGTCAGGGGGGATCGAAGAATGATGATGATAATGATAATGATAATTTATTTTTAGTCTATAAACATAATTTTCAAAATAATTAAAGTAATCAACTAGGAAAACTATACAGACTAGACTAATTAAATAAATTAACGTAAAATAAACAAAAGGTGTTTGAATTTAGATGCATACAGCATACTTATTAAATCACCAGGAGCGTTGTCAAGGATTTGCGTCTTGGACGCATAGTTCTCAAGCGACTAAATAAAAGGACAATAACCTACTTACCTACTTATCCTACTTATCCTATACGTATCTTACTTATCCTACTTATACCTACTTATCCTATACGTATCCTACTTATACCTACTTATCCTACTTATCTCAGTTAATACTCAACAAATCGCGATGAAATATTTTCGCCTCTAAAATTTCGATTTCCCCTCATCACTGTACGGTGAGTGGATAAATAATTAAAATTAGAACCTTCTTGAAATTTATTCTCCTCTTTTCACTTTTTATATACCATGTTGAGACACTTCAACGCTCGGTGGAGATCAGCATTTTTGCTTATCCATTTATGTTGTGAGACTTAATAAATTAAAGAACAAGTCGTACAGTGTACCTCGAAGTTTGGAGGAGCTAATCTTATTAAAGTATACGAGCATAAAATGGAGCTTTTGCCAGGCTTTTCTTTTTTTTCTGGTGGGCAAATCGATTATCAAATCTTGTGTAAAATTCTGTGAAGGAAGGAACGAGACCACTAACTACAGCTCATTTTACTTTTGAGGGAGATAACTTAACTCAAAGTTTGGAGTGGTCTGACCGCTCATGTATCATTGCACTTACACACACCGACCTCAGCTGATGACGTATCAGCACCAGAGAAAAATAGAGACCCAGCACACCGTGTGCTCCCCGTGTTAGAAAAGTGAAGCAAGTTTAGCGGTCACAGTTTTGTTCGGGAGTCACCGGCTGAAACGATAAACTAGAGTAGACTAAATATATACGAGTATTATTTCTCCATTCTCCTTATGGGCGGTTGAAGTATCTCCCAAGATGGCGGATTTGTAGGGGAATTGTATATCTATATATAGTTTGTTTACATTCTCTGCTCGTATGATCCCGTGGTTCAAGGTATCTCCCAAAATGGCTGCCTCGATAATACTCGTGTTTATCTAGTATACTCTACGATAAACAGTCGCCTACTGTTGAGTGGTGAGCTCAACAAAAGGCTGTGATTGGTTCGCGGTCCCAGAAACGGAAACAGGTTTTGCAAACCAGGAGCTCATCAGTCAACAGTAGGCGACTGTTGGCTGTTGTTTCGATGAGTTCCGACCAAAATTGAGCCCCGAAAAGTCGCCCCGTCGCAAGCTTTGTGCTGGGTCTCTATTTGTCTCTGATCAGCACCCAAAACCAACGACCACCATCTTGCCTTTTGCATCCGTACCGAATACATATTACTTACATTAAGGTAGGTGAAACAAGATATCTACGAACAAAGGTTTTTTTGCCAGGCTAATCAAATTAATGAAGACGAACCTCACTGCGTGACGTCACTCATAAACTTGACGTGGAGTTTTCCAACGCTTTACACCATTTTCAGCTCGCAACAGTGTTGTCAAATTGTGCCGTTTCTTACGAACCGACACTTTTTCTTTCTTCAACTCTTCCGTTCTGTTTGACTCCTTGCTCTGTTTGACCGAAAGGTGATGTACTCATGTTGGTTTCCATCTTTTTCGTTTGTCTCTTTTCCTCATTCTGTGCCTCGTACCTTTTGGTGGGCCCGACGGGCGACCACCCATGTTCCTCTGATGCTCTCTTGCCACCCCCTATTTCCGCAGGGCTGTTTTTCAATTTGATATTCTTGGCTAGGTGCTGAGCTCTAGCTTCAACGCTCTTATTATTTCTGTTTTTTGGTTCATGTATTTTCTAGTCACGTCAATTTTATTTTGTTCGTTACTTAAGTTTGTACGAGATTTTATTGTTTGTTGCTGATTTATTTGATTTGGAATTTCCCTGCCCCTTTAAGGGTGAATTTTCGTCTTTCTTACTGTCTTGTTTTCTCGGGTGCTTCAAATTGCGTGAGTTGAGCTTTTATTTTGAAGTATATGGGGAGACTTTCGTTGTTTTTATTTTGTTGCTGTTGTTTTTTGGTTGCGTTCTTCTTTTGGTTCCTCGCCGTCTATGCGGGTGGACACGACGTCTTTTATCGTTTTCTAAGTCAGTTTTTTTTGTTTTCGTATGTTTATTATGGGGTTCGCATGTTTCTGATTATTTCTGGTTCATGATTTTTGATTTGAAGACCTATTCGTTACTATTTTTATGTCTCCTTTGTGCCCATTTTGCGATGTTTTACTATACTGATGACTATACGCAACATGGGCGAAAAGGTGATGTCTCCAAAACCCAGATTGTGACTCTTCTATCCATTCAGCTTGGCAAATGGAGTCGATCACCCTCTAGGGTTCTCATATCTTTTGAAACTCTAGCAGCTTCACTAGTAACCCATGGCTACGCAACATGAGCGAAAAGGTGATGTCGCGCTGAAACCCAGCTTGTGACCCCTCTTTCGATTAAGCTTGCCAAGTAATAGAACCGATCGCCCTCAAGGGTTTTTTATATCTTTCGAAACTGTGGCAGCTTTACTAGCAACCCATGGCTATGCAACATGGGCGAAAAGGCGATGACGCCAAAACCCAGCTTACGACCCATCTAATCTGTATCCAGGGGTGTTCTCGGGGGGGGGGGGATCGAGTTTCAAAATGAATCACCGAAGGTGGCAAAATCAGTGTGTGACACGCAAAAAAAAAAAAAAAAAAAAAAAAATTCTTTATAATTTTGAGGGGCGGCAAGATTGTATTCTTGCCCTGGAAAGAACGGCACGCCCCTGCCAACCAGAGCCTCCCTTTTTAGCTCATCAATCATCAGTAGGTGACTGTTGGCCGTTGTTGCGATGAGTTCCGACCAAAATTGAGTTGGAAAAGTGGACACTCGTCGCAAGTTTTGTACCGGGTCTTTATATGTCTCTGAAATCAAGATAATATAATAAACAACGTATAAGATAACGAATATAAGGAGGCAATGAATCTTACTTTTGTTGTTGTTCCGTTAATTTCTTGAACACAGTGCACTCGTCTTGATCGGACGCCTTTTCCACAACTGACCGTACATCTGCCCCAAGGCTCAGCGTGCCACCTGAATTTAACAATACGCCGATTTAGACACAACCCATTTATTTAGAATATTTCAACGTAAAGTTTGATGGAAGGAGAAAAAATGAGAGAACGGTGACTGCCCAGAATATGTGACCAGAACGGGGCTTTTGCTAACTTTTGCTAGAAATTAAATGGGTAATTCTTGCGTAAAAACTAGTGACAATTATGATGAGCTCATTGGAAAATTTCCAAATTTACTCATAGATTTACAAAATGACTTTAAAGTTTGAGGCGTAATGGCGGAGATACACAGGTACCATGGGAGATTCATATCTAATTTGAGGCCTTTCTCTGTGTATTTCTATGGAGAGATTGACAAACTAGACAGGAATCCCCCATAAAACCCGTGTAACTCCGCCATTGAAGAGAAAATATTGCGGAGCTACGCAGATATAATTGGAGACTCCAATCGAATTTGTCTTCGTCTTAAGTAGAAGTTAGGAAGAGCCCCATTTTGAATTGATAAATGTGATGCAACAAGGAAAAACAAACTGCGTCTTGCTAAAGACGGATAATTTAGACTTTGTTCATTTTGATAACGAAACGAAAGTGGTTGAATGAAGATTAAATAAATAGCAAGTTCGTTCTAAAATGGTATTAGCGCTTTTAACACTAACAGTTATTTTCAGAAAGAAAGAAAAAAAAAAAAAAAACAAGAGACGAAAACCAGGTATACGATCGTGAATTGACCACTTATTTGGCTCCTAGAAAATAATCCACCATGCTGATTTTATTTCTGGTCTCTTCCTTGTCCCAAACCTCACAGTTTTGTCATATTCTCCAGTATGCTGTCCAGACTGCCGGATTTTGAGATTAACCACGCCGGAATGACACAACTGAACATTTGCGTGGAAAAGACTGATTCCACGAAAATATTTTACGTCTACATTGAACCAAAAACCATTATTTACTCAAAATAGCAAACGAAAAATTCTTAATGTTTTTTCGCGTCAATAATTGGACATTTTTTGAATCTTACTTTGGTGGACACGCGTGCATGTTGCATTCAACGGAGCTGACATCCGGTTTCTGTGTCGCATCGCAAAGTTCGGGTTGTACTTCCGCACCGGTTACACGATTCAGACAAACTGGCTCCGCATTTTTGTGCCCTGTAAATCAAAAAAGATACGGATCAAATCAATGGAACTGGCGATCGGTTATTCGAAACTACTATAAATTATTTGTGTGAGCCCTCTAAGGACCAGGCTAGTTCAAAAGAACGCCTCTCTTTCGTTTACATCGGGATGGTAGTTAACTGTTCGTACTTGGGGGAGTTGGAATTGCCTATACGACATATTGAAGGCGTTCTAAGAAAACTTATCTTGTAGGTGTTTTCATCGATAGTCACGTTTATCCAGAATGAAGACTGAAACGATGGGGAATAGACTAGAAGGAGAAAAACGAGCATACTCGGCAATGGCGTACGCAAGGATTAGTCTCTCTCGCTCTTTTCCCGTTTGAGTGTATGTGATAGAAAAGGAAATATATAGGGGCTGAAGACACGTTCGAGCCCCTGTTTCTGTCCTTTCCCTATACTCACGCGTTCAAATGGAGAAAGAGAGAGGAAGACAAATTTCCGTGTACGCCACTGATACTCGGGCTTGGCCCGTGAGGGGTTAATGACGATTGTTCGGACTAAATTCATATGGACTGTTTTCGTACAGCGATATATCGCATCAATTGCCGTTTGGGGACTTCCGGTTCCAAACAAACTCTAAATCAATTTAATTTTGTCGTAAGCATCTTTTTAAAAGGGAAATTTTGACTATTAAACCCAGAGACAAATAGAGACGGAGCACTAACTGGCTGCAGCAGAGGCACTCTGAATTCTCGCGGATTCAACAAAACAACAGTCAACGTCGCATAGTGTTGAATGGTGCGCACCCTCCTCTTCACTTCCCGCCCATCTCCCCCCCCGTGTTTTCCGAATGTCACCATTCAACACCATGCGACATCTCAAGGTGTTGACTGTTGTTCCACATGTTATTTTGTTGAATCCCCGAAAATTCAGTGTGCCTCAAATGTTCCCTATGTATTTTAACGTAGTGCTCCATCTCTATTTGTCTCTGATTAAACCAAGAAATTAAAGTGACCTTTTTGCGATTATGAATTTTAGGTCCTCGAAAATGCTTAACCCTTTATAGGTCAAGCCCAAGTACACTCGTTTTTCTACTCTAGTCTACTTCACATTCACATTGTTTCAGTTTTCATTCGGTATAAACTCGATTATCATTGAAAACACTCTCACAAGATAAGGTTGGTTCGGGCGCCTTCAATTTGCCATATAGGCAACTCCAACTTCCCTTTGTACGAACAGTTAACTACCTTTCCTGTATAAACGGAAGAGTGACTTTCTTCTGAGCTAACCTGGCCCTTAGAGCCTAGAGGGTTAATTATACCTAATTCTAAGGCTAAAATTGCCTTTATCAACAAGACATGGCAGATTAAATTATGTATTCGGAGGTTGGAATCACCTGGAACTGTTGTTGTTGTTGTGGAATGAGCGGGACTAAGTGCGGTAGCTTCATTGAATGTGGAGGTAAAAAGCAGTTGCGGTTCATGCAATTTGGCATAATGACGTATTTTCCTCATTGAAACGAATGTGAAACAATCGATTCTCCAGGAGATTGTAAGCATTCTCAAGAATCGATTGTTTTACTTGAGTTTAAATGGAAACATTACATGGTTGCCAAATCACTCGAACCACCAACCACTGGTAAAAATACAGACAGGTAAGAAGGTACTTACATAACAATCGCACTTTTGGAAAAATAAAACTTTGGTAAAAATGGTCCTTGAAAATCCTTGCCCAATCTCCATGCAAAAAGGATTTCCGTGAAAATGTACGGAAATCCTCAAGAGTTTTTATGAATTTCGGTACATTTTCACAGAAATCCTTATGATTTCATGGAGATTCGGACAAGGATTTTCAAGGTCCATTTTCACCAGGCATAAAACAGCATTTTTAAAATCTGGATCTCGGCAGCTCATACTAGAATCTACCATAAAAAGTAGAATCTGTTAATAAGGCAACTGATCTACAAAAGCCTTAATTTCTTACCAACCAAGAAATTAAAAACAAGCAGTCGGTGTTAAGCTATTATAGACACTAAGTCGTTAACTCGTAAATGATAGCAGTTCCAATTTTCACGGCTTGGTTGCACCTCAATCGAGGATTTTGCCGAAAGAAGTGCTCATAAAACAGCAGGTGTTTCTTTTCTTTAAAATCAGCATATAAATGGAATGACAATTCGCAATGAAGAACACACCTAATGTTTCATGCGATCTTGTTTGATTTTGTTGACTCCATAATATATTGACCCATGAAACATCAGGTGTGCTTTTTTTTAAAATTTTCCATCCCATTTATACATAAGTAAGTATATGCTGATTTTAAGGAAAGAACACACCTGCAGGCCGATCTTTGAAATCAGTAGATAAGGCTGGTAGACTATAGATGAATGGAGGGCTGCTATTGGTCCCTTTAAAGTGTTTTTCAATTCATTACATTTGATAAGCTACCGGCGTGTTTCAAGCAGCCGATACCTTACCGAATGTAACGGAGGGATACTTGGTTATAGAGGTAAATTTTTCGATAAACACTTTAGAGGGATCAATAGTAATCCTTCATTTATCCAGTCTACCAGTTTTATCCACTGATTTCAAAGATCAGCTCGCTGGTGTTTTATAAGCCATTCTCCCGGCAAAGTCCTCAATAATTAAGACTGCGTTACAATTTCCCCGTCCTCCCCTACTTACCTCCCCCACAGGAGACAGAGCAAAGGGATCTTGATGTAGGGGACCAATGGTAAAGGGGCTGTGAGCAGGATGAACCATCGCCGCCGCAAACTCCGCACGCGTCCACTCTCAAATTCGAGTCGATTTCCAGATCACACCCGACTCTCTGAAATTCATTGTAAAAAAATTAATTACTCTATAATATTGAAGCCATTGATGCAAGGTGCAGTGTTTTGCCACTGTTTCCGCCACTCAAGTTAATGCCATCTTAGACCACGTTACCATCAAATCAATGACCGGATGCTGGCATCTCCCCCCCCCCCCCCTCAGAGCGTGTAAATCACGTGAAATTAATTCAGACAAACATTCGTCTTTTAGAAATAGAATGTTGTCTCTTTAAAATTGTAATCGTGATTTTCCGAATAGAGGATTCACCGGTTCTGGCAGAGAGTCCATTAACGCAATGTCTTGCATCAATGGTTGTAATTATTACGTACATTTTTGAGTACCAAAAAAATTCTCTCTGCGCGTTGAATTGGTCGGATTATAATTGAAGTAAATGGGACACAAGCTATTCCGATTGGAAACGGGTGAAAAATGCGTGTATCTATGCAGGCATCTGGTGCGCATCAATGAGTGACCATAAAAATGAGTACCTATACTTAGTTGCGTTTCGGCAAAAACGTGAAGAACTCAAAATAGTGAGATGACTATGATTTAATCCCATTTCTGTCTCTTAGTTTTGTGAAACCAAGATGTCTCAAATCTTTCAAAGCACCAATGAAGAGAATTTCTTGACCCCAAATCATAAGTGGCGGTAGCCACCAGGCCAAGTTCAAATCATATTTTACGCCGAAGGGGCTGATAAAAAAAAAAAAAAAAAAGCACAAAGCTCTTTTGTATCAGGTACAATGTCACTGAGTTTAGTTAGTTGTCTCAGTAATGTCAAAATTGAACACTTGAAGCTTAAAAAGTGAGAAATTAAAAAGCGTTCTTTATGAATAATAATTTTATTTATATGAATAATAATAATAATCATTAAAACCGCAAAATATTTCAAGAATAAGACGAAGGAAGATGATGTTTAGTACATCTTTTGGAGTCACTCTTCTACCAAACATTCTGAAAGTTTTACTTTTGTTTTTTTTTTTTCGTTTAGATGTTGCAAAAAATTTGATTATTCCGAATTTCAAAATAATGAAAAAGAGCGTAAAATTGATTTATTTTGTGTCGCTTGATTTTGATGTATTTGTCTATTTTATTTTCAAAAACTCTGAAGGCTGAAAGATGGATAGTTTTGCAAAACTTTGAATCGAAGAATAAAGTACTTAATCGATCTTCCACGAAACGCCACTAGCAAATATCCCAACACTCATTCAAAGGGTTGTGGGGGGGACTTTATCGCTTTTATCCCGATGAGTGTTTTTGAGGTCTGATAGCGGGCTCTAAAACCTTCAAAATTATTTCAAAACCGACGCCGGAAAGCTTGCAGCTTTTTGGAGAGATAATAAATAAATATACGTATATATGTATATTTCCATATTGTTTAACTAAGCAGATCCGAAGCGTTTCATTGCTCTATAGGTGTGGATGCCGGGATGGGTACCTACCTCGAGTACGCATTAAAACGTTTTATGACGTAGATTTCACGAGAGGCGTTTCATTTATAACTTCAATCTATATACTCGTACAGTGGCGTGTATACAATACGATGTACGTTCACTGCCATAGCCGTAGTATAGCCAGGATATTGTCTTTCTCTCTCTTTGTTCATTTGGATGCATGCATTAGAAAAGGATGGATATAAGGGCTGGCACGTGACCTCAGCCCCTGTCTCTGTCCTTTTCTAACGCAGGCGTTTAAATGAGCTAAGAGAGAGAAAGACAATATCCTCGCTACGGCTATGTTCACCGCTATCGTTTCATTCGATAGAGTGGAAGAGAGTACAGAGGACCGGTATAAATGAACCCTAAGGTAACTCTAAGAGCGGTGGTTGTTCCATATCAAACGAATAATTGACGTGACAATGTGATGACAAACAGAATGAAACACAGAACGAATCATGCAGGTCCGAAGTTGTCAAATGTCAAAACAGTATACTTGAATTAGAGTCGCCCTCTCATCAGTATACTAAATAAAGAGTGAAGTCAAGAGGGTAGACAACATCTGATTGGCTGACATGCTTAGACTCTGCGCGTCTGAGTTGAATTGCATTTGCATGTATTTTTTTTTCTTCGGACACAAGCATCAGCCATTATCGTTAACACTGTTAATTCGAGGTAGCTTTATACAGGTAGATGCATTATCCTATTCAGAGCGTTTTGTGCGAGATTTAGGTTCTTCTTTCGGGAGCTTACAGAGCATAGTTAGGCTATTCGGTTGATCGTTCCAAATTATTTTCCTCACTCTCAAATATAGCCCCATGTAAGTACTTTTATCTCACTCTCATTAAAAAAAGCATTTAGAGACGCTTTTTGAGAATTTTTTTTTGGCAGAAATGAATTTCCCAAGTAATTTTAATGGGGCAGTTGCAAGGGTCTGAGATTGTGTGTTTTTCATAAAGAAAATAATAGTACTTGATGAGCTGAGAACAATGGTGCCTTTTTGGTTTTTTCCTAAGTGTCCCGGTTTTGGAGATACACACGTGCAAAGTTGTAAAAAATCGCGGGCGTAGTGACGTCAATACACGGAATTCCCATTTAAAACAATGTATTTCGGGCCAAAATTTCATCCCCGGAACAATGGGACTTAATTAGAAACCAAAGGCATTTTTGTCCTCAGCTCTTCAAGTACTTTCATTTTTTGCATAAAAAACACAACATTTCAGACCGTTGCAACTGCCCCATTCAAATTTTATGTAGTAAAAAATGTCGTGAAACAAGTGTCTCTGTGAACGAATTCTGAGACTAGAAAGAGATGGCTATGCTCACAGGAGAGTGAGACAGTGAAAGAGCTAGCTTGAAACGCTACGGAGGTTTTGTCACATGCTTATGATGGCGACTGATGAAGTGATGAGTGCAGTGTTGGCAAATCGTTAACTTTGCACTAAAACTGTCTATTAATTGTTGGAATTAGGGACGCACCTCCTTATCTCTGATTGTGAGCTGAACTGGAAAGACGCTTGATTTAAAGGTTCGACAAATAACTCTTGTGAGTGTGATTATATTCGGATAAAAATTATGGTGATGTTTCTTGGTGAGCTTACCTTGCATTTTCCATCGATGCACATATCTAATGAGCCAGGTCTACATCGTGTTCCATCCCTGACGCGTGACGCCAAAGTGACAACTTCGCCCGACGTGGAGACACATGTGAGGGCACAGGGGTTCTCAGCACTCCAGTAAGGCGTCCAGTTGGCCGTCTCAGAGCTGTACAAGGCACATTGTTCGGCTCGGAATTCAATTCCATCCGGGCATGGCTTGTAACAATGAAAGAAAAGCGTCTCAAATAAAATAATTTGTAATTACTGCTTTTGTGTTTGATTTTTAGATTCAGATATAAAGCTGTAGCAAACAGGAAACTTAACGATGGTTACCACAGCAACATCCAAGTTTGTAAAAAAAAAAAAAAAAAAAAAAAGGTCAACCTGGCGCAATATTTCCATTACTAAGCAATACTGCAACGTAAAAACTTCTTACGTACAAGCATCGCCGTTCATTAATATGAATCAAGAAAAATTTCATTTTTGTGTCGTGCGCAATTATTAAAAACCCATTTACCCTCTCATATTGCATTGGGTTTCCTCTCTACCGTATGGACTAAGATCTCAGCTATTGATTGATCGATCGATGCAAAAAGCACGACGGGTAATTCGAAAGCACATTCGGGGAAAGCAAGCAACTGAATCGATTCGAGTTTACACCACGGTTGCAGCTTGAGAGCACTTCGTACCAGAGATGTTATCAGAGCTGGAGGAGGTGGGAGCGGGGGAGGGGGTTAAGGAATCGATGTTGTTGCGTATTTCAGATGAAGGGATGCAATTAATCTTTTTGAGAATGAAGGACGTATGACGCAGTGGAATAAGATTCGTCCTAGCAAATGACGAAATGATACGGGAACACGAGGAGAGAGAGAGAGAGAGAGAGAGAGAGAGAGAGAGAGAGAGAGAGAGAGAGAGAGAGAGAGAGAGAGAGAGAGAGAGAGAAGAGAGAGAGAGAGACAGAGAAAAAAAAAGAGAGAGAGAGGGAGAGAAAAAAAAAGAGAGAGAGAGGGAGAGAGAGAGGGAGAGAGGGAGAAAGAGAGAGAGAGAGAGAGAGAGAGAGAGAGAGAGAGAGAGAGAGAGAGAGAGAGAGAGACAGAGAGAGACAGAGAAAAAAAAGAGAGAGAGGGAGAGAGAGGGAGAGAGGGAGAAAGAGAGAGAGAGAGAGAGAGAGAGAGAGAGAGAGAGAGAGAGAGAGAGAGAGAGAGAGAGCAGAGAGAGAGAGAGAGAGAGAAGTTTGTCGAATGTCGAGCTACTTTGCATAAGTCTATGACCGAGAAATATTTTATTTGAATGCAAGAACGATGGCGAAAGAGGGCAGGCGGAGCGAGAGGGATTGGCTGTGGAAGTTTAATCCAGACGAAATGTTGCAAAGTATAAGGAGCCACGACGGTCGACCCTCAAGTCACTCCTCTATTTTCTCCCACACCCACACTCATAACCCCATCCCTACCCCTACATCCCCACCCTCGCATCTTTGCACAACCTCTCTCAAGTTTGATCGCTCAAGGCGATAGCAGCGTCATAGCGATACAATATATTTAAATAGAGTTTTCTTTACAGGTAGAGCGTTATTCCGGCAATCTGCTCTAACCTCCCTCCCCCCTGCCTCCCTCCAACTAGGGAATGCAACTTTGTCTTTGAGTGACTGATACTTCATCGCAAAAAGGGGCAAGACCCCTCTATAACTTCACCGAGCAACCCAACAGCTCTGGTACGAGTGTTCTAGGAACAAGATAAATTTATTCGAAATATACTCAAAATAAATAACAAGTTTACGTTGTCAAAACAATTTTTTTTTTTCAATACAATACTTAAAAAAAAATAATAATAAAATTTTGCTGTGAGCAAATGAATAGTATAATCTGCTGTTAAAACCAGCGAAAATCACGAAAATCACACTAAGAAAGTCTAAAAAGTAATAAACTCACATAACTGCTATATAACGGCAATATCGTACTGACGCATGACGGTTCAACGCAGGTATAATGTGAGATTCCTGTCTATTATGTCACTTTCTCTACAGAAACACAGAGATATGTCTCAATTTAGATAGGAATCTCCCATGATACCTGCGTCTCTCCGCCTTTAAGCCCAATTTTGAGAGTGAATTTCGTGATTTTTTAGCGTACTCATCGTCATTTTTACAGGTTCTTCTGCAAGAATCAACTCTTCAGTCCCCCACAGCAAAAGTTTGCAAGAAACCCATTATTGACTGCCAAAACTTTTGCATTTGCCAGTGCATACATTCAAGATTATGAGTACAGTAAGTGCATTTACCTGCATATTACATATTCTATACCTAACCGGTTCTCCTTTGCATCCGGCTAAGGAATTGCATCGTCTCAACTGATAAGATGCGCCTCCATCACAGGTCCTGGAGCAAGGTGACCAGTCTGACCAGCTGGACCATGCGTCTTCTTGCTGCAAAAGCGAAAGAAAAAATATACATGTAAAATCCGAATTCTCATATTACTCCACAATAATTCGATTTTTTCATGAAACCACCCACAGCGTACGGTGGAAAAATTTGTGAGAAGTTAAATTTTACTTTCTGAAGCGAAAAGCAAGTGCTAATTGTAACATTGGCGTAGCCTGCAGGCAACGTTGCAATTCGACCATTTAAACCCACGAAAAAGATCGAGTTATTGAGTGTTCGGTGAACATTTTCTTATTCGACCATTTTCATGGGTTTAAATGGACTCAATTCGACGTTTCCAAATTGAACGCTACGCCACTGAGTGCTACTTGTAGGATGTGAGAACCAGAGAGATAAAACCACCGGATCACTCTGATTCAGCGCTCTGAAAAGATCTTACAATTATTGTTAGTGTCCCCAATCGTAATCGCATGGACAATCGATCTCTTCAATACTACAAACAGCTATCAATATCGATACCAGTTCGGGCCCAGAGTTTAAATTCTTGCTTATAGACGAAGAAAATTATCAAATAACTAATAACTATGAGGGTTGATTTCAAACCCAAATTGTTGGCTTAAACGAGAAACTGTTCGAACGAATAAAATGAACCAACGTGCGCGAACCAGATATCGATATTATGGTGAAAAAAAGAGCGTTGTATCGGAACAAAATCTTTCTGGCATGAGCGTGAGCATTAAACGGTGTAATTTTGTGCTTAAATTTTGTGAGTAACGCAGTCTTCTTGCATCCACTTCATCCACCCTCAAAATACGCTTCAAAGGAGAGGAAAACGATAATCGCTTCCATCACGTACCGCGTCTGCATTTGATGTCTCTTAAAGAGAATCGATCCTCAGCAAGTTTATAATTGAGCCCCCAAGAAATCGATAGTTTACACAGGTTTGAATGTTAGAACGACAAAGTAAATTGTTCACGTGCAATGTTTTAATTATTTTCATCTTATTTGTCCCATAAATATGTTTCCAAAAAATGTCAAATTAGTATTAAAAAAAAGAAAAGAAAGAAAGAAAAAAAAAAGATATCTGGATATGATTGGAAAAAATGTTTAAACGCTTTTTTTTAAATGTTTCTATGAAGCTTCTCCACCGCTGGGAATTTTTTTCAAAACGATTCGAAAACTTTATTTCTGAATTTTTGAAACAATTCACTAACATGTTCTACTCTCGTCAAATATATTTTCATTTTACTTTCCTTGGAAACCATTCCGAAAGGCAAAAACGTGTTGAAATACAGTTCAGAATGTTGTGGAAATCTGAAAGAAACAAAACATGATGGAGGGCACCCAAACATGTTAGATGCATTCTTGAAGCGCCGCTGAAACATTGACACGGTTATAAAATTTATAACCGTGTCAATGTTTCAGCGGCGCTTCAAGAATGCATCTAACATGTTTGGGTGCCCTCCATCATGTTTTGTTTCTTTCAGATTTCCACAACATTCTGAACTGTATTTCAACACGTTTATGCCTTTCGGATTGGTTTCCAAGGAAAGTGACCTGAATTGAGACCTGAATTAAAATTTCGAGTTTTCAAGTTTTTCCCTACATGTGTCACAACAGGAGTCTCTTTATTTTTTGAACTATGCAAGAGTCATCACACGAAAACATTATTGCTGACTAAATGTATTAAAAATGGAGGGCATTTGTGCAAAATAAAAGCTAAATGTTTAAAAAAAAAAAAAAAAAAAAAAAAAAAAAAAATGGGAAAATGTAAAAAATTCTCGTTCCTAAATACTCCACATTTTCATGAAACATTTCGAAGACCTATTGTAAACATGCTGTGCTTCTAGGATAAGGAGAGGTCGGGTATCGTAATAAGCTAGATTCCTTCGGGCTGAAAGGAGAGACTACGGAGAAGTGAGAATACCAAGAAAATTGGACCGCAAGCGGCAATGCTGAGGAGGGGGTGATTGGCATGAGGGGAAAAAGGGTTGATTTTGGAAGGAGACGAATTCAAACAGTCTTACAGGAAGAGGAAAGTTGAAGGGGGGAGACGATGGAATTTCAACGAAAGAATGGCTAATGGCGAGAAGGAGAGAGTGGGCGAGGAGAGAGGGGGGAGGGTGGGGCTGATGGGGGGAGGGGGAAAGAAGCCAAGAAATCATCTAGCCGAGCATGAGATTGTAATGAGAGAAACTTGTTCGCTTAAAACGGGAATGGAAGGAGCTTGACTAAGTACAAAATAACTTGGACGCGAAACTTAAATGATATACGACGTCTCTTTTTTTTCAACTTTTATTGGCAACTTTTCAACAATCAGAGATACATAATTGTCTTTCATGCATGCACGGCGAGCGTTGCTGTCAGATTTGGCCGGAGAATCACCCGCTTGTCTCGTCAGAGTAAACATGTGATCCTAAGATGTCTTGGCACAATTCGGCAACTGTGTCGCGGTGCATCCAGAAAGCGGCGTCAAGCTCCGCACAGGAGACCGGTATGAGACATTTTTGGACATAATGTCTTGAAACTGATTCAAGATAATATAAACTATAAAAACATAGTATACACTGAAAAAAATCAATTGTTAAAGCAACAATTTAAAATTTGCTGGTTTAACAAAAATTGAAAGTTGCTAAATCAACCAGGGTTTTCTGTTAAGTTAACAATTTATTTGTTGAGTTTACAAAAATAGTTGTTTAATCAACCACATAATGGTGTTCTTTTAACAAAATAGACATTTTTTAGCAATTTTAAATAGTTAAAAAAATACAGAACTTGACCCAATTAGTTGATCTAATAATTCAGCTTGTTATATCAGCAAAATAAATTGCTGATTTTACTTACTAATTTGTTATTCGAGCATAAAAATTTGTATTTTTACTATTTGATTTGCTGGCGGGGCAAAGTTAATTGTTAAGCTAACAAAATAAATTGCTGATTTAGCATTTGAGTTGTTAATTTAACAAAAAATTATAGGTTAATTTAGCAAATCATTTTGTTCTGTACTTTTTTAACTATTTATTTTTTTCAGTGTTGCTAAAAAAAAAAATTAGTCAGGTTATTATAACTTTGATAGTCTAGAATTGGTTAGATCAAATTGGGTTTTCAAGAAGAAAAAAAAACTGCTTTATATAAATGCTTTTAAAGCTATGTAAGGACGACAACTTTGCTTGTTCGGAAGAACCCATATTTTGATCCAATGTGCGGGACGGGGGACCGCGACCCAACTCCGAGCGAAGATGCACATGATGTGAAGTTTTCTTGCTCCAGTAATGAGCTCCGAGACAGCTTTTGGGAACTGCTCAGTTTCCTCCCTCCTCCACCCCCCACCACCCCCCGTCCTGGTTACCCCTCTATTTTCAAACGCCCCCTCCCGACCCGCAACCCCTCTGTCTTGCCGGCCTTGTCTCTTTTCTCTGTTTTTTACGATCAAATGGCAGACTAGAAAATGGGCGCAATGATGGATGCTCAACTTTATAAAGCTATGTTTCACAAGTGCATGGTTTTTAAAGTCGTGCTTTTTTTTCATATTATAGGAGAGGAAGCGGGCGGGCGTCTCATTCCCGTTTCTTTCTACAAGTAAAGATATTGGAAACTGATGGAAATTCTGACAGATCAGAAAGCGGAGAAGCTACGGTCTTGACAAAACTGGGCGCAAAGAAAAAAAAAAAGAAAGAAAGAAATAAAGAAAAAAAACAAATAAATAAAATAAAAAGAAAAGAAAAATAGAAATATGTATTCAATAAATTGCTGACCATACAGCACAAGTATCTTGGAAAGGGCCAAATAAGTCAGCCAAACTAATAAAATCAAACGTTAGAATAACTGCTTGGATGAATTAATGAATTAGATCACAATTTATTTTTGATCAAATTATACTGTACTTGAGAGCCGCTCAGTTTCCTACTGCACTGGTAGGAAGTCCTGCCTTTGATTGTTGATTTTGATCCAAAATGCCGAAAAGATTGCAAACTTTTGCCACCCTAATATGGGGTGTGAAACCCTGTAAATTTTCACACATAAAAAAAAAGTCGGAATGGGTCTTGCATTGTTATTAACGATACAAAATATTTCCACTTCGTGATTTCTAAATGCAAACTGGTCCCCGTCCTCTCCTATATTGAGCCCATCGAATCCGATGAACCATTTAATTTTAAGTGTACCTGTACCTGTATGTACCGCTATCAGATTGTTCACGACACCACTGATTGTTCGAGCGTGGATCTCTTTTCAAAGAAATTATTATTAAAGTTTTGTAAAAGAACGAAAGCTCAAACGCCGAATAAAAAGATCCTGGTGTTATGTCACTGTTTTAGTGTTTAGTGAAGTTGGACCCTGCGTGAACGAAACTTGCTGATAAAAGCTGCACCTTCAAAGCTGTTGACAACCGCCATTGTGAGTTTCAATTCCCGTTGACTTGGTGATGATCCTCAGGCTAATTTTACTTTCATGAAAGTGATAAACTAATTTAACAGTGCTTAACCAGCGTGCAGCCCAGCCCAACCGGCTCTGATCGTTCGATGTCGTCAAAACTTCAACCGCTGTGTCTACAAAATGAATCCGTTGGTGTGAATGTAAACCACAGACTGCAAAAGTTGGCACAAACTGAAATTTTAGAGATCACACTCGGACGTGACACCCTGACCGTGGCTGGCGTGAGACGCACAGTGAAGCGAGTCAATGGAATAGACCGGACATAGCGGGGTGACTTTTAAATACGTTTATCTTTTTTTAATACGCACCGTGCAAGTTCAAAAGTTGTTCCATTAGTTTTATTCTAAAATTCCCTACAAGAATCACCCTCAACAGTTTGTTTTTTGATGATAAAAACATTCAACTTTGCATTTTTAGTAATTTTTTCCATGTCCGACTCCTCTTATATTGACATGGTGTACTGTGCGGCGCGACGGTGAAGCTTTGAGAGAGTGGATTATGGAAATCCAAGGAATTAGAATTTAAAATAAACATAGAACAGGGGGCGGTTTGTAAACTTTTGCTTTGTTGAATGGAGAGACGGCTATGGTATAAAAACCGGCGAACAAAACCAATTGTGACACTAAAAACTTCCAAAATCCACTCCTCAACTCAAATTAAGCTTTCGGAAATTTGCGACGTTTGTCACTTTCCTCTATGCTCTTAAAGAAGATTCACGAAGAGCCTAACTCTCCACTAGAGCAATAAGAACTCAGAATTCAAAATAAACCAAGAACAGAACGGAGCAGCAGCAAACTTTTGCTACGATTGAATGCTACGTGTCGGAACTAAAGTCTCTGTATATAAACGAGTTTTGCCATACGAGGTATAACTTTTGATATATGCTGCTGCTTTTAGGCTGTCACTGAGCTTGGAGAATCTTTTTATGTGATTCTAATCGAGGTTCAATGAATATGATGCCATTCAAGGCAAATAATGAGAATACTTACAAAGAGCAGACGAATATTATATTGAGATTGGTTATCAAAGATAACTAGGCGTAATACCATTTGAAACGACGGGAACATAACATAAATAACAGGGACAACAGTGGAGGAAAACAGGAGAGGACAATTCATACATAGCTCTCAACAGGAGGCAGATTTCCTTGAAGTGTAATCTTTTCCTCTAAGTTGAAACCTAGGGTACGGCGCGCGTCACCAGAGCCAAAAGAGCATTGGCGGATCCAGCCCTCGCGTACGGAGGGGCGAACTTGGGATTTTGGCCCCCCGATTACCCCGTTTTTCCCTTTTCTCTATTTCTTTCCCCCTTCTTTTCCCCTCTTTTCCCCTTTTTAGGATCGAACGGGGGGGGGGTGATCGCCCCCCCGTATCCACCAATGTCAAAGAGGCTTTATCTGTGCTATTATTCCCAAACTGACCGTTGGAACTCTTCCTTTGAGAAAGCATACAGGCCGGGTGGTCCGAAAGTCCCGGGACGGCTTCATAACTTTTGAACGGCTACACATAAAAAAACCAAACTTGGAGGATGTTTATAACTTACTAGAAACTACTTTTTGGCGTACCCGAAAATTCCGGGGGGCACGCGTAAAGGGGGGTTTCGCCCCCCAACTCAAAATTTTCAAATGGCAACCCCCATCTTGTGATACCTTGTTTGAAAGGGCATTAAATTCTAAGACTTTTGGCGCAAACCGGAGGTCGATATCGTTTTTCGTTTTCGATATATCGATAGTCAAAGTTCGATTTCGACCCATTTTCAAAAAATCAGAACTCCCATTTGAAAAGTCGGACTTTAGAAAACTAGGAGTCAAAAATACTTTAAAAAGCAAGTACTTTTCAGAAAAAAATACGGTTTTGATATTTGTCCAGTCTTAGGGCCCCCCAAAATTATTTAAAGAAATGACCCCTCAGGGGGGCTATCTCAAAAATTCCGAGCCACGACCCCTATCGAGTGGTATATCGCTTGAAAGGGCACACAAAACCGAGCATTTTGGCGCAAACCGCAGGTCGATATCGTTTTTGGTTTTCGATATATCGAATGACAAACTTGGAGTTTTACTCATTGGCAAATTTCGATATATCGAAAACCAAAAACGATATCGACCTGCGGTTTGCGCCAAAATGCTCGGTTTTGTGTGCCCTTTCAAGCGATATACCACTCGATAGGGGTCGTGGCTCGGAATTTTTGAGATAGCCCCCTTGAGGGGTCATTTCTTTAAATAATTTTGGGGGGCCCTAAGACTGGACAAATATCAAAACCGTATTTTTTTCTGAAAAGTACTTGCTTTTTAAAGTATTTTTGACTCCTAGTTTTCTAAAGTCCGACTTTTCAAATGGGAGTTCTGATTTTTTGAAAATGGGTCGAAATCGAACTTTGACTATCGATATATCGAAAACGAAAAACGATATCGACCTCCGGTTTGCGCCAAAAGTCTTAGAATTTAATGCCCTTTCAAACAAGGTATCATAAGATGGGGGTTGCCATTTGAAAATTTTGAGTTGGGGGGCGAAACCCCCCTTTACGCGTGCCCCCCGGAATTTTCGGGTACGCCAAAAAGTAGTTTCTAGTAAGTTATAAACATCCTCCAAGTTTGGTTTTTTTATGTGTAGCCGTTCAAAAGTTATGAAGCCGTCCCGGGACTTTCGGACCACCCTGTATTTCCAAACTAAAATGTGTGGGTTTTTAAGATTTGAACCAAGCTAGAAACATTTATCAAACTGTTTTAAAGTTTCTTACATACATTTTTTGCAGCAAAATTTGTTTTTTTTTAGAGACGTAACGAATGCCTTAATGCCATACAAGCGCTATGTGTAAGGACGCCGCCTTGGGCCATTTTATTCTCTTTCACCTGTTTCTATGACCAGACTGTTTCAAATACAGGGGCTCTAGTAGGCATGCACTGTAGTACACTCCCATATCAGTCAGAAAATGGATTCCTCTTGAACAGAATTCCAAGAGAAATATCAGCTCCACTGAGATAAACTCTGTAGAAAGAAAGACCAGCAGGCCGACCATTCACTCTTAAGTTAAACCGTGTCCATGAGTTACGCTATTGGTCGATCATAGACACGCAAGACCGTTGTCATGGTAACCATCGTTAAGTTTCTTGTTAGTTAGAACTTTATGCGCTACTCATTGGTAGCTGTTAAAAACTGGCAATTTAACGATGGTTACTGTAGCAACAGTCAAGTCTTACAACTCTAGGCTCATAGCGTCATTGAAATACAGTATTGCCAATCAGTTTAAAGAGAAAGTAAATAATTAAGTAAGCCCGGTCTTAAAAACGAATGGCTGAGAAAGGCCGGATTCGAATTACTTACGACGACATTAAATTAAGTATAAAATTAGTCGGATTTTGAAAGAGGCGCCCGTGAAACAAGGCTTCCGAGGAAACTAGCCAAGAAGTTTCAAAAGGCTTTCGCCGGAAGAAAAAACTTAATGATTTATGGGCCCTTCTTTCAGAGAGAACTGCGTTGTAAGGACCAACAAATTATGTACTTAAAATCGAGTCTACGTAAATAAGTAGCATCCCCCCCCCCCCACCACCCCCAATCTTTAGAATTAAGGAAAAAATGTCCAATGTATTACAATAGTTGATCCAATGTGCGCCAAACTTCCATTAAAATACGTTTACATCGAAGATTATATTATGTGTTCCCTTTTTCCAAGACCTTACTGTTCATTGACCTGCTTGTAAAACGTTAAATGGCTATGTTCAAGTAGTTTTGCGAAAAGTTGACAAAAGCGCCTTCATTTTACAGTATATGCAAAAACAAGACCGTCATGTACGAATAGTTAACGACCCGTCATTTGTCATGCCACAGCGGTTTTTCGTATAATCGGAATTTTGCAACTTATGAACGTACTTCAAAGATCATTAATGAGCTGGGCGAAATTGCGTTTTTAGCGATGACGTTAGCAGTTGCTTTGTTTGCTGGTATATAAATTGAGGGCGCGCTCTTTGAATGTATGGATTTTATAAACGCATTCGCGACTTTGTAAGTGAATGGAGCTCTTGCAAGGTTTTTTGTCAGGTAAATAGACTATCCATTCTGATGCTGCGAACACGGAAAAAAAAGATTATTGAAAATAACCATACGGATACCTGATTTTGGCACCTGCTAGATGTTATGGTAATGTTAACAAGAAGTATACTATGTTTTGACTAGGTATTAGGTGATGTTACCTGATTGCGTGTCGAATTTACTCATGGTATCGGTTAATGTACCATACTTCTGGTCAAGTTTACCATAACATCTAGCAGGTGCCAAAATCAGGTATCCGTATGGTTATTTTCACCGTAGTTTTTTTCCGTGAATATGATGTTGAGACCAATAAAAAAAAGTCCTAAACGCACTGTTCGCAGAGAAAGCTAAGCTTAAAGTTAAACTTCAGACGAACCAACAGTGTGTGTCTGCGCTACGTACGCTTCGCACCCCCAAACAAAAGAACATAACCTACGAATTGAAACATTGAGATCGTTGCATTTACGTTCTAAGCAGTAAATTTGAAGATTGATTCTTGCAGATTTTGACTCTAGGAACACGATGATACCAACTAAAGAGTTCTACGTCGCGTGATAAGCGACAAAGGTGGCATTTACTTAATTCCACGTTTTTTTCTTTGCTTTAGGGGTAAGGAATGTACATTGTACGTAGTGTATAACTGTTTACCTGCGCATACACAGGTGATCCATCTGAACTTGGAGCTTAGTTTACTCTACGAGGGGTGAGATTTCGAATTGTTTTACTGTCTCATCGTTAGTACTATCAACGAATTAAAGATTGCCGCGAGATTTTCACACATTTTCAGCTATGGGTGTGAGTGTGGGACTGATCTGCAACGGCTTTCCCGCCCCACCCGCACTAGCCTCTCAACTGCAAGGTGTGAAGAGTTATGAAGATTAGCCGAACCAGAACCTTGAAGGCGAAACTTAGCTCGTGAAAATCTCGCGACACTCTTCAGGGTCGGACTGGCTCTCTAAATGTTGGGCCGCTCGGTCAATTTGGGGGCCCTTCCCTCCATTTTGGGGCCCCCCTCAGACCATTTTTTAAAATTAACTTAAAACGAATCAGTTTTTACACTATTTTCAACTGATAGTTAGAGTTTTCTGTTTCTTGTTTTTTAGTTATTACGTAGACTTATTAAAGGATCCAGATCGCAGTGGGCTTCTTTTGGTCCTTTTTAAACCCACCCAAATATCAGCTAGAGCACATGCTCGGCTGCGGCTTCTAGTCCAGGATAAAGTAACTTATTATCTTCGGTGGTGGAGTTAGATATTCATTTGGGGGGGGGGGGGTAAAGTGACGCCATCTCTTTTCACGTGTCTCACTTACCGGGGGGTCCGGGGGCCCTCCCCCGGAAAATTTTGAAAATTTTACGTCCTAAAAACCCAATTTTAATGAGTTTTTTAGGGTTTCATTTGTGAGAGAACCGAGTAATTATTTATGAGATAGAGATAACATTTTAGCAAGTTTTGATTTTGAAAAGAAGGAAAAGAGGAAAACTTGTCTTTAAAAATATAAGACATAATGGTAGACTCCTAAGACTCGCCTCTCGCTTGCAATTACACGAATGGAGCTGTTGCAAACTTTTGCTACAGGCTTATTAATAGTTGAATATGGGATGATACCCTGTAAAAGTAACGATTAGCACACTAAAAAATCACGAAATCCACTCCTAAACTCACAAAATGCTTTTAAATGCGAGACCGTAATGGCGGCCGAGGCTGCGGTTTTCTTATGGCAATTGTATGCTTCTTCTTCTTCTTGTGTGGTGTTGCGAGAACACCTCGTGTAGATGGCGCTGATTGAAGATAGGGAGCCCCGATGAAAACCGCGGCCCCGGCCGCCATTACGGTCTCGCGTTTAAAAGCATTTTGTGAGTTTAGGAGTGGATTTCGTGATTTTTTAGTGCGCTAATCGTTATTTTTACTGGGTATTACCCCATAATCAACCATTAACCCTTTCCACTCCACCACTTTTCGAGCTGAACCTTCCTATACTCCACTAGAACTCCGTGAAATAGAGCTTCACTGGTAGATCCAGAAGGATCCTGTCAGAGTGCAGCACTTCTGAGACACCTATTTTGACCCGTTGATAGCGTCAATTTCGAGCGACAAGATTTTGTCGACCACAGCTCGACAAAGGAGCGGAACCCGTAAATCGATTTTGTCGACTACAGCTCGACAGCGGAGTGCAAAGGGTTAATAAGCCTGTAGCAAAAGTTTGCAACAGCTCCATTGTCATTTTTTCGTTTTCCTTGCCACTATTTATTATTTTCTTCCCAGTTTATTCTTTCGATACTTTTTGGGGGACTAAGGGGCCCCGTTTTGACCGTTCGGGAGCCCCGTTTTTAAACCGTTTGGGGGCCCTATTTTAACCCGACCGGGGGCCCCTTTTTCACCCGATTGGGGCCCCATTTTAATCCATTCGAAGGCTCCTTTTTTAAACGTTTGGGGGCCCCAGATTTTCCAAATGTCGGTCCGCATCTTGGACTAGAGTGGACTTGGCCAGTCTCGATGCATTTTCAATCCTTATATATTAAGCAATCTTAATTAGCTTACAATGGTTTTCCTTTAGATTAATCTATTTACTGTCTTCTTTGATACATTATTCTTTTTTTCATTCCTAAATTTTTCCATTTTATCCATTCGGGGCCCCATCGAAGGCCCCTGCGGGGCCCCCTTGGGCCTCAAAAAGCGATACTTTAGGCCGCGATCGCGGCCTAGCGGCCCTGGCCAGTCCGACCCTGACACTCTTTAATTCGTCGATAGTACATTTTCCTACCAAAAAAAAAAAAAAAAAAAAAAAAAAAAAAAAAAAAAAAACGAGAGATCTATTATCAAGGTTATTATTGTGGTTATTGTGTTTTTGAGCTTAAATCCACCAGAATTCATCCTCCTCATTGGTGTAGTAATAGTAAGCAGAGGTTCAATAATTGTGAGCATTGCCAGCACAGATCTAGACACGAGCAGTTGGACTCAAATATTTGTTTCTCCGTTTGACCATACTGACGCAACGGAGGCTCAATATAGGATTTCTGCGGATAAAATATGTATTCTTGTACTATGATACTAATAATTGCTCTCTCTACTGACGTGAAAGGCATTATTACATACAACAAGGGGAGCAAAGGGCAGTGAGAGAGTGAAAAGGAGATGCAAATTATCGGGCGCGGCGCGGCATTAGCTCAGGGCTTAATTATGTGAGTTAAGTTCCGGTCGGAAGTCGCAATGAAACTGATACGGTGACGCTTAGGTTAGCACCCGGAAGTACCCACCCTTGCACACTCGATAACCCTGATCAACTGTATTCTTAATTTACTCAACAGTTGACCACAGCTTGCGTTTGAGTAATGCGGCTGTTGCAAACTTTCGTCGCACGGATGAATACAGTCCTGTCATTGATTTTAGTTGGTTCCTTTATATTGTAAGCAGTGGCGTAGCTTGCAATTTGGCAACGTTGTGTTGTGTCCATTTAAACCTGTGTAAAAGGTCGAATGCGAAGGTGTTCCCGAACACCCTATCATTCGATCTTTTTCGTGGGTTTAAATGGATGAACGGCAACGTTGCCAAATAGCACGCTACGTCACTGATTGTAAGAACTCATACTTGAGCGGCTCCATGCAGGAGTAATTTGAGTCAAATTTTTGAAAAAAAGTATTGGGTTATAAAAGTTATTAAAATGGTTTAAATTTTTACTGACTACGGTAAAGATGTGAACAAATATAGCGACACCTTTCACTACTCTCATAAACGCCTGTATTTTATTATTTCAATAAGAAGACAATTTGACCCGCAATTCTCGTGGACATTTAGTAGTAACTTCAAGCAAAAATCGGAATTTTGGGCTTACATTGCTCCTTGCACAGAAGGGCCGAGTGCACATGTGGAAAAGTTAGATTTTTCTCAACATTATTACAACATTCTTAGATCAATTAGAGTTTTCTACCACGTGAGAGTGATAGAGTCACTACCACGAATAGGTCATTTTTACCACAGGAAAAATAATGTTTCTTTCGTCCAAAAACTTTTTAAACTTGTTTTAAAGGAAGATTTCACCTATATTGTAAACATGAAAATTTCTAGAGCACTTGAGATGGGCTTCAACGTAATATTTACATTTAATCCGTTCAGGGGGTCTGATCATGATAGGACTTTCAAGGGAACTCTTAAAGTTCTACTAACTCGAGCCAACTGGTCGGGGTCGTTTTGTGAGGTTTCAAACTTATGCTTTGCTTCCCAGCGAGCAGACTCTTGGCCGTATATACAGCGTTGCCAGATGGAAAATCGTAACCAGGAGTTTTCTATCTTCGCCCTCCTCTCAGATAAATATATTAAGACCTAGAAAAGAATAAACATGGAAACGAAAATCACGTGATTACTCCTCTTTCCACCCTGTTCCAACCAGAGGCGGCTCGTGCAATTTAGTAACAACTGAATCTCCATTTAAACTTTAGTAAAATAATCAATTTTTTTCGAAGCACTGTGTCTCACCTATAATCGATCTTTTTGCATAAAGGCCCTCTTACGCGCTCAAAATAGGATCGTCAAATTGGCATCGGTGAGCTGAAATCCACCGCAAACAGTAGACTTGCCAACTTGACATTTCTTAAATTCAAACGTAACATTGACCAAAATACCTCAAAAACGGGGATTATTTGTTTTGTTGACAGTAGATTGGTGAACAGATGACCCACCATCCATCGTCAAATAACTCTGCAGTTTGACAGGCCGTCAAATTGCACAGTTGTTTGACAACGTTTTAACCAACGGAACATGCAACGGTTGGATCACCTGCCGTTTTGTGGTGGATCTCGGCTCATCGATGGAAATTTGACGCGATCCTACTTTGAGCGAGTACGAAGGTCTTAACTTTAAATGACAAAAAAGCACGGTTTCCAAATTGCACCAGCCACTACTGGTTTCAACAGATCTGTTTAAACAGGAAAATTGAGAGGAAAACCGTGGAAACACTCTCCTAACGCTTTTTATGCTGGTCGCATGATCAACCCACACGGCACACAGGTCAGTTAATCCGGTGGACGAAATTGTGACTGAATTATGGTCGGCGCATTTAAACGCTATTGGCCTAGCCCTGATTACAACGAACAATTGGCGCAATACTTCCTCGCTATTGATTGACCTGGAGTTGTGCCAATTGGTCCGCTGCAAACTTTTGCTACGTCAATATTGAGTATGAACTTCTATGGATTTGAACTAACAATGAAAAAGTAACATTTTGACTAACAGTAAAAATCTTCAAAATTCACCCATTAAATCGTAAATTTATACCTGTTTAAAATTCGTAAATTCAAACATTATGCTCGGAATGTCCATATCATTTAAAAAGCAATTTTAATCACTTAGTCCAGTCGCCAAACATTCGTTATATCCTCAAAAAAATATAATTTGAATTTCCCGAAGGTAAGGAGCAGTAGTTTTCTTGGAACTTGACTATAAATGAGGCAAAGTCGAAAACCCCATGTTAAATCTCGATAAGAGCGATCTCACAGGGCCCAGGCTTTCGCCAGCCAATCAGAAGCTGACTTTTCGATATCGCCAACCTAACCTAACCTGCCACACTCTCCTACCGTTTTGTTGGGACTCATGTTTACTCTTTGGTTTGCCTTTACGTTTAAACATGTCAAATCACTTCACTGATTTGCTCAAGAACAAACGCTGTGAATTGATAGCCGAAGTACATTGTTTACATTCCCATAGACATCGGGCCAGCACGTAAGCATGTGATCGGTGGAATATCTCATTCCAATCAATTGACAATTCGACCGACCGACAAATTAACTAGCAGACCAGTCATAAAAAAAACACGAGTTTCTCGATTTGAAGGTCATCTATACAGGAAATTTTATGCAAATCTGGCAACACTTCAATGGGGGATGCATCATTGTTCGCACCGCGAGCGGAAGTTGTAAAGGAGCCAGGGCTCGGGAATCTTGGGAGTTTGGAGGGGAGGGGGGTTGGCGGAGAGAAAGGAGGGGGATACGAGAGAAGGTAAGAGTGAAAGGGGAAAGTTCACTCCTCGTCTCTAACTCTTGAAATAATGAAGATTGATTGGAGGGAAAGGATTGAGAAATGACTGAAAGTGATGTTGCATCTCGATTCGCTTACTGCATAGTGCGATGAGAGAAGGACACACTGAGAGAGAGAGAGAGAGAGAGAGAGAGAGAGGGAGAGAGAGAGAGAGAGAGAGAGAGAGAGAGAGAGAGAGAGAGAGAGAGAGAGAGAGAGAGAGAGAGAGAGAGAGAGAGAGAGAGAGAGAGAGAGAGAGAGAGAGAGAGAGAGAGAGAGAGAGAGAGAGAGAGAGAGAGAGAGAGAGAGAGAGAGAGAGAGAGAGAGAGAGAGAGGAGAGAGAGAGAGAGAGAGAGAGAGAGAGAGGAGAGAGAGAGAGAGAGAGAGAGAGAGAGAGAGAGAGAGAGAGAGAGAGAGAGAGAGAGAGAGAGAGAGAGAGAGAGAAAAGAGAGAGAGAGAGAGAGAGAGAGAGAGAGAGAGAGAGAGAGAGAGAGACAGAGACAGAGAGAGAGAGAGAGAGAGAGAGACAGAGACGAGAGAGAGAGAGAGAGAGAGAGAGAGAGAGAGAGAGACAGAGAGAGGGTGAGACGGGGGCAGGGGGGGGGGGGGGGGGGGGGTTCACGAGCGGGCGCGGTGGAAATTCTGAGGAATGTTTTGTTTGCGCTCAAGGAAAAAAAAACGAAGGGTAGTGAAAAAACAAAGTTCGGAGAGCTGTAGAAAGGTCCACGCCACAGTTGAAATGCATTAGCGCCGGTTAAGCATGGAACCGGCATCCGTCCACCGCAATGCTGGTCTGCCTGCATTCAAAGTTCAAACCACACAGTTCTGGTGGAGCTCGACTAGTTCGAGCAAATCAACCGTTGCCAGATAGAGCATTAGTATATGTAAATGGGTCAATAATGGGGCTCTTGCAAACTTTTGCTACAAGGGACTGAGGAGTTGATTCTTGCACAAAAACCTGTGAAAATTACGGTGAGTGCACTAGAAATTCACGAAATTCACTCTCAGAATCGGGCTTAATGGCGGAGAGACGCAGGTATCATGGGAGATTCGTATTTAATTTGAGACACATCTTCGTGTTTCCGTAGAAAAAGTGACAAATTAGACAGGCATCTCCCATGATACCTGCGTTGAACCACCATTACGATCCTGTCGTTAATTACAGCAGTTTCGTGAGTTAATCATTGAATTTTAGACTTTTTTGGAGTGATTTTTGTGATTTTCACTGGTTTTTACTTCAGATAGGACTATTTATTTGCTTTAAGTATAGCAAAAGTTTGCGAGAGCCCCATTGCGTTTAGGTTTTGTGAAAACTAAGAAAATTATAGTAGGTATACCATATTCTAACCCATGCAAAGTGCCTACATCTATATCGACTCTATTTTTAAAGACCATTCTCACGTTAAGGAGATTACAATGGGATTCTTCAATACACGGTCCAACATTATTTTTTGTAGGTTACAATTTTACTCAATAACCATTCCTGTATTTTTCTAAAGCAAGAGTGAGCTGCAGCAGGGCTGTAATTTTGCTGATTTTAATTAGAATTGTTTAGTTCATTGATGATTCCACCGGACAACGGAAATATTACAGAGTCACGTCCTTTCCAAGATCATATGACACACGACGTATCATGTACTATGACTTTCAAAAGAAATTATCCTGGTTGAAATTTTCATTATTTCATTCCTCGACCAGTTTAATTTATTTTGCAGTTTTCAGGTATTTCAGTCTAAAAGTATTGCCACTTGCAAGAATGCTTTAAAAAATCTAAAACTCATTAAAAAATAATGAACAACATAATCAAGGACCGTTTTGATGAGAGGACTTTCTTTTGAAGGTTATAGTGCATGTCAGTGGCGTAGCGTGCAATTTGGCAACGTTGCACTGTGTCCATTTAAACCCATGTAAAAGATCGCATGCGAAGGTGTTCACCGAACACCCACTATATAGTTTGATCTTTTATATGGGCTCAAATGGACGAACTACAACGTTGCCAAATTGCACGCTACGCCACTGGTGCATGTACCAGGACCACAGTGTTACAGTATAAGTTAGCGCTGATTGGTCGGCAAAGTGAATCCTCGAAACAAACTGGAAAACACGTGATGTGTGGAAACCAATCAGCGTTTATTTCGTGCAAACTACTTTATACGCGTGATACGGGCTACTGATCGACGTCAATTTATAGAGATTATAAAATTCACACCGCTAAGATTGTTTATAGATCTAGATATGACACAACCTCTAGCTTCCAAGTGCTGCCTTCTTGTCAAGGGCAAAAAAGAATCTGCAGGTAAAATGCAGTAGTGTAGGTTTGAGCACCTACAGTACCTCCATTGTTTACCATGTAATACACCAAGAATTTTTTCTTTGCACGTTAGATTCTGTAGTCTTTATGATGTCATTTGCAATCTGGGTAGTCGCATAATGGTGCCTATCAAATGTTTTTAAGAATTATTTTTCTTAAAAAAATCATAATTATGACTCATTTAAGGCTCTAACATACACGATTTTGCACATTTTCAAAGCATATTGCTCTTTATTGCTCATAATTTAAAGTTTCATTAATAAAAAAATGTTTGGGATTTGCCATGTTTTGATTCACTGTGAGCCAGTCACCGGAAATACTCATTTTTCAACACGGCGGATCCGAAGATATCCGAAGTATCAATCAATATTTCAAAAAGAACTATGGGCGAATCTAGCAATTTGGCAACCATGCATTCTTTCCATTTGAACCTATGACAAACAACTGGTTCATGAGAGGCCCTTTTACTAATCGATTGTTTTTCATACATTCAAATGGGATGAATCCACAGTTGCCCATTTGCCCAAATGCTGGTTCCGCCAATGAAATGAATTTATGTTCTGATCGTAGTCTGTATTCCTTGTCGGAGGCTACTTCAAATTCATTAATGTCGTAATGTAAAATTGACAACTTCGAAAAAGAGCGTGACTGAGCTCGAATCTCCCAGTGTTGCCAGGTTGCTGCTTTTCCTCAGTGGTGAGGCATGCAATTTGGCAACGTTCCTTTTTCCCATCCAAACACATTAGAAAGGTCGAAATGCCTGGTCATCGCCGATGACTGAAGCGTTCGACTTTTTTGGTGAATTTAAATGGAGAAAGTGCACTGTTGCCAAATTTCACGCCTCGCCACTGCTTTTCCCATAAGAACATATACACGAGAAAAATGCTTCGGTTGTTAGAATTGATGAAGATTCGACTCATTTTGATCACCGACATTTTCGGTTGAATAAACCAAAATATTCGGTCGTAAGTACCGAAGAAATCGGTAAGTGTAACCCAAATTCCGCCCCTACCTAATACTCAGTATTACTAATGAAGCATTCGGTATCAGGACTGAACATTTCGGTTCCTCTAACCGAAAACTTCGGTGATCAAATTTCACCGAAGTATTTTTCTCTGTGTAGAAAAAACCGCAGATGTGGCAACACTGGAATCTGCATTCAAGTTTGCGCGTCGCGTCGTTTCGGGCACGGCAAGCGAACTCGGTCCTGGTTTTCTAATAATGAACCGCTATACGTACGCTCGAAGTCATTGTTTTCGCACGAGCAGACTGTATTCTAAACTTTTCTCACAATCAACGGCATCTATCGTCTATCAATTTATACTCGCTCTTTCTATTCCTATTCCAATTTCCTGACTTGTGTCATACTCCTCTGTGTTGATTTTGCCTCTCAGTTCAGTTAATTCTCACAATTGAATAACGTTTATATCACTCGGGCGAATCTCTTTTCTTCAGGCAATTTGAATAGACCGTTTTAGTGACTCGACGTATTGATCAATGAAGGGCAGTTCAATGTCCACAATAAGAGAATGGGGCTGTTGCACACTTTTGCTAGAAGCGATTTAATAGTTGACTCTGGTGTAAAAACTTCCAAAAATAACGATGGCAGCACTAAAGGCTTTCGAAATCTACTCCTAAACCCAATAAATGCTTTTATTTGCGCGATCGTAAAGGTGGCTTAAGGCAGTAATAACGATACTGTAACTTCATCCAGAGGTGACTAATAAGAGACGACTTTCATTTGACACCGGTGTCACTAGATGTTACGGACGTCACGGTACCATTCATCGGATGTGGATGCTCTGATGACTAATCACTCTGTGAATCATCCTTGTCAGCATCGAGCGAGTGACGAAATTAAGATATTAATCTCTCATTATTACTGCCCTCGGCCACCATTACGCTCGCGCAAACAAAAGCGTTTAAATTCAGTTTAGGAGTAGATTTCGGAAGTTTTAAGGGCTCCAATCGTTATTTTTGGAGGTTTTCACACCAGACTCGACTGTTGAATCGCTTTTAACAAAAGTGTGCACAGCCCCATTCTTTAAAAAATTGAATTACGACATGAAAATAGCAAACTTAATGCCACTTTTTTGCGATTCAAGATTTTATTCTTGAACTAGTAGTTGCTTGTTTAGTATAGATGTCTTAGTAAAACAATATATCGTACCGATTGGTGTTGGGAGACCCCTGGTCCAACTAAACTTCGGTCCAATGTAATTTTAAGCCAGTAGCACAACGAGAAATTCTCTATCCTTCTCTTTTCTCCATTGTAAAATACGCATGTTAGACAAGGATGAACAAACGGACAAAACCCCCTCTGTTTACCTATTTCCAACTTATACATTCAAAGGGGAAATGAGAGAGGTAGAGGATATCCTGGTTGCGCCATTGCCAGTAAGCGCACGATTGAACGGAAATTTCAGCTAATACCCCCAAGAAATTAATGTGACCTTTATTTGCGGCACCTATTGCTACATAACACAGAACACGGCAAGGTTTGGTTGCTGGTGCTCGTCTTCTAATGCACATTGTTTCTAAACTTGTGAGATTGTCTTGATATTTATACCAAATAAAAAAAATAAAATAATTATGATATAGAATTTTACTGGAACATAGTAGCTTTAGGAAGAAGAAATTGCGCAAGGAAAATCTGCAAGATTTGGCGCTGTGATGCATTTTCCGATATCAACCGAGAGGTATCAGACCTTGATATTTCAGGTGGCCTTAACTTTATGTTCAAAGAATCAACAAACATTGATAACTCATTTTACACTCTCTTTGAGCACGAGCTTCGATTGATTTTAAAAACCACTGTCACCATTCTCTAGGCTCTAATGATTACAATGGGGCTCTTACAAACTTTTGCTACGGGTGGGGGATTGAAGAGTTGATTCTTGCATAAAAACGAGTAAAAATGACGATGATTGCAAACTTTTGCTATAGGGGATTGAAGCGTTGATTCTTGCATAAAAACCTATAAAGATGACGATGAGCGCCCTGAAAAATCACGAAATTCACTCTCAGAATCGGGCATAATGGCGGAAAGACGCAGGTATATCATGGGAGATTCCTATCTAAAATGAGACATATCTCTGTGTTTCCGTAGAGAAAGTGACAGATTAGACAGGAATCTCCCATGATACCTGCATTGAACCACCATTACGATCTTGCCGTTAAGCAATTTTGTGAGTTTATTGCTGAATTTTAGACTTTTTCGGTGTGATTGTTCGTGATTTTCGCTGGTCATTATATCAGATTGGACCATTTATTTGCTTAAAGCAAAAGTTTGCAAGAGCCCCATTTGGGTCGCATTAAAATTTCAGATGCTGCCAAAAAACAGAGAAGTGAAATGTGACGTTTCTCGTTTAATTTTTCGGAAAGGGAGTGTTTTATACAAAATTACACCACATTTTCTCGGTATTTGAGGGTGCGCTTCAGACCATGTTTAATTTTTGAGAGCGGTGGAAATAAGCTCGCGGGTATAAAAAGACCAAAGGGCATTCAAAGGAGAAAAGTTCTGAAGAGGAGGGTGGTGGGGGTTAAACAGGGGGGGGGGGGATGAAAAGGATCATAGAGTGAAAAGAACGCCGGGGGATGAATATAAAAGCCATTTAAAAACCTAGGATTGTTACGCTAAATATAGAGACGCGAGAGTATTATGATAAATTTAAGCAGTTTATGAAAAGCTGCAGGTGCTACAATATTTATAGAGTTATCTGAGCAAGGCCGCGGGGGCCGTGGAGCGGAGGGGGTGGCCTGAGAGGGGGGGATGCTGTCGCTCGAAAATCCCAACCACCCCCTCGTATCACCTCACCCCCCCCCCCCCCACTCACGCTCACTCCTAACGGTCGACAACTCCTATCCTATCTTGGCGATGCATTTGTCGTGCGCATTACTTATACATTCCACCGAAGCTGGTAACCTCCCCCCCCCCCTCTCTCTCTCTCTCTCTCTTCATGCTCCCTTACCAAAGCTCAATACTGTCGACCGATAAATAATTCACTCATTTTTGATGCCATTCTAGCCGTCACCTCCTCCTCTTATTACGAGAGGGGGTGAGTGGGGGGGAGAAGGGGGGGAGGGGGGAGTGCTTTTCAGCTCCTGTCGTCGGCCGTCACCAATATCACCCATATTAAAACATACTCTCGGAGATTCTTTTCACCTTTCCTACCTCTCTCCTTTTTCCTCTCCCTGCCCACTCTCTCTCTCTCTCTCTCTCTCTCTCTCTCTCTCTCTCTCTCTCTCTCTCTCTCTCTCTCTCTCTCTCTCTCTCTCTCTCTCTCTCTCTCTCTCTCTCTCTCTCTCTGTTTGAAACCTGATTAACACGTTACTTTTTTTTTCTCTCCTTCTTCAATGGAAACTCTTTCAAAAGTAACGCTACTCGAATGATTCTGGCTCTGATAAGACGTAACTTTCTTAACGTTGGAGGACTTTGACTATGCGATGAATTGCTGCAGATAGGTTCTAAACCAGGGTTGCCGGTTGTCGTTGATTGACCGTTTTGCGTCGTTGAAATCTTCAAACTAAACGTCGATTTAACTTATCGGTGGACGAAAAACTCTTAACCAAACCGGTCGATCCTTTTGTCCACCGGTGGAGTCAGTGGCGTGGCGTGCATCTGGCACCGCTGCGTTTGTCCATTTAAAAACAAAAGTAAATCAAATATCGACTGGAGAGAGTGCACGGTGAACACACAATAGTTCAACCTCCTTTATACGGTTTATATTATGAATTACAACTTTGCCAGAGCTCACGCGACACCTTTGGATGGAGTTACAGTTAAATCCAAGAACTCCATTATTATAAGGGGCGATAGCCCCACCGTCAAGTCTTAATACAGAACGGTAGCTAGCGCGGACCCCTTATACTTACAACAAACATCTTGAAAATGGCCCTCAGCGGAGTTTTGGCATGAGTTCGGTAGATTTCCGCCTTTACGAGACCTCAGAACCCTATAAACCCTTATATGGCTGGAACGGGCCCTCAACGATCTAAGGAATGACGTCGGCCTTTTTTGGATTGATGGCCTTGTAAATTTCAAATCTTCAAAAAACTACGATCAAAAGTCAAAAACGGCCATGACCATCAAATCATCACGTTTTCATCCTAACTACTCAACCTAGCGGTTAAACGCCAAAGAAAACCCCCCCTAAACCTTATATAGACGGATTCAGAATGCTTTGGTGATGATACTTCCATAGGTTTCAATCCATTTTATTCAAGCATAAGGCTGAAACTTTAGTTGAAAGACGAAAAGTAACCGTCTCTCAGCGCCTCGCCGCGCCGAGTCCAGCCACTCCGTGTCCGCTTGGAATTGAGCGAGGCGAACGCTCATCGTCCGTATATTTACCATGAAAGCGGCGCCACACAGTATGTGTGCCACGTAGTGCAGTGCGAAAGTGCGCGCCTCACACTTTTGCGACCCGGGTTCGAGTCCCGGACATGCCACTTGTTTTTACACTTTCAGCCGTGCCTTATTTATTATTTCATTCTTACTTTTGACTCTTTACTCATTTATTTCCGATAAAGAGCTTGATTCAAAATGGGGGTTTTTCTCCCCCCCACCGATTTTCCTGAAACTTTGTATTTTGATAGTACTTGATAAAAGTAGTCTTTTTTCTCAAATAAACTTTTTCCAAAAATAATTAGGGGGGGGGTTACAGGTTGCAAAGTCGCACCTTTCAAAAATTCATAACTTTCGCGTAAATCATCCAATTGAAACGCGGTTTTCACTAAAAGATGCGGATTTTAAAGCACTTTCATGCCATCTAAACCGAATTCCATTTCAATAATTTTTGACTTAGTTATCGTCATTTTTGTGATTTTTAGGCCACTCAAAATCTACTTAAAGTGAAATAAAAAAAAAAGGTATTTTTTGATTTTGACCGGGGTTAAAAAATGTTATTCCTCTTTAAATTCTGCGTAAAATGAGCCCAAACAGAATGCAGGGCGATTTTTGTTCCGGAGTTATGCATTTTTTTGTAAGCGAAAAACGAGTTTTTTAGGGTGCCCATGAGCGTTCGAGAGAGAGGCTCAAGTCAAATAAATGGAAACGGTATTTTTGATTTTGATCAAATTGAAATATGTTATTCCTATTTAAAATTCTGCGTAAAATGAGCCCAAGCAGAATGTGGGGCGATTTTTTGCTGCGGAGCTATGCGCGTTTTAGTAAACGAAAGTCGAGTGGTTGAGGCTCCCCGGGGCTACCCACGTCTATCAGCCTCTCCTAGACGCTCGACTTTCGTTTACTAAAACGCGCATAGCTCCGCAGAAAAAAATCGCCCCACATTCTGCTTGGGCTCATTTTACGCAGAATTTAAGTAGGAATAACATATTTCAATTTGATCAAAATAAAAAAATACCGTTTCCATTTATTTGACTTGAGCCTCTCTCTCGAACGCTCATGGGCACCCAAAAAAACTCGTTTTTCGCTTACTAAAAAATGCATAACTCCGGAACAAAAAATCGCCCTGCATTCTGCTTGGGCTCATTTTACGCAGAATTTAAAGAGGAATAACATTTTTTAAACCCCGGGTCAAAATCAAAAAATACCATTTTTTTTTATTTCACTTTAAGTAGTTTTTGAGTGGCCTAAAAATCACAAAAATGACGATAACTAAGTCAAAAATTATTGAAATGGAATTCGGTTTAGATGGCATGAAAGTGCTTTAAAATCCGCATCTTTTAGTGAAAACCGCGTTTCAATTGGATGATTTACGCGAAAGTTATGAATTTTTGAAAGGTGCGACTTTGCAACGCTGTAACTCCCCCCTAATTATTTTTGGAAAAAGTTTATTTGAGAAAAAAGACTACTTTTATCAAGTACTATCAAAATACAAAGTTTCAGGAAAATCGGTGGGGGGGAGAAAAACCCCCATTTTGAATCAAGCTCTTTTGACATGAGTGTCATGATTTACCTGTTTAGGATAAAAAAAAAAAAAAAAAAAAAAAAAAAAAAAAAAAAAAAAAATTATTAATGTGCGCATCAAAAATTTTCCATAACATGCGAAAACATTGATAGACATGTGTTAGAAAACATGAAATGAATAAATAAATCAAAACGGCCTAGGGAACATACAGACACACAAATTAATGGGCAAACAAAAACAAATTCGAATTTTAAATTTTCGATTTTTTTTTTTTTTTTTTTCGAATTTTAAATGGAGTAAATTTTAAAGGACTGTATGAGCCATTATGCCAACATTGCCAACCTCTAAAACTTTGGTTTTGTTTATAATAATAATGTTGCTGTTGCTTTTGGATATTAGCACGTGACTTGATATAAGTTCATGATCCGCTCATAGAGTGAGCCACAAATCACACGCTGTCTACAGTGACTAGATAAACCACAGTGTGGTCAATCGCTACGCATCCAAGCCGACCTTACCGCCCATACGAACGCGTGTAAAACACCCGAGTTTCAAAAAATCGTAAAAAATATAAATCTCGAACCAAATTTGAAAAATAAGGTCTCTATCGAAAGCTAAAAGCGTCAAGACTATGAAACTGAGCTTTAAACTCCAACTTTAGCCCTTATTTTGCCATAATCACTGAATGTAGGGGATCCTTTCGTCTCAGCCGTCAGCGGCCAGTTTGTTTACATTCTCTGAACTCCTCTCCGCTCACATCCGCTCGTTCTTATTTTTTGAAAATCAGGTATTTTACAGGCGATCTTACGGGCGGACGAGGCCGCTTGGGTGCGTAAACGCCAGCAATTCAGCAACACAACCAAAATGACCTCACTGTGGTTTACTAGTCACTGCACACGCTCTGTAGAGTTTTTACTGTTGTCCATTTTACCTGCCTCAGATCACAATTATGGTACAGTGAGGTATCCAGGACGTGCTTTTGAGGCAACACGGGGGCGTTGCAGTGGTGCGCGAAGGGGGGGGGGGTCCCTTTCCTCGGGCGGCAATATTAGGGTGAACAAGCAAAAAATGAAAAAAAAGGGTTATCTCTAGCAACGTATTCCCAAAGGCGGTAAAATCAGTGGATACAAGCATAAAAAACAGTCTTCAATTTCACAATTTTGAAGGGCGGTCAAATTGCAATCTTGCTCCCCCTCTCCTACCCCTCCCCCTGGGAGGCAGCAATGATTTTATCGATGAAAATTTCTTACCGACAATTTCATACGGGCAAGTTTGTTTGCCTCGTTTTTTTTAAACATAAAAAGCTAAAAAAAAAAAAAAAAAAAAAAAAAAAAAAAAAAAAACAGATCCACCTGAAATTGGTTTTAAACGAAAGTCAGAGTGGCTCTGTAGGCACAGAATTCTATGTAACTGCTTTGCAAAGGATTTTATGCCATCAAAAAACTGACACCTGACAGAAACAAGCGAAATTTACTCACCTGGACAGTTGTACTAAAATGATGTGTCCAGATAACCACTCTGAAACACTTGCATTTTTGTTTAAACTAATTTCCTCCGAATTAATCATAATTTTGGATGCGTGAGGTTGAAACAAACGAGGGCAAGCAAGCTAGAATCAATCTAATGGTTTGTTTATTTTCTTACCTATCAATTCATTTTAATTTGCATGCGCGCTGGCAGAAAAGGGGCAGACCGACCACCCCCCCTCCCCCCCCCCCGAAGAATTTGGAAAAAAGCGGTTTTCGAGCCAATTTTCTCATTCCACCTCCGCCCCGTAAGGAAGTTTCTGTAGAGCCCACGTCTCTTCGAATTGCGAGGAACAAAACCCTTTAATTTCTCAGTGCGTGACATTTTTGGGCTTTTTCGTACGGAGACCAAAAATGTTGGTCCCTGGATACACCATACATTGTCCGCTAGATGTGTCTCGATCAATTAGAGGCGAGGCCTCATCAAGGTCCAAATGGATATAAATCCTCTTCAAAAATCATGGCGTAATATTAGATAGAAAAATGTTTGATATGACCTTAAAAACCCAAAACCCAATGGGTTTAAGGAAAAACCGCCGTCAAGTCTTAACACTAATTGTTTTCACTCAAAAAAAAAAAAAATAAAAAAAAAAATAAATAAAAAGGCAATTTTTTATCGCTGAAATACTTATGATATCTGTTGCGATCAAGTCTCTGGTGTATTTTGAGTTTACCTCTTAAAATCGAAGCGCCCATTCAATTTCTCGCCAAAATAAGGATGATATCAACACAGCGATCAAGTCAGTTTAGGTGCTCCTAAAATTAGCCTGACACATATGCACAGCTAAAACCCCTTCAATGATATCGACGCAACTGCACCAGCTTTACTTACTTTTGATTACTTACCGCATGTATTGACTTTGATTAGCGGCCAATTAGGCTTGCTAAAAAGAATACTGCTTCTGGCACCAGTTCACTCCGATATTTAATAGGGCAGACGAGGTTCATGGCTCCTTTTACTCCGGGTGTTTTGGCCGAGAAAATTTTCTACAAACATTTTTTAAGAAAAAAAAAAGACTTGAGCCGGCATTTTTTTGCTGCCTTGTAGAAAGTACCCTCTTTCGTGAATTGTTTCATTCACCTGCTCCATTCAAAAAGTAAACACATAATTTCCCAGCCGACCAATAAAAATCAGAAAAGAATAAGAAATAAACGGTCTCCTAAAAAAGAACGTATTTTTCTTCTTTTCCTAAGTTTTAACTTTCAAAACCACTGATGGTGAATAGTTTTAAAGATGAGCTCATCTATGACTCAAAATATGTTCCTTACTAAGCTTTGAGCCCTTTACATAAAAAATTCACCGTGGATAGAAAGAGGAGACATCTGATAAGTGGGCATTTCCAAAGGTATTAGCTCTTGTAAATCCTCATTCAATTGTATGCCCCAATATAGTGTCAATTTCAACCTCCGACCAGCGGTTCAAGAAAATGGGAGTAAAAAAATGCCGGCTCAAGTCTTTTTTTTTTCTTAAAAAATTTTTGTAGAAAATTTTCTCGGCCAAAACACCCGGAGTCAAAGGAGCCATGAACCTCGTCTGCCCTATTAAATATCGGAGTGAACTGGTGCCAGAAGCAGTATTCTTTTTAGCAAGCCTAATTGGCCGCTAATCAAAGTCAATACATGCGGTAAGTAATCAAAAGTAAGTAAAGCTGGTGCAGTTGCGTCGATATCATTGAAGGGGTTTTAGCTGTGCATATGTGTCAGGCTAATTTTAGGAGCACCTAAACTGACTTGATCGCTGTGTTGATATCATCCTTATTTTGGCGAGAAATTGAATGGGCACTTCGATTTTAAGAGGTAAACTCAAAATACACCAGAGACTTGATCGCAACAGATATCATAAGTATTTCAGCGATGAAAAATTGCCTTTTTATTTTTTTTTTTTTTATTTTTTTTTTTTTGAGTGAAAACAATTAGTGTTAAGACTTGACGGCGGATTTTCCTTAAACCCATTGGGTTTTGGGTTTTAAATTTACGAAAAACAGCAATCCTGTTCTATAACTGCATCCAGAGACTTGCCTTTGTCTCTCTCCACTCATTTGAGTGCACTTGTTGAAAAAAGACAGAGACATGGGCAACAGTCATCCGACTGACCCTTCTTATCTCCTTTTCGATATATACAACTGAACCTCTAATTGCAGAAACCAAAGTACTCCACAGATCTGAATGTGATTGAAGGAACATAAAAACTGCTTTAAAGCCAAATGGGTTGTTTTAAAAATATAAACAAATATTTCTCTTACTTTGTAAGACCGCCGAAAAAAATGGACAAAGTTTTTTTTGACATTTTTATCACAACGCTTTAAAACAGTTTTTTTAGTTCCTCCTGTGAAATGCAGTTTCGTGGACCACTTTGAATTTTGCAAAGAGCGGTTCACATATGATTGCTGGATGATGCATAAAAAGCTACCTATTTTACACTATAAATTGAGCTTGTAGACGGTGAATTTTATTCTACAATTTGGCAACAATGAGCGCTCCTATAGCAAGCCACGGAGGGAAGATTAGCCTGATTAGCGAAGAGGGAGGTAGATTACAGTGAAAGCAGTGAGGAGAAATAGAGAGTGTTGGAAAAGAGGGAGGGAGAGCTAGCAATGATAGAACTAGCCAGGCTGTTTGCTATATACTACACACATATAAAGCTTGCAAGCTTTTGCTATGGATGAATGAAGTGTCGGATTTCGTGTGAAAACGAGCAAAAATAACAATAGGGTGAATGAAAACTACCGATGTCTACTCGCCGTTAGCGTACTAACGGTTTTAAATGGCGTCGTTACGCGGGTACGTTCGGGGTATGGTCCTCATCTTGTATTTTTTTCTTTTTCTTAACGCTGGCAAATTTATAGAATAATAACTAGTCGCCAGAGCAGTGATTCTAGAAGAATTAAATAAGCGATTTCACGATAGGTTGATGGCGTTGTTAAGCAGGTATGGGGGTAGTTCCTTTGATAATTTGTCACATTCTCCTCATGACTCAGCATCCTTTTGCCGAAATAGAGGAAGTCCCAAAAATATGAAGCCTCCGTTTCCTCTATGACAACTGCGTATCACGACGCGATTTCGGTCGCAAGTTTAAAAACAGTGGCGAAGCGTGCAAGTTGACAACGTTGCAGATTGTCCATTTGAACCCATGAAAAAGATCAAACTGCTGGGTGTTCGGAGAACACCTTCGCATTCGACCTTTCGCATGCGCTTAAATGCAGACAAGGCATTGTTGCCAAATTGCACGCTACGCCCACTGTTTAAAAACTTTCATTAAATGACCGAGTTTATTTCAGAAGTTAATAGCACTGAATACTTACTACAATCAAAGTGCGAACGTAAAATCATATCGATTTTTTTGTCTTCGCGTATCTTCGGGTTTGCCATGTTGAAAAGTGAGCATTTCTTGCAATCTCCGGCAACTGGCCTGGTTGTGATTGGCTGTAGACAGTGACGGATCCACGGGGGGAGGGGGGTGGGGCAGGGGGGCACGTGCCCCTCCCCACCAGAAGCCTCAAATTTGGCCTTTTGCCTATGGAAAATAGCCCGAAATTGCTTCCACCAACGCTTCAAATTTCAAAATTTCACAGGCGTGCCCCCCCCCAGAAAAATTTTCTGGATCCGCCACAGCACTATAGTCTGAAATCGTCAAAAAGTGGCCAAAAATCAGAAAGTGAATTTCTCATAAATTTATCATTTACAAACTTTCAAGATCAATTTAAATCACAGAGAACCCTTTAAACTAGTAATTAGAACCAAAAAATGCCACTGGAAAGTTTTAAAACAAGCTTAAAAAGTCGTCAACGATGATTTTTTATGACTGTTTTCCACTGATTTTTGGCTACTTATTTTCAATTTCAGACCATAGTGCACTGGCTGTACATCAACCATAATTGTGAATGAAACCTCGAAAAGCATCACGTCCACCATATTGAGAAGCAAATAGGCACTGTTGCCAGTTTGTGCTTGTAAATCTCAAAACTTGCTTTCATTGTTTTTACGAGAGTATCCATATTTATTGTAGTATTTTGTGTTAAAAGTGTCATCATTGTCATTTTTGCTGGTTTTTACCGACACTCATAATTTCATCTGTAGAAAATTCCCGAGTCGAGGTTGCAAAAAGTACCAATGAATATCGCTTCACGAGCATGTTCCACCAAATCTCAATGATTCGGTGATTTGATGGATGTGATGGAGAGCATCTAGCCCAAAAAATGGACGAAAGAATTGGGGGGGGGGAGGAGAAAAAAAGAAGAAAAAAATAATAAAATGAGGGTAATGACGTAACGTATCGTTTTCGGTCAGCATAAAATTAGAGCATTTCAATGTTTATTTTGACCTTTTTTCCCCTTTTTATATGTACATCTGGGCAAAGCGTAATAATAATTCAGCGAAGCGAATTTTCCGCTCCGTTAAATTTACAGCCCAACGACGCGACAGATGTATTTTGCGCTCATCTACTCGTCAGTCATTATATCTTCCTCGCTTTTGAGTTTTGTTTTGCCTGCGTTCCTTTAAAAAGAGGACGGTTTTTGTTAAGGTTGATTTCCTTCTTCTCTCTTCAGGATGTAAAGGAATAAAGGACGAACAAAATAAAATGAAAATGGAGACAAAAAAAATCGTAGCGAGCCGAATTCCAAATAAAAAAAAGAGCTCACTTATATTATTCATTTAAGTAGAATCGTACTGGAGCGAGAGTACTGGATCGATGAAACTGAATAATTTTGCGTTGTCTTTTTTTGAGCACTTTTTCCGGGTAGCTTCTAAAATTTTTTTTACCGAGCACTCTCGTCGTTCTCTAAGTAGTCTTTCTAATTTCTTGCTTGTCGGTTGTCATGTCGGCTTTCTCATTTTCAACGAATCTTTATTTTTTTGTTTTGTTTTTTCAGGTTTTCACATAGGCCTATCTCGCTTAAAAAGCGAGGAAACACGGCATTACTGGTATTTGAAGTAACGTTTATACAGATAAATGTTGAGCCAGCTATTTGCTATAACCTGCCTTTGTGCCAGTTTTGATCATTAAATGTATCAAGACCTCTCTCGCGTATCATGAAGCTGGGCGGCCTCCGTGGTCTGGTGGTTTGCGTAACTGACCACAGCACTGACGCGGAGGTCCTGCGTTCGAATCCCAGCCAGGGTGACAATATTTGACGGTCTTAGATCTTGCCGCTTCGGATTCGCAAGCAAGATTGTCCAGAGAAAAAAAAAAAAAAAAAAAAAAAAAAAAAAATGTCTTTGGACAGTAAATACATTCGTAAATGGTTGTTTTCCGGTCATCACCCAACGTTGGTCACGGTGCAGTTTAATTTGATGTTCTCTTTAGTGACCCTTGTTATTTTGTTGAGATCCCAAAAATAAAACCTTGCAATTGGGTAGTGCGCTTTGCGCAGTCACTATAATATATTTGGACGGTTCGGTGCAATACCTGCCTTAGAGTCCCTATACGTAGAGAGTTAAGACAAGTGAAACCATGGGCGCCGCCATTGAATGCGATTTTGCACATTTGTTTACATTCTGAAAGCCGTTGTTGTGTTTTCGTCCACTGCAAAGATTACAGTGCCGCTGAGTTTCTAACGATGTAATCGTTTACTGCTTTTGTGGATCGACATCTATTTACGCTTTGAAAGATTCTTTTGGGATTTATAGACATTCTTGAGGCGTATCATGATTAAAATTAACAGAATCGTCGAAAATTAACTCTTTATCCGCAAAATACCGTCGGTAAACAACTGCGATTGTAAACAAAAGTGCAAAATCGCATCCAATGGCGGCATCCATAGAGCCTAAAACTCATCGACCAATCAGAAGTTGACTACTCTCTTGTCTTAACTCTCTACATATAGGGACTCTAACCTGCCTGACCCACGGTAGATTATGAACCCTATACCCTATATTGTATCCGCTGATACATGTGAGCTCGCTCTCATGCATATCATAGGACTCATAATTTAATATTGGTTAGAATGGCATTGAGATGTCTATTTTGTTTTCAGAGTGTTCTGAATATACCTCAGACAAATAGAGACGAAGAACTACGCTAAAAAATACATAGGACGGATTTGTGGCACGCTGAATTCGCGCGGATTCAACAAACCAACAGTCAGCATCCCTCTGATGTCGCAGGGTGTTGTTGACGGTGACACTCAGAAAAGACGGAGGGAATGGACTGGGAAGTGAATAGGAGGGTGCTCACCATTCAACACCATTTGACATCAGAAGGGTGCTGACTGTTGTTTGTTGAATCCGCTAGAATTCAGCGTGCCTCTGCTGCAGTCAATTAGTGCTTCGTCACTATTTGTCACTGAAATATGTACTCTTGAGGAGGTTATGTTTCTTAGTTTTTGAGTTACGCTTTTTGTGACGTCACCATAAACGGTCACAGGGGGTTGTCTATCCTTCTCTCTCCGGCCTTTGAACATATATGTGTATATTAGAGAAGGATGCAAGTAGAGTCTTCTTCAGAGTCTATCTTGTGACCCTAGTCTCCATCTCTGTCCTTCTCCAACACACGCGTTCAAATGAGAGGAGACAGAAAAAGACTAATTCCTGGATCCGCCCAAGGACGTCACACCCAATGCTTCTTCATCAGATTGGAAACGGAACAGTTAAAAGAGTGAGGATAACTGATTTGAAAACCCTTTCTCGTCGTATAACGACCCACTTTTTGTCCGTTACTGAAAACTTCGCGAAGACTCGCGAGCTTATTTTCTCTCTCCTTGGCATAGATATAGAGATGTTGCAAGGATCGTGGGCTGAAGGCGTTGCGAAAGTTCTCTGGGGCGGACAATGGTTGATGTGAAAAGTTTGGGGATTAGTAACACAAACCTGGATACCAAACCTATTCGATTGTTAAAGTTTTTTCCCGTTAGAACGTAACATTTTACTGGACCCAATGATGTGATACTTCAACTTTCGTTTCGTTCCGTCTCGATTCGAGCCCCTGCCTCTCTCGTCCTCAAAGGACGGACCTCCACGCAGTGGGTCGAAACGTATGATATTCTCGGCAATCTTACAACGTTGTATTTCTTCCATTGAAAACCCTTTCGAAAAGTCGAATTTACTGATAACTGCACACCACCCATTAGATTTCAGTCTGATAATATATTTCTTTTGAGATAGGACTAATACATAAATTTTCATAAAGCAAAAAAATAAAACTAATCATGTCTACAATTAAACCACGTTTCGGTCCAATGTATGTCCGCCCCATCGAGTCGTGACCCACCCTCTGCCTTGACCTCTCAATGCGCTCGTATATCTCACAAGATGTATACATTAATGTACTTAGGCAACATAAATACATACAATGTTTATGTATGCCGCAACAAATTGAAATAGTTTTTTATTGTTTCACTTCCTCGTTTTTCTCACATCGGCCGAGTTCTATGATTCACCGGAGTATTTCCATCGATGCAAGAGAGATCACAGAGCTCTGTGTTTTATGATGCACTGATAATATTGCTATGTATAATCTTTTCTTCGCTGGTGAATTGCTACGGTGAATTCTAGAACCCTACCATTGTCGCATTGGGGTTGGCTTGTGCATCTTACGTTATCGGAATTTTTGTTTGAAAAGGTCGACCGGCAACTTCTGCGATTCAAATGAGCTATCCAACGAGTTTCATACATAGATACCACCTCCCTTTATACATAGTATATACGGACCCAAAGGCAGATCCAGCAATGGGGCTCTTGCAAACTTTTGCTTTAAGGGATTGAATAGCTGATTTTTGCATAAAAACCTGTAAAATTGACGATGAGTTTTCTCACAATCAGTCTCAGTCTCAAAATCGGGCTTTATAACGAAGAGACGCATCATGGTAGATTCCTATCTAAATTGAGATATATCTCTGTGTTTGCGTAGAGAAAGTGACAAATTAGGCAGGAATCTCCCGTGAAACTTGCGTTGAACCGCCATTACGATCATGCAGTTATAGCAATTATGTGAGTTAATTACTGAATCTTAAACTTTTACAGAGTGATTTTCGTGATTTTTATTGGTATTTGCATCAGATTGCACTCTTCATTTGAACACAGCAAAAGTTTGTAAAAGCCCCATTTGGCGACTACGTATTATTCCCATTTGATTGAATGAGAAACAATCGGAAAGTAAAAGGACCGTGGCCTCCTCAAGAATTGATTGTTTCTTGTACGTTCAAATGGGATCAATTCATAGTTACCAAAGTGCTGGACCCGCCTATGTAAGTACAGACCAATAAATGATATTATATTATAAAACGTGCTTTGTTTACCTGATCGTAATTCTCTGAATTCGAATCAGTCGAGTTATCAGCATTAGACCACGGTGCCTGGAACATCAAAAACAGAATAATTACAATCTACTCAACAGCAAAAAGAAGGAAATTAGCCTTCTATAAATGTTATAAAATATATGAGGTTCATTTTTTCTCGGTCACACCTATGGTAAAAGCGTGAGAGTAAAAGCGCGCTGAGAAACGGTTTCGTGAGATTCCGATTCTAAAGGGTGAAACACGCCCTTGCCTAGGTTTTATCAAATTTAATATTCTAGCAATCATTTTCCGATGAAATTATTTTTTAAGTCCCCTTTAGGTAAGTAGTTAAATTTATTGGAAAATAATTGCTTGAAACTTGAAAATTGTTATCACCTGGGTTAGGTGTCATCAATTCTTCCGTACATGTCACCTCACAGGAAAAATGAATCACAAACGCCATTGTGAGAGTAACATGATCATTATCGCCGTGACATGTATTATACGATAAAACAATTTAGAGATGGGGGGAAGGTGTGCACTGTGCATATTGAGAAAAGTATCATAAAGCACTAAGGGGTGTCCCGATTAGCTGTATCGCAAAGGGCCAAATCCCCGGATGACGGATGGTTGCTATGTTTTTTTCATTGCTGCAGTATAACTCTGTTTATAAAAACCTACAATCTATAAGTAAATTCTTGGTGAAAAGTACTCTTTCTGGAAGGTGCCAACATGCTTCCTAGATACCTAGGAGCCCAACACTGTACACTCACCAGGTCAATTTCAAACCTGCGGATTTAACTCACAAGGAAACGGTACTTTTAGCTGCGGCTTTCCATCAAGAAGGCAAGTATAGGGTTAAAAAGTTCGTTTCACCGCAAAATAATGAACAGAGTATGAACCAATTCATAATCGGTGATGTGTTTATTTTCACTCTCTCCTCGAAAATAAAAAAAAGAAAAAAGATGAAGAAGAAAAAAACGTAGGAGGGAGTTTTATCTGGGAAGTTCCGAGGGTATAGCAGGGTTGCAAAACCGAGCAAATAAATCTCTCTACTCATTTAAATCCAGAGGTGGATCCAAGATCTGTCCTTCTCGCACTCGTCGTCCTTTTGAAAAGGATACAGGAAGGGGCCTAAATCACGCGTGTCTAAATGTGCAAAGAGAGATCCCAGCAGGGCTGCCGTTTTGCGTATAATCAATGCTACTTTTCTATTTAATCGATGATTCCACCGGTGGAGAAAAAATTACACAGTTCAGTTCTGTGTATGACTGTAATGCACGAAAATACTCTGATCTGTAATCTTTTCTCAATCAGTGAAACTGCGTTACTTAATTAAAATATCCGCAAGTTTTTTAAAGTCATCGACGACTCAACCGGTTGAGAAAAGATTACAGATGCGAGTATTTTAGTTCATTACAGTAATACACTGAACTGAACTGTGTAATCTTTTTTCAACGGTGAAATCATCGGTGAATAGAAAAATAGCATTGATTATACGCAAAACGGCAGCCCTGGATCCCAGGGATCCAGTAGTGTTTACATCATAAACTGTGTGGATTTATTTGGTCAATCTGGCAACGATACGCATGACTGACGTAAAGCAATTTCACGAACCGTTCAGTCGGAAAATGTAATAATATTTTACGCGATAAAACCGTTTTTCACGATTCCTTTCCCCATAGTCTCATGCTCCTTTTTTCACCAATGTGGAGGATAGATAAATGGACGTCTTGACATATTTAGGTAGTATTTGTTACCGCGTGAGAGGGTATTACGCTTTTCATTAAGGTGGATAGGTAGATTACTCGAGAGTCAACATTGAAGAAAGCACGTACCATTAAGGTAAAATGACTCATTTTTCATCGTCGTGCGAAATAGTGTTTCAGTGAACGATACAAAAGAACTTGGTGCAGATGCAGTGGGGGCTCGTGCGTTGTGACAACAAAGGATTATCTTCATTAGAACCTACGTAAAACTATCGATGTTGCACTTCCAAGATGTCGATACTTTTGCATTGGTTTAAATGGCAAATAATCGTGGTTGCAACATTGCACTAGCCGCCGCTGTGCTGATGCACCTCCTGCTCGATGTATCGCTTCGATTGTGATACGCGTTAACAAAAAAAGCGAACCTTCAAATCGGCTGGAATGCAAATATAATGTAAAAAACAATAAAGAAAAAAAATATGCTATTTTCCGCATTATTTTCAGTTGTTAAATTGCGTGTTTTATTATTTTTGCAAGGTTTCTGTTAAAGGATTTACACGTTAGCCGTTTTCAACAATACAGCAGATTTGGAGTTTTACCTTTTAATATTGCGGGTCATTAGATAAAAGTATTGCTTGATAACTATTACTACTATCGTAATTATTATTATTATTTTTAAATAAATCATAAATCGGGGAAATGCTGAATGGGTGGCTTTCATTAATTTAAAAAAAAAAAAAAAAAAAAAAAGCCGCAACCTACCTGGTACATACATATGGAATTACCTTCAACCAAATGACTTTATAATAATAAACATACCCAAAGGAACTGTGCAAAGAGCTGACAGGTAACCCGAGGGGTAATAATACGATTGCAGTGAGACATTCTAAAAACTGCATAACCTCAAACCTGGACGCGAAATTTAGCGATTGGGAAAAAATTATAACGGATTGATTGGTTTATTCGGTAAAATGTTCAAAAAACAGTTGTAATAAAAAAAAAAAAAAAAAAAAAAAAAAAAAAAAAAAAAAAAGTCACGTTCTTGCGCGTTGAAATGGCTCATGATGAGTTGTTTTTTTTATCAATTGACAAATTTAGTTAGATGCACCCCCACTTTTTTTTCTATAAATATTTTCCCAAAGTTTAACTTCAGCCACTCTTTTCCAACATATACTGGTGCTCACCTGTAATTTTTCAAAAAAATGCGTCCGTGACGATAAGTCAGGTACTTGTCACGTCATGCGTCGCCTTTATGGCGTATACTATTCATGATTTTAATCAATTCTTAGAAGCTTGGACATTAATCAGAACCCCATCCTCGCCCCCCCCCCCCCCCCCCCCCCGCCCCACCACAACTCAGTCCCTCACCCACATCTTTCGTTCGCGTTTCGATAAAGAATCGTTTAGTTAATTAAAGTGTTCAGCTCGAATCTTGCCGCGAAACTTTAAGCACACACCGCGCCGGCGAGTCAGTCTACACATAAGTGAGGAAAGTCGAAGAGAAAAGTTTGAAAGGACTGCCAACTTAACGAACCGAATTGATTGATATACTTAAAATCAAGGAGAGTTCCTTCGAATCCTTCCAATCATGCTGCCATATTTGGCAATATAAAAAAACTCAATTTACAGAAATGTGTAAATTTTATGTCAAATTCTGCAGCACGGCTCCTCCTGTGTGTCCATATACTCACGTCACCCCTGTCCATAGGTGCCAAATTTGGCGAAAAAAACCCAACAGATTTTCGCATCGATTCTGATGGGAATTTTGGTGATGATCTGGCAATAATAATGCGTCTTGCCTCGTCGCGTTCATATTACGATTTGGAAAAAATGAAATGGAAAATTCTTCCAATTTTTTATGTTGAATTTTTTTTTTTTTCAAATTTAATTTTTTAATTATCATTATTTTTTTTTTCTATTTTTTTTCTCTACGTAAGTAATTGAATTCAAAACTCTGATAAAAGGGGAATTTTCTTGTTGTCGTTTAGCTTGATTTTAGGGTTCTCTTCTGAAAAACTCCCGCACCTTTACCCACGTCAAAGCTGCTCTGCACTCTTTAATCCAACGAAGGTTTCGCGCTTTTCAAATTTCATTCATGGGCGGATAAAAAGGAAAAGCAATGGGTCATAAAATCTCCTGTCACGACCGTAAAAATTATTCGTAGAAAATTTCAATGTAATCAGTATTAAATCAGAGAATGTGACAAAACAGGTGCTTATCTTGGATTGTTTTTCTTTTTTTCCATGATGCATTTATATTTTCCTCTTTTCACGAGTAAGAGAGGCGAATGTATCGGAGAAAAATAGCGCATAGCCGCTTTCACGTGCAGTACTGCGGAAAAACTAATTTTCTGATGCGCTCGCAGAGTAGATTGAGTGACACGAAAAAAAAAAACTACAAATTTTAGCAAATTGGATGTTTGCTTTAATTTATTTTCTATTGATACACTGCTGGATCTCTTTCTCTCTCTCTCTCTCTCTCTCTCTCCTCTCTCTTTTCTCTCCTCTCTCTCCTCTCTCTCTCTCTCTCTCTCTCTCTCTCTCTCGCCCTCACGCCCTCTTGCCCTCTCTCTTTGCGGAAACAAAAGAATAATAAATCACAGGGACGCTCCCAGGAAAGCTTGTTATTTAGAGAAAGGGGTAGGTTCGGAAAACTCTCAAAATGACAACGCAAATCATCCACTACAAATTTAAATGCAAATAGCGTTAAATTTCAGAGCATGATAAAGAAGAGCCTTTTTATTTTTTATAAATATTCAAGCATGGGCAGAGCCAGCAATTAGGTAACTGTGGATTCTTCCCATTTGAATGTATGATAAAGAATCGATTAAGAATTGGGCCATGGCCCCCTCAAAAATCGATTGTTTCGCATACATACAAATGGTTAGAATCCACAGTTGCCAAATCGCTGGATCCGCCCATGTATTCAAGCTTTCCGATTCTCTCTGAAATTTTTGAATGCGATTCTCAAAATTACTCGCTACACCTGTAAAAGTATTGTGAAGGCTGAAGGAATGCGTGCACTCTGGCGTGGTTACATTTTGTCAATTTAAACCTGTAAAAAAGATCGAACGATTGAATGCGCAGTGAAAACCCTAAAATTCGATCTTTTGAATGGGTTTAACAACGCGAAACGTGTTAGGGAAGGGAAGGGTTTGGACGACCTTATACATAAAGATCCTGAAAATTGGTATAAAGGTTTGTATTGTTTGAATACCGAATAAGACGAATGAGTGTCTCTTTTGGAGTGTTTTTAACAATTGAACAGGTTCATGCGAAAACGTCCGATGTCCAAAATATTTTTAATGAGAAGACGAATATAAAAAAAATTAAAAAGTTAGCAAATGAAAAAATAAAAAATTAAAGAAACCTGCCAAGACAAGGGAAATATGGGCAAGAAGCCGAGGAAAAATTCTGATGAGGATTTATAAAGACGCAGTGTCTTCTGAAGAGTAACGTGCGCTCACAAAGTCAAATATAAAAAAAAAAAAAAGACAACGGACGTTTTTTCATGAACCGTTCAATTTTGCTCGAATAGTTTTCAATGTAAAATGTTTGCATCCTCTACGATTCTTTGAACTCTACTCCTAACGCTGTAGTTTGGTCCACAGCTTTGCGTATGCAATCTGGCATTGTTGCTTTTAGTCCATCTGATCCCACGAAAAAGATCGAACAATCGGTTGAGCAATTAACAGTAAACACCCTTAAGCTCGACCTTTTGTATGGGTTCAAATAAGCTCATCGCGACGTTGCCAGATTGCATTCTATATCTCCAGCTTTAGGCGAGCTACTTTTTTTTGGCTTGTATTTTGCTGGAAAGGCGCTCCAGACTTATGAGGTCGTGGCGACGACGGCAACAGGGAGCGAATACCTAATTATATTTAAAGAGGTCAGTTTTTGAGCGGACATTTCGAACCTTAAATTGCGCTCCTTCCAGACTTGACTTAAGTGGTCTCTGCCTCTTTAGTCTCTTCAAGAAATTTTCCTCTAAAAGGGTAGTAGGGGGCGCATTAGTTAATTGAACGATCCTCTTAAAAGACCACTTCCCCGAGTTGTAGACAAACACTCAAACCAATAATGTCCCCACATTTAACACGAATTTTTAAAATGTTCTCTAATTCAACCCCGCTTCCTATGTTCTTCCCACGTCAGAATCTTTGAGTCGATTTTATCTTCTTGCTGGATTACTTACGTCTTATCGGTAAATGCATAGTTGGAAAAACGTTGAATATTTTGGAATGACTGCGCCTTAGAAATACGAGGTACATGTGTCTATAGAACAAGTCAACTAACGTAGACGGATTTTTGCAGAAACTCTGAAGGAAACACTAGAAAGAATTAACTTGTATTACGGATGGAATGAATGCAGAAATGTGAAATAAATTTTCATGTTTAAAAACACGGAATCTTACGTGAAATTTTACTGTTCTAAAAGGTATATTTTTTGTGTGAAATTATCAGTCTTTCTCGGAAAAGACTTTTGATCAAACCAAATTTAAAAATGTTGCGAATACTTTTTCTTGATCAAAATCCATTTTCTCTGTTTACGAATGGAGCATGGATGGTCTCCCTCTTCCATTCATTGCTAGGGACTATTAAGCGTGCCGTATATATACGGTACGCTTTTTGTTTTCATTTTCATATCTAATATATAGGTTGCATGCTTTGCTTATGGCAAAACCTTGGCGGGAAAGGTTTGACAAATTAAAAACGTGTTTCCTTAAAACTGGTTTCATTAATCGTTAATTTATTGCTGCAATCCAGGAGGTCTCGGCGTCTATTTTCTTAAAATTGTAAAAGTTTTGGTATTCCTGTTAATTTCAATAAGTTATTAAGCGTCAAAGTCGAATTCCTTTGAACGAGAATTCCATACAGGTCCAGCAACCTAAGTCATTTGTGCCAACCTATGAGTCAAAATTCCAAGGCAGGAGGGGGGTGGAAACATCCTTCACAGAAACCCTCTTTGCCCCTCGGTTTTGGGCTCCACCGGTCACGAGATTTCTTCACGGTTCATTAAGCGGAGAGATTTGTGAATGTGTGGGAGAGAGAGGGTGTTAGAGAGGCTTTGTGTCTCGGATCTCGGAGGGTCTGAGGACTCATAAAAGTGTCAACATCAGTTTGACGACGGTATCGAAAAGAAGTGACGGCGAGGTATTGATGAAGAGCGGGGGGGGGTATAGAAAAGAGAGGGGCTCATTCATATCCTTTAGTAGACCTGTTTAGTGATGACGTCACCATCAAAATAGGTTCCAAACAAATGCTCTATCTCGCTAACTCTCGTTGATTTACTTATAAGAAATCAGATCCAAATTTTCGAACGCATATTCATGCTAGTTAAAGCACAGTTTCTCAAATTTTATTGCACCATTAGATTCCACGTACCTTAAAGTATTTTTCACTCTAACAGAATTCCTAAAAGATCACAAGCGAATTTACAATCACAGTTATACCGAAAGATGTTCTACGTTTTGTCCTCGTCTTACTCACGGTCTCTTATGGGAGTATCACCGCCATGACACTCAATCATTCTAACTTCTCTTTGTATCGAAGTTATTGTTCGAGGTATAACACATGTCGTGATGGTGCTGATGAGCCTATATCCTAGAATTTTGTGTTCATAAGAAACTGTGAGTGTGACAAGGACAAAACATAGGACTTTCTTCGATATAACTGTGATTGTGCATTGATGCGCGATGTTTCAAAAAGTTTGTGGTAGCAGGCTCATATTTTATCACTGAGAAAAAAGTGGCTGTTAAAACTGTAAGAATAGAACCATAGATGTGTTTCGTCTTATTTCAATCATAAGACCTATCGTTGCTATAGTCAGCGCTCTTGAATCTACACGAATACCGATTGTCTCTATAAAATTTCGATTATTTTTATGGGAAATAAAGCGCGGGAATATATATCATATCGGAAAATTCATTGAAACAATCGGAAATTTTTATAAGGGACGTGGAACCCAATGGTGTGATAAACACAACTGGTGCAAAGAACTTGTTGTTTACTAGCACTTGTATTTGAAAATTTGGATCGTATTACATATGGGAAAACCCACGAGAGCGAGTGAGACGGAGCCTTTTTTTGGAACCAATTATTTTCATGACGTCACACTAAACAGGTCTTGGTCATTGGAAACATTTGAAATTCTGGGGGATCGGCAAATTGAAAACCCCTTAATGAGCGTCTATGCAATCAAGGGATTTTTGAGGAAATTTTGGGCGTTTTGTTGAAAAAAAGGTTTTTAAAATCCAGAACAAAGGGAGGGGGTTAAAATTCGCATTAATAGCTCTAAAAAGTGAGAGGGGCTGTCGCGTGTCTTCCACCCCTGGACAGCCTCCTCCCTGCGGCTATGGAATTGACTCTGGAATAACTTATTTACCTATCCTAAAAAGTTTCTCGCGTGTACAGTATTTTTTACTGGAAGCCTCTTCAAAGTTTGGAAATTATAGGTCCATATGAAACTTTGCTTTTCCAAAACGAAAAATGATATCGACCCACGGCACACGGTGGGGCGAAATAGGAAAAAGTCGGACATGGACGATTTCGAGTTATCGCAATTTTTTTTGCAGGAAAATGTTCCTTTTGGATCATATTTTATAGGTATGCACTCCCCCCCCCCTTTCAAATTTTTTTCCCCGCTACAGCCCCTCAAAATTGGGATTTTACCATACTCCGTGAATTCTATCTAACTTTTCGAACATTTGTCTGCATCGATATAGTACTTTATAAACTATGCAAACAAAATTCAATGGAAGATATGTGTTCTCTGTATTCTGCTGATTATTTTTCACAGGTTACATTTAAAATTTCATGGTTATACCGTAAGGTAATAGCCGTCCAAATGAGCCCACCTCAAAAAATGCGAAAATTAAAGTTTGGCTAGACTTTTAATTAGGTACCCTCTATTGCCCCCTAAAAATTTTTGTTGAGTAATCTTCCTAGAACCCTCAAGATGAAAGCTAAAAAAATTTTAGCTGCAAACAACTGCAAACTTGGGAGTACGGTGACTTTTCCGAAGGCGAAGTCTACCTCGCAGCGCGCGCTTCCTAACCTTATCAATATCCGCACTGCAGCAGAGTAGCGGTCAAACGATTGATACTCATCACTCTTATCTAATGAAGATATCAGTGTTTACATCAGATTTCGAGACTGAAGGTAAGATTTGGGATACTTTTTGTGCGTTTACATTTTAATTGTGAACATTTACACTGGTTAGTTGTCAACCGGTGTTTGAGGTACACATATTAATTCGATACATGGTTCAATCAATTAGTAATGTATTCGGCTTTTTGTGGGGGTTTTTTTTTTTGTGTGTTTAATTTCATTTATTGTTGGTGATAATGTCTCATAAAACTTTCTCATACCGTAGTTTATACGAACTTATCCGCGAGGGAGGAGTGAAATATTGGTGATAGTGGAGCTTTGATTGAATTACTGACAAAAAATCATAGTATCTTAAATAATGAGGAATCAAGAAAGAATTGCTCGCGTTTCTTTTCTAATTTAAAACAAAAATGGCAGAGTGCGGCTCGTAGCCATAGTGTTTTTATTAAACAAAACGAGTCGTGGTTTAATGGCACCGTATCTTTTGATTTGGAATCGGATATAAGTGCCGAAACAGTCAAACCATAGCAATCTACCTCCAGGTAAAAGACTTGATCATAAACAGTGGCGAAGAGTGCAATCTGGCAACATTGTATTTCGTCCAGTTGAACCCATGAAAAGGGTCGATTGAGCGGCGAACACCCCTGAATTCGATAATTTTCATGGGTTTAAATGGACGAAATACATTGTTGCCAGGTTGCACGCTTCGCCACTGATCATAAAAAGATTACTTTTATCTGCTCTCAAACTCATCTTCACAATCTGTACAAAATTTATCGCAATAAAGCCACTAGACTGCGATATTTCGTTGTTGAGGGTAAAATTATATGATCATAATCGAAATCTATAGAATATACGTGGCTCAGACTCATTTGGTCGATGAATGTGTCTTTTCAAACGATGGGAATACTCGAGGGATGAAGAATGACCGAACGAATGTCCGACCTTTTCCTATTTCGCCCCACCGTGCGGCAACAGAAAAAAAAATCATATTACAATGCGTTATAGGCTTAGTTTTAACTGTAAACTTTCGATACTTTTCAACAAAATAAATGGGGAGAGGGGGAATTAAAATCCACAAACGTCTTAAACCTCCACACCTACTATAATCTATACCCCTAGAATGCTTGACGTGTAAAGGGCACCTGAAATGGTTAGTTCTGTATATTAAAGGATTATTTTTTCATGAATTTGCAAGTGTTCCATTTATACATATTACATATCTACATCGTGACAATCGCAACAAGTGCTGACAGCACCTAAAACGGAAAAAAGAAGAAAAAAACTGTTTATTATTTAGAATCACGGCTTTTCCGAATATGACACTTTTTGACTTCAAAAGAACGCAACCTCATTTTTGATCCCTGAACAAGCCGTTTAAAAGGTGGAGGGATTTAGAAATATCTATTGTCTATACTTTATGTGGGTAAAAAAGATCGATCCTTATCAAATAATTTTCTCTTTTCAGCTTTCAATGGGTTTGTTGCAAACTTTTGCTACAGCGCTATAGAGTTTTGATTTTTATGTAAAATCGCCTGAAAATTACATTGGCGGCATCAAATAGTCATAAAATCCATTAATAAACCCACAAAACGCATTATAAAGAAAGCCAAAATGGCAGTCGTAAAGCCGAACAATCTCTGCACGCGCATACGACGAACATCAAAGATAGGCGATCCATTTTCCCCTTTTTCGTTGAAAGGGGGGGGGGGAGGGGAAGAAAATATCTCTACAGTCAAACTGTGATTTTAAAAATTTGCATGGTCAAGATGTTGTGTTCTGTGAAGGGTGGCGGGGGGGAGGGGGGAGCAAAATATCAAGAATATAGGGTGTTTCAAAACTTAAGTGCCAAACTTATGGAGTGTATTTTTGGGGTCAACACATATATAAGGCTTTATTTTCCTACACGAATATGTGCTGCAAATGTTTCTCTTCTGAGCTAGAGCCCTCCAAAGTTTTGAAAACAAAAATCAAAAAACGAACACAAAAAACAACGCCTTTGACTCATCTCCTTATAGATACATCTGATCTTTTATTTTTTTCATCATTTTTCACCAAATCAGCTCAATTGGACAGCACTTGTCACAAAAGAACTGAGTGACATTTTTGATAAAATTGAGTTATTGATTGATAGACCTAGCAATACTCAATCTCGAAGCAACAAGTGCTTCTTCTAATAACAACTATTTCCTCATTGAAGCCTCATTGAAGTCATTGTCCATGTGATGAAATAAAATGAGAACTTGGTTCCTTTTTCTTAAACCTTAATCCGAGTCACGTAAGGAACCAACTCCGACTTGGTTCCTTTTATAGAATTGGGAACGGACTTAAGGGGGTATCCTACCCAAAATTTTTTTTTCACCAGTTAACCTCCAAAATTTCTGAAATTTTGGCAATGGAATAAGCACATTGAAATTAGGCAACCCTGAAATTTTTGTTGTGGTGGTTGCATACCTGCCCCTGAAATCTAATAATAAGCAGAAAAAAAGGTCGTTTACAGGAAAGTTGCTAGAGCCTGATATAATTGCTCTATCGACTTGTTCTTTGGCTCAAATGATGCACAGTTAGATTCTCTGTGATCTGTTGGAGACAGATTTTTTTTTTCAATGCTTAGTTGCCCGGGTAAGAATTTTTCAATGGCATCTATTTTTTTAGCTTACTTTTTCACTTTAAACTTTAATTTGAAAAAAATATTGAGGGTAGGTTAAAAATCTGATTCCAACAGATCACAGATAATATAATTTTGAACATTTTAAAAAAAAAATGAAGTCTGTAGCTCAATTAGGGACTGAGATACCAACTTTCCTGCGCGGCAAAACAGGGGAAAATTAACATGCTCTAAAAATGGAAAAAGAAAATAACAAACATTTATTTTTTGCTCACCATAGATGTGTAAATTATTGGCGCATGACTTTAAAAAATTAATTAAAAATATTTCTAAGCCTTTAAAAAAAAAAAAACCAAAAATATCACGTTCTTCACGAGGATTTCCTGAACAAGAAAATTCAAAAAAGTCAAAATCCCCAAAAATTGCTAAAGTGACCCAAATTTAGGGTAGGATACCCCCTTAAGTCCGGATTAACAGATTTTAAATTATCAACAGTGTAAACCAACTCTGCCGTTTGGTTTCTCTTAGAGATTCGTTTTTCGTGATTATGCCAAACAAAAAGAAGAAAGGAACCAAGTCACTTTAAACGCTAAAAATTAAGTAGGTACCTTTCCTGCATAGGAAATTCCACTTTTCCGGTGTTGAAATGCAAAAACATAACACGGTAGTTGAATGAAATCAAAACGTAAGTAATTCCGCGTTTTTTGTTTAAATGCTAGCTCTTCAACTTTGGACTCAATTTTCTCGAGATCAGCTCCATGTCACATGGTTCCTCTTTGATGAATTATCATTGCTAGCAAAAGCATTAAAGCTGTTCAGACTTTAGTGGCACGCTTTTCCAACACCTGCGTGTTGGAATTTTCCCTGCTTGTTTTTGATTACAATAGCTCTTGATAAATCGGTTCCACCCCCCCCCCCCTCACGTGCATATTTATCTTTCCAATCTATCTGATATTTTAATATCTTGTAGTTAAAGAGAGTAGTCTTCTGATGTGCTCTTGATTGAAGTGGGTAAGGTAGGTGCGCCAAATAAGGCCACCCTTTTTTTGAAAGGCTGTAAAAACGGTGCAAATGGTCCTACGTGCATGAAATTTGGCACAAACATGCTATATATACCTTTATCTTCCAAATTATGTAAGGTTTGACCCCTTTTTTAAATTTAAGTGCATGAAATTTCAATTTTAAAAAAATTGTGCAAGTAGCCTTATTAGGGCAACGGGTGCCTAATAAGGCCACATGGGTAAAAATTGGACCTTTGTGCATACTTGGCGCTATATTTGCTGGAATCAATTTGAAGTTAAATGATGTCAATATTGAGCTAGAGGAAAGTATGCGAAACAGGAATGAGTCAAGTTAAATTGAAGTTATGAATGAAAATGTACTCCGAAACTCACAAGGGGAAGGCAAAAGTGGGCCCGCTCCAAATGGAACGGGACTTGCGCAAAAACATAGTCCTTGGGGTCCTAATGAAGGGGCTTACAGCACTTTTTGTGAATGGGCCCCTGAATTTGCAAAATTTTGATTTTAAAATGAGCCCCCGGGATGGCGGATAGTTATGTAGCCGAGAATCATTACTCTTCCTACAAGCATAGTTGTGGTGTAGCGGCAATGTAGTGGACTCCGGATTGCATCTTCCCGAGTTCGATTCCTGCTATACCGATGCAGATTTTTTAAAGATATTTTTGCTCATCTTCCTTTACCGAGTTTTTTGTTTATTTTATATTTTTTGTTTCTCGTTTGGTTTTTGTTTTTGTTTCATTTTTTAACCGTTTGAATCGAATTATTCCGCGGCTTTTTCATTGTGAATATGCACTGTTACTATACACTGTGTTTTTACGTGGAAGTTAAGAAAATATTGGAAAAGAAAGACAACTCCGCTTGAAAAAACGGGCGGAAAAAAAAAAGTTTTGTTGACCGATTTACACTTTCTGTTTGATACTTTTAATATTTTATTAACTTCTATGTACAAGTATATAGTAGTAACGATATGTACAGGATGAAAAAGCTGCGAAATAATTTGATTCAAACGGTGTTAAAACAAAAAAAAAACAAAAACAAAAAACAAACAAGAAACAAAAAATAAAAAATAAACAAAAAATAAAAAAAAAAACAAAAAACAAAAAAGAAACAAAAAACGCTGTAAATGAAGATGAGCATGAATATCTTTAAAAAATCTTCGTCGATAGCAGGGATCGAACTCGGAACATTACAATCCGGAGTCCACTACATTGCCGCTACACCACAACTTTGCTTGTAGGAAGGGTGATGATTCTCGGCTACATAACGATCCGCCATCCCGGGGGCTCATTTTAAAATCAAAATTTTGCAAATTCAGGGACCCATTCACAAAAAGTGCTGTAAGCCCCTTCATTAGGACCCCAAGGACTATGTTTTTGCGCAAGTCCCGTTCCATTTGGAGCGGGCCCACCTTTGCCTTCCCCTTGTCAGTTTTTTTGTTGCGCAAAAACCGCTAAATCCTTTGTTACTGACTGACAGCCAGGCGCCTAACGCTGGGAGTTGGGGAGGTGTTGTATTCCATTTTACCCAGCGTGGAGACTCTGCGGAAGTCATCATCTGTGCACTGCGTGCTTTTTTACGATTTCTGCAACCGATTTAAGACGCATGGCCTTATTAGGGTACATGGCCTTATTTGGCGCACCCACCTTATATTACGTCATTAAACCCTTTTAGAAGCCATTCCACATTATTACCCTGAGTAAATAGTATGAAATAGGGAAATAGGCTCTTGAATTTCTCAGAACCTAAGGACAAGAAGGAATTATAAAAAGCCATTCAAAAATACCTGGAAAATATGTTTCAATCTTTACTCTATTCCATAAGAAAGGTTCTCTCAAGTCAATTTATGAGAGAAATTAATAGGATGTATCAAAAAATAGCTCCGTATTTTTTTCCCCTTTTTCTTTTTTAAATAGGCGAAGAGCTTCAGCAAAGGCTTTTCAAAATGCCTTCTACAAAGGTCCAATTCTTTTCGCGATGGCAGTAGTATATGTTCTAAGGCCTTCCCAGCATTTCACAGATTACCGTGTACTCCCATGCTTTCCAGTTTTTCTCGATTTATGAAAAAAAAACCGAAAATTTATGGGGGGAATATCTTGGAATTATACGACTGAAATATTTCAAAAACGGCTTTTTTCCAGATAAATGTTTTTTTTTCTCTCTTTGCATGAGTCCAACAATTTTTGAAATGGGCAGTTGAATGAGCTCGAGGTAAAAGTCGGCAAGACTGTCGTATAAGAAATGTCTCGTTTGATACTTGCAGGGTCCATGGAACATGAAAGGGTGTCTATCCTTGTGGGTGCGTGTGTGTGTACGCGAGGAGGAAAGTAATCGCTTAGCTGGGCTCAAACGTCGAGAGAACTTTTTTCTCTACCTCTCTCCCTCTCCGGCTCTTCAAGAGATTTTCAACAAGTAAGAGACGTTTGTAAGAGACGTTTTGGTTCGCGCAGAAGTTAATGATTTCAAGCGGAAATATCACAAGGGCTGCTAGTCGGGCGTTTTGATAATGGACATGTCCCTTTTAGAGAGGGAGAAAAAAAAAGAAGTAAATACGAGACTGATGTGAGTTGCGGGTTGCCTGAGAAAAGGCTGAGGAGACCACAAGGCAGGACAATTATTTAACCTCTCTTCTATCTCTCTTCTCATCGCGTCAATTTAATAATCCTCTTCGCTCTTTATCGCTAAGCCTGACAGTCTAACACATTTTTTTATCAATTACACGAAGTTAACTTAGTTTTTCTCCATCACTGCTCCGATATTACAGCTAGTCCACTGTTTCCTCTTCTTCGTGTATACCTACATTCTTGGCTCAAGACAGTTAATTCGATTATGGGCACATTTAGACCGACGCGGCGTTGGTGATGGCTTTCGGATTCGTGGCTCCTTTTTCGTTCAAGTTTTTTCCTTGAGCAGTGAGCACACACTTCTTCCTTTTCATACTTAAGTGTGAATCAACTTCTTCCGTTAACTTTTCTTGTTTTATCCTCATTCGTTTTATTCCCCCTCTTTGATTCCCATTCCTCTTCTCTATTTCTTCCTTTCTCTCCTCTTCGTTTTGTTTATAAAATGTCTTTTCTGCTTTTAGTTTTTCTAAGTCAAACCATCTTACCAGCCTCCTTCATTGCGAGTCATTTTAAAGAAGACTGTCCCAGTGTGCTGACGGAACTCAAAGTTTGTCACTTTGTCAGTTAGTCAGTGCCCAACACTGCAATGGGGCTCTTGCAAACTTTTGCTTTAGGGGAGTGAAGAATTGATTATTTCATAAAAACCTGTAAAAATGACGATGACTACACTAAAAAATCACGAAATTCACTCCAGGGTAGATGGAGAACAGGTATGGACAACACTCTGAGGTTGGCTCTGATTGGTTGTGAAAAAAGCGACTCCGCCTCCATTTTTCTGACCGCGCGATTCAAATTCAGATTTCACACCTTGAAAAGGAAAGTGAACAACGTAATTGATGATGTTAATCCATTTTATAGTCATAACATTAATATTTAGAGTTAAAAATTACATTTCATTGTTCAAATAAATAAAGTATTGCTTCAGATATACTTCCCCTTCAAACCTAACCACAAACGACAATGCAAGATCAGCAAGATACACGGTGTAAATAGGAGACAAGATGGCAGCGAAGTCGCTTTTTCCCAAGTGGCCACGCGCCCTGAGTCGAGTGTTGTCCATACCTGTTCTGCATATACCTTGAATTCACTCCCAGAATCAGGCATAATGGCGGAGAAACGCAGGTATCATGGGAGATTCCTATCTAAATTAAGACTTATCTCTGTTTCCGAAGAGAAAGTGATTTTTACATCAGATTCGACTATTTATTTGCTTAAAACAAAAGTTTGCAAGAGCCCAATTATGGAAAGGTGACACTGTCGATAGGTTCAAAGCTGTTTTTTAAACCAAGAAAAGATGAGAAGCTTTGAAAAAAAAAAATATTATTTCAAGAGACTTATAAAGACCGGTTCAATTAATTCAAGTATAACATACCACACACCAAAACTTTAGTCTACGAAAGATGTACGAGTGCCCTTTTGAATTCGAGCCGATTGAAGTCAAAATTCTAGGATTACTAAAAACGACGAATTGAGTTCATCTGCTCCCCGCGTGTTGACGACACCGTAGTGCTAGGTAACTATCAGCTGTACCCCTTGCACAATGTACTATGATTTATACTATTTAACCCTTCAACGACCAGCGGGCCGATCATTTACTTCATCGTTAAACCGATCGTTAAGACTGTGTATGAGTAATTCTATCGATCGAATATTGTAAAACTTAGTCGTTGTTTTGGTAACCATCGTTATAGTTGTCCGCTTTTTAAAGGTTACTCATGAATAGCCTATATAAAACGAGACTCTTAACGATGGTTACCATAACAACAACCAAGTTTTACAATTTTCGACCAATAGCATCACTCGTAGACAGTTTTAACGATCGGATTAACGATAAAGTAAATGATCGGCCCGTATAGGTTAGTTCAAATTGTTCAAAAGAACGCCACTCATCCGTTCATTTTGTGAAGGTAGTTAACCGTTCGTACTCGGAGGAGTTGGCATTGCCTATACGATGATTTGAAGGCGCCCGACGAGACCTTATTACGTAAGTGTTTTTATCGAGGATTGTCTTTATCCGGAATGAATACTGAAATAATATGAAATAGACTTGAGGTAAAAACCGAGAATACTCGGGCGTTGCCCATAAGAGGTTAATAATTTTTAAATAAATAAATTGAGTCTAATATTACAAAATTTTAAATAAAGGAAAACTTAAATTAAAAAAAAAAAAAATAATATAGCAGCTTTAAGAATAAGTTGAGTTTGTATTAAAATTACTTTATTAAATCTGTAAAAAAAAAGAAAAAAAAATCCTAAAAGGAAATAATCAACCTAACAAACCGTTCAGTTAAAGTTGCTTCTATTTGAGATTCAACGTAAACAAGAGCCTATTCTCTCGTGCGACTGAAAGTTCTTATACAAACGAACTTTCGCATATAATATTGGTGAGAAAGCGAAACTTGAAGTCAAGGAGCTCAAGCGATAATATATTGAATAGCTCGGTGTTTCCATTATAGGTGCGATCCAAAACAAAGATTTAAAGAGGTGATGTGAGGGGGCGGGAGGAGGGGGGGGGGTTAAAAGTTACAGTGAGAGTATAAACGATCGATTAGTTGGCCGGTTTAACTTTCCTCTCGTCATAAGGGCACACAAAATATGAAACTTGGTTTGCGGGGAGAGGATGGTTGTCGAAAGGGTGGATGGGGGGGGGGGGTTACCGGTACAGTGGCTGCGCTGTCTGGTGAGTCTCGAGCGCTGCAGGAGATACGTGCTCGATGCTCGGTGAAGATTCGGTTGTTCAACGATTATAGGCCAAGCGAAATATTATTAGAAATATTAGCGACGGAGAAACTTTTCGTTTTCCGGTTCCAATTTGACTAATGCTCTGTGCCTTGGGACCGTGCGACTTGCAAAAGCGGATTTCTTGGATAATCTGCCAAAAATGATTAAAAGTATTTAATTATAATTTTCGCTCTGGTGAAAGACCCCAGCGGGTTATTAACCCTTTATGGCCCAAGCCCGAGCATACTCGTTTTTCTCCTCTAGTATCAGTGGCGAAGCGTGAAATATGACAACAATGTATTTCTTCCATTTAATTTCGCTAAAAAAGTCGAACGCTTCAGTAATCGGCGTTGGCGAGGCATTTCGACCTTTGTAATGTGTTTAAATGGCGAAAAAAGAACGGTGCCAAATCGCACGTCTCGCTACTGTCTAGTATTTCACATTGTTTCAGCCGTCATTCCGGACAAGTGCGATTAATTACCATCGTTATAAAACACTTATACGATAAAGATTCGTCGGGAGCCTTCAATCCACCGTATAGGCAATTCCAACTCTCCCGAGTACGAACAGTTAACTACCTTCCCTAAGTAAACGGAAGAGTTGCTTTCTTTTGAACTAACCTAGCCCTTAAAGGGTCACGTTTCCTTCTCAAAGTGGAAGCAAATTGGGCCTAAACATTCTCTCTGCTTGAATCGTTTCAGATACATTTCTTTCTATTTTCCTCTTTCGAAGGGACTCAAATCTTTGGATAAAAACTGTTTTGCGTCTCGAACTGAAGGGTATAGTAGGTTTCCATTTAAGAGAAGTGCAATCACTTGTTGGTGAGGATATGTTGGAGTTGTTTGGGATCAGTATTATTAAACGGATAATATTATCTTCAGAGAAGTTGATGATAAGGTTTGTCGCTTTGCTACCAACTTGGAGAAAAAAGAGGGTCCAACTATTCTATAACTTACGCTGCTTTTTGTTTTTTTTGGGGGGGGGGAGATTACCTTAAAAATTAGTCATATAACTACATCTTAAATTTCTCAATTGTGTTTCAATTTATAGTAGAAATTATCCAAATTTTACATTGAGTTATACGGGGAATTCGGATAATTCCTGCCATAAATGGCAACTGTGAGTGAACTGTGTTGCTCAAAAAGTGGCATTATGTACTTTCAGAATACTTACAAACTATACGTGGCCCTCAATCTTTTTTCCCCCCATCAACTTCGTTTTTTAGCACCTGAACTAGTATTTTTGACTAGACTGTGGTTACAACACCTCATATCCCTTGCAACAAATGCTAAAGACTTAAAATTAGAAACTTACGATAGAATCATCGAGATAGTGTAATTTCAAACATATTAGGACTATGCGAGAGTGTAAGAACCATGGCTGGAGTATTTAGAGGGAATTATTGGTGACACTTACTTTTGTATTTGTTTCTACTCCTTTCCCGAGTAAACTTGGCAGCATTTGTTCCGCGTTCAAGAGGTGTGAATCAATTAAACCTTTCGCAGCAAGGACTACTTTGGGTTGTGGGGTGGGCAGCTTTGTCTGACATTTATGATGAATGGGTGAATGATAAAACATCAACATTGTACCTAACCTTAAATATTTATTAGGTGCAGAGAGCAAGAACTACCGATCCATCCTCGATCAAAAGTTAGACTGAGGAGACACAGGCAAGAGTACCTCATTTCTTAAGTTATACAACAACAGTCATCATGTATATGAACAAGTGAAGAGAGGTGAAAAAGAAAGCCCTCATCTCTTCGGAATGAAACTATCTTTGAAGGGTAGTTGTAACTTTGAAAAAGAAGCATAGAATGAAAAACAGAAAAGAAAAGGAAGGACAATGAGGAGAAAATACGGAAATTCTTTCCAGTATAAGAACAACTGGGTTTTTTCTTGGTAAAAGACTTCAAGGCCCACCCCACGAAGAAATGAACATGAGGAATGGACGTAATTTAATCATTTTACATTTAAATCCCTGACTTGGGTCACAAAAATCTGAAAACAGAGCTCACACCTTAATTGGAGGACAACCCGTCCCAAACGAGTTAGGGTCCCAGGCCCTATGATCGCGAAGAAATATCATCAGTTCAATATAATTTTTTACTGACTACTTCTATAAGTATAATACACAGAAAAAAAAATGTTTTATAATTAAAAAAAACATTTTTGAATTGATACGACAGTAAGAATAAAATTATTTGTTTTAAAGTAAAAATAATTGTTTTTTAATTAAAAAAAACTGTATTTAACTTGAAAATAATTGTTTTTAAATTGAAAATTTGATATTTTCATCTAATGAAAGTTTTTTTTTTAATTTAACAAAACTTACGCAGAAAAAAATGGACATGCTTCAGACACAAACTTTCCGTGTTCTAGACACGAATGTACACATCAGTACGGGAACGAGTTCTGAGCGCAATCTATTTAGGTTGAGTTTGCGTCTGAAACGCATCCCCTCGTGTCCAGAACCTGAAATGTTTGTGCTCTGAGCACGTTACCTACTGGTGTGTATATAAATCGTGTCTGGAGCACATCCTTTTTTTTCTGTGTAGTTTCAATTTTAAAATTAGTTTTCATGTCATATAATCCAAAAATATTTCTTTTAAAATCTAGAATATTTTTCTCTCTGTGTACTCTCAACCTTTAACAGATACATATGTCCATCATTCAACAGTGAGCGACGCGATGGTGACGGCAACGTTGGCCGTTGTTTCGAACAGTACCGACCAAATACAAAAACGGAAAAGGCGGCACCTGTCAAAGCTATGTAAAGCGACTATAAGCTTCATGCGACGGGTCGCAGTCCTTAAATTTGTCAGGCGAAAACCCTCCTCAGCGTGAGCCAGGTTGCATTTTACCCCTGAAAAATTTCGATTTTTTTTTCTCTTTTTTTCAGATTCAAATTTGTGGATCTGTTGGTAAAATGACAGTACTTTTAATCGGTAGATTAGCATAATTGAATCGCGGATTATCGTCCCCTCCCTCCTTCGTTACTTAACCTCTTATGGGCCAATCCTGAATATAATAATAAATAATAAATAATAATAGTTTTATTTCATCATAAGAAACTGAACATAAGGAAAAAGGAATAGAAAAAACAACAGAACTGATGGGGTTTACCCTAAAAGAAAAAATCTTGTGGCGGGTACACCCAAAAAATTATTAAAAAATTAAAAAAATAATAATAAAGTAAGATAAAAGATGTTAAAAAACAATTTAGACGTAAAATATATGCAAAAAATAAATAAATAAATAAATAAATAAATAAATAAATAAATAAAAAAAGAAGTAAAAAAAAAAAAAAAATAAAAAAAAAAAAAAAAAATAATAGAAAAAAAAGAGGAAAATTGAAACGATACGATGAAAACTTGTATGAATGGGTGAAAAAGTGAGTGAGTTAAAGAATAAAGGAAATAAAGAACGAATGAATCAATCAATGAGTGAAAGAATGAACGAGTGAGTGAATATGGATGCATGAATGAATGAATGAATGAATGAATGAATGAATGAGTGAATGAATGAATGAATGAATGAGTGAATGAATGAATGAATGAATAAGTAGGTACATGAACGAATAAGTGAGTGAATGAATGAATGTAGCTGCAAGTATAAATGGTTGAAAGATCGAAAGAACTAACGAACGGATGAAAGGGTGAATGGACGGATAAATGGTTGAATGGAAGAACAAAAATTGATATTCTGTGTAGCAGAAGAATATTTGAGAATACATTGAAAGATTTTGAGAATTTAAGATTTTTAAAAATTTAAGATTTTAAGATTTTAAGATTTTAAGATTTTAAGATTCCCAGCAGCTTGTAAAGAAAAGAAGAAAAGAAAGAAATAAAGTAATAGCCTACCTAGCCTACCCTACTTACCCTACCCTATACTCTCGTCTGGCTCCTCCAGTCTATTTCACATTGCGTTCCAGTATCATGATTCCGAATAAACGCGATTAATTATCGATGAAAACACTTACAAGATAATGTGTCTTCGGGCGCCTTCAATTTATCGTATAGGCAATTCCAACTCCCCCTAGTGCGAACAGTTAACTACCTTTCTTATATATAAATGGAAGAGAGGCGTTCTTTTGAACATACCTGATCTGTAAAGGGTTAATGGAGCCAAAATATTCGCGACAGGGCGGAGAAGTAAGTGTATGAGGTGCGACTGAAGAGCTATTGAGAGGGTGGTCGACGAAGGACGAGGAAAGGGCTCCAAAATATATGGACGATTGTATGGGGGTTCAAGGGGGTGGTGGGGGTGATGAAATGGGTGGTAGATGGGATGGAGAATGGGGGGGGGGGGGGGGGTGGGAGTAGGGTGTCAAATCTCGTCGCGTCGTCGGTCGTCGTGCAGTCTGCGTTTGAAATCTGATAATTGGATGAGGCCTCTGCTTCGTCCGTGGTCCTCGGTCCACGTCCCTCGTCGTCAAACTCGGCCGCGGGAATGCACCATAATTTTAATTAATTACGATGATTACTCCCACACAGATCGATGATCCGAGCGTGGTTGCCAGCTCGTTGCGCAGAAAGGAATCTTGAAATGGGGCTGTTTCCACACTTTTTCTAGAAGCGATGTAATAGTTGATTCTGGTGTGAAAACCTCGAAAAATACCGATGACAGCAATAAAAACTTCCAAAATCCACTTCTAAACTCAATGGACGCTTTAATTTGCGCGAGCGTAATGGTGGCTGAGGGCAGTAATAATGGGAGATTCCCATCTAACAATACTGTAACTCCATCAAGAAGTGACCAATAAGAGACGACGTTCATGTTATACCAGTGTCACAGTTCCATTCATTGGATGTGAATCACTACTCTGGTGACTAATTATTCTGCGAATCATCCTCGTCAGCATAGAGAGAGTGACATAATTAAGATAGGAATCTCCTATTATTACTGCCCTCAGCTACCATTACGCTCGCGCAAATAACAGTGTTTATTGAGTTTAGGAGTTAATTTTGGAAGTTTTTATTGCTGTCATCGGTATTTTTCGAGGTTTTAACATCAGAATCGACTATTAAACTACAAGTAGGAGCGATTTAATACTATGAGCCTTGTAGCAAAAGTGTGCAAGAACCCCATTGGTCTATTGCAAACTTTGTTTAAAGCATTACCTACACATAGAAAATTTCTGGACATTTTAACCTATGAGAACTTACAAAAAAAAAAACTCTTGACTTTTCAAAGGAAAAGGAGAGACTATTTTTTGGCCAAAGTAAGTTGATCTTTATATATGTAGTTTGTTAACATTTTCTAAATTGTTTCTGGTTACCACGCACTCATCAAGAAAAATAGTCTAAATTAAGGACTCGAAACATTCTAGACACGTTTGAAAGAGAAAGATAATTCGTGTCAAGTGACAATGGCAGTACTTATAAATCAGTGGCGGATCCAAAAACAATTTCTGGGGGGGGGCACGCCTAAAAAATTTTGAAATTTGAAGCGTCGGTGGAAGCAATTTCGGGCTATTTTCTTTTGAAAAAAGGCGAAATTGGAGGCTTCGGGTGGGGGGGGACGTGCCCTCCCTGCCCCCCTCCCGTGGATCCGCCACTGCTTACAATCCATGCGATGATTTAGCAAAAGAAACCACATTGAAGAAACTCGGTATTGCATCTCTCCGATTTTAACCTTTGTATCAATAATCAATGTCAATAATCGTGATTCGCGAGGGACTTAATCAATCAACACAATGGAGATTTTCGGACATTTTCTCCGTATCTATTCATCCTTAAATCAACTAAAAATGATTTGCCTTGCATTTGTTCACCATTGCATGTTGCTACCGAAATACTACAGTGTTGATTGGTCAGTTATACACCAACGCCTGAACTCCACTTCTCTTCCCCTTCTCTCTCTTTCCACTCGCAGTTCTGCTACTGATCCTGTTGAGTTCGTTTATGGTGCTAGTGTGCTGCGCTCTGTGTGCGAACTGAGCTTTCGATTTGAGCTCGCAATAGTTTATTATGCCGCGCTCAGAGGAAGGGTGGGTCGGGGATGGGGATGGGGGCAGCGCGGAGTGGTCAAACCGGGACTCCCTAAAATCCAGTTGCACACAAACAAAGTATGAATCCGAATGGAACGAGTAAGGAGGGGAAGCGAGGGGCAGCACAAAAGCAGCCAGCAAAGCGCTAGGGGTTTTCCATATAAAAGCGAAAATAACTACCTATCATTTTAAAGCGCGCGTTTTCCACGGTGCCCCATTAGCGACTAACCCCTTATCCGCCCCTTCAAATCTCGCCCCACCTCGCATCTTCTTCACTCACTATGTCTCTCCCTATCTCTTTCTCTCTCTTTCTCGATCTCCGCTTCTATCTATCTTTCTCTTTTTCCCTCTTTCTCTTCCTCTCTCCCTCCCCGCCCCTCCCCCCGCCCCTCTCTCTCTCTCTCTCTCTCTCTCTCTCTCTCTCTCTCTCTCTCTCTCTCTCTTTCTCATTCTCTCTCTTTCTGCAATTCGCGATCGAGAGAAATGTCGAGAAAGAGAAACGCGGGGGAAAGTCGAGAGAGAAGTAATTAGTTAATTGCCTGTTGATGAATTGAAATTCTATACTCTATTCGTAGTCGACGCGCACACGTCTGTAGAGTAAACTTTTTTCGTTTGTAAGTGTTTGTGACTATGTAGGTAGAAGTGTGAGTGAAGGGAGAGGGAGGGAGAGGGAGAGAGAGAGAGAGAGAGAGAGAGAAGAGAGAGAGAGAGAGACTGATAGATAGCGTGCGTGTGTGTGTGCGATCGGATATGTAAACCGGGTATCATTGGGACTTGCGCTTGCATTATAGGGTGATATAAGAACTTGAGATGCTTTGCGGAACTCATACCCGGTCCCCGCAGAGGTTTTAATCGCTTTTGAGGTTAAGTTTTCAGTTTTAAACGAAGAGGCGCATTCACGGAACATATTAAGAAGATGACAGAATTCCAAATGTTATAATTTAATTGCAGAAAAGTTCCACAAAACAAGTAATGCATCAACATAATAGAAAAAAATTTAAAAAAGAAGAAAAAAAGAAAAAAATGAAAGAGACTTAAAAAAAGTACAGAATAAAATTTAAAAATAAATCAAAATAAACGAAAAAACTAAAAAACAAAACAATACAAAAGAACAAAAACACACGGATAAAACAAAATTCTATAGTTATTTACTCGGATAAATAATCAGGAGGCTGATTATGAACGATCGTATCGTAATGCTTTCGAGTCGATGATCGAGTGCGTGTTATCTTATGGGTGGAGCCATTTTGATAGAAACCATTCCATCTCTGAGGAAATTTTCTGACAGCTGAAGAGTCATCGGCGAATTTCCGCAGAGATGGAGGGGTTTCTTTCGGAATGAAACCTATCGTAATTACACAACCCATAAGAATAACATGTACTCGATCATCGACTTGATGGCATTACGATACGATTGTTCATAATCAGACTGCCAGGTGTGTAAGGCGCATGCTATTCTCAAAGAGTGAGAGAAAGAGACATGGGCGTAGCTATTATGTGGCCGGGGGGGGGGGCAGCCCCCCAGAAAACCTGATGTTTCCTTATTTTCCTTTTTTCCCTTTCTTTCGTGTTCTACATTATTATTATAATTTGAATTTACGATTAGAAAAAAAAACAAAATTGTAATCTTAGTTTTTTTTTCTAATTAGATTAGGTTTTTTTTGGGGCAAAAAACATAAAATTACATTTTTCTCGCATGTTTATGTTCTCATCATATACGAGGTGGTGTCAGTCTGAAATCATGTCTTAGAGCGGCGAAATTTGCGAAATTTCCTGAAATTTGCGAAATTTGCGAAAGGGGTGCGCCCCCCTCCCGCTAGTAGGGTTTCCAAACTTGGCCGCCAACCCCCCCCCCCCCCCCCCCCAGAAAATTTTTCTAGCTACGTCCATGGGGAGAGATAAGAAGAGAGAGAGAGAGGCAGAACGATAATGGTAAGTTTATGTGAGAAGGAGTGTGGGTAAGACAGAGATGGAGGTAGGGTATGTTCGTTTAATCGTCTGTGTTTCGTTTAAAAATTCTCCCGGTCAAAAATGTCCGGTAACCTCATGATGTGCCTATTTTCACGATACGAAAACAGCGCTTTGCAACTGCTTGTTTTAAGCTGCAGCTGCTTGTTTTAATCTGCCTGTCACGACGCAATAAACTGCCCGCGTGCTCCGTTTCTTCCATTCAACCGCAGCTAGCTATCCGTCCGTCGCTTTGCTCTCGCTCTCTGGTCCCGCTAAAAGCCTCATTCTTTCCCGCTTTTCTCTGGCCGGCCGGGGCCGTCCGCGTCCGTCCGGGAGTCTTGATCAATATTGTGATTCGTTTCTCCATTTTTCTTCTTCGCGATGCTCGGCTGACGGAGGCAGATAGGCCTGGCGCACAGTGACGCGAGTCAATGAGATGGGTCGGACATTGAATATAATATATGACTAAAAATCAGGGCTATGCCGTTTTGCGTATAATCAATGCTATTTCTCAATTCACCGATGATTCCACCGGTTGAGAAAAGATTACACAGTCCAGTTCAGTGCATGACTATAATAAACTGAAATACTCGCATCTGTAATCTTTTCTCAACCGGTGGAGTCGTCGATGACTTTAAAAAACTTGCGGATATTTTAATTATTCAACGGAGTTTCCACCGATTAAGGAAAGATTACAGATCAGAGTATTTTCGTGCGTTACAGTCATACACTGAACTGAACTGTGTAATCTTTTCTCAACCGGTGGAATCGTCGGTGAATAGAAAAATAGCATTGATTACGCAAAACGGCAGCCCTGCTAAAAATGCAAATTTGAATGTTTCTACGGTCGCAAAAGAAACTATAAAGGGTGATTCTTGAAGCAAATTTTACAATAAAACCAATGAAACCACTTTCAAACATCTAAGTTTTGTATTAACAAAGATATACGTATTTAAAGACGCCACTTAATGTCCGCCCTTTCCTTCCCATAGAATCGCTCCACTGTGCGGCGGATCTAGGAATTTCGCCTATCCCTGTCGCTCCGCCCATTTCAACGCGTGTGTTAGACAACTACAGAGATAGGGGCCGAAGTTACGTGATGGTTTCTTATCTCTATCTTTTTCTGACGTGTGTTTCTAATGGAAGAAGAGAGAGAAGGACTAATTTTTGGTTCCGCAACTGGCTTTGGAAGCTTGCGAGCGAGGAGAGTCGACGGAAAAGGACAAATACCAGAGTTGGGCAAATAGGAGGGTAATCGTGTCTGGGTAATCGGGAATCGTCAAACCTTTGGATGGTAATTAAATGTATTCTTCGCAAATAAATAGTAAACTTTAAGGTCATTTCAATTAGATCGAATTCTTCTGCAACTAATAAGATGGGTGGCTTGCATAAAATTAGTCCTGATTACCATAAAATAATCCCCCAAAAAACGACGATTACGATTACTCGGTAATGTAATCGATTACCACCGCCTTTTGCCCAACTCTGGCCAATGCTCGGTTACGATTCCGCTAGAATCGCGGAGCCGGTGTGGGATGATACAGGAGTGGATGAACGACGGATGTGATGGCCATTCAATTTCTGCTTGGTTGCACTGATGCACTCTCTCATTGGTCGAATTTAACACGCATGCGCACTCTGCACGAGTGGGTCTGCTGCTTATTTTTGTTACAGAAAAGTTGCACATTGATTCTACAGTAAAATGTCGAGAAAATAAACAACGATGCGTGCTTTAAATTAAAAGATTTCAAAAAAATCCGCCCGCGTTAGCTCCAGAAATCACTTTCAGCCTTTCCCTTCCAAGGTTTTTTTTTTTTTTTTAACCTGCTGCTAGCTCCCATTCAAATTTAAATCATGATTTATTTTTTTTATTCCTTAATTTTCAATTTTAATTTAATCTTTTTATTTAATTTTTATTTTTTTATTTTTTATTTTTTTTTTTCATTTCCCATTTAATTTTTTTTCATTTTTTAATTGTTTAGCTCTACTCAGAAGCGGACCCGGGGTCAGCTAGACACTGCTCTTGAAAAAAGAAAGAAAATATTAAAGGACTGTTAAGTTTGAACTATTCCCGCTACATTTTACCATTTTCACTGTCGTTGTGCAACTAAATAGGCAGATCTACCGCACGTTCATGCAAACACCATACATCGCAAAAAATGGAAAAAAATCCATCAAAATGTTGAATTTTCCATTCAAATACATTAATTAACGTTGGTTAAATTTGCTGTCTGGTATCTCTGGTTTACAGAAAATTAAAAAATAATACGAGTTGAATCTCACGTATCACTAAAAGAAATGTTTGAACAAAACAAATTTTGAAACGGCACAATATGGAATAAGGCTCGTTTGAAACTAGAGGGTGGCTCAAATACAAAAATACATAAATTTGATTGCGTGCGATAGTTGAGTAGTGAAACGCCTAACTTTTTACAAGGGTTTTGAGGTTATATCGGCCCAAATCTTTCCACTACACATGTAATCAAATCATTTGAACTTGAAACTTGGAATGAATTAGTAAAATACATATTTTGATCTAAAAAATGGTAAAACGTGAAGAGGAAGCATAACTTATCTATCAATAATGGCGCTTGCGATAACCGTGCTTTGTTATTAACCCTTTATGGCCCAAGCCCGAGTATACTCGTTTTTCTCCTCGAGATCTATTTAACATTGTTTTAGTCTTCATTCCGGATAAACGCAAACGTAGATGAAAATACAACAATAGATAAGAGCTCGTCGGGTTCCTTCAATTCGTCGTATAGGCAATTCCAACACCACCGAGTACGAACAGTTAACTACCTCCCCTCTTTAAACGGAGGAGTGGTGTTCTCTTGCACTAACTTGGTTCTTCAAGCGTTAATTGCGGTTTTCTATAAGGAAATCAATCAATTGGTCGAATCTGTTGACTCAATTGTTAAAGTGATCTGTTTCGACTAATAAGTTTGGTTTACCAACGGAAATGGGGCCCTTGCAAGCTTTTGCTGTAAGGAATGAATAGTTCATACTGATGTAAAATCCAGCGAACGTCACGAAAAACTTACCGAAAAAGTCTAAAATTCAGTAATAAACGCGCGAAACCGCTCTAACGGCAAGATTGCAATGGCGCTTCAACGCAGGTATCACGGGAGATTCCTGTCTAATTTGTCACTTTCTCTACGGAATCACAGAGATATGTCTCAATTTAGATAGGAATCTCCCATGATACCTGCGTCGAACCGCCACTAAGCCTGGTTCTGAGAGTGAATTTCGTGATTTTTCAGGGCGCTTATCGTCATCTTTATAGGCTTTTATGCAATAATCGACGCTTCAATCCCCTATAGCAAAAGTTTGCAAGATCCCCATTAGCAGATGTAATTCGGGTCTAACTATAAAAGTTAAGGCGCGAGGAGAAAAATGAAGAATAGATCAGCCAGATGACAGATCAGCCAGGGACTAGGTGAAAACAAGGGAGTTTACGCCAATCAGACTGACTCACAACATCGCATGCGCATGTAGATTGTAGAATGGACGAAAAGAGGGAGGTAAATGGGGGAGGGGGCTGTAGCGAGTGGTGTAGAGAAGCAGAACACTCATGTACTTATTATTCATAGAAAAAAGTTTTTTTATTTTTTTATTTATTTTTTCTGGTGGCCCGAGAACGCGAGGTTTGGGGCTTGAAGTTCTGGGTCTGGGGTCTGTGGGGGACGGGGGGAGAAGCTGCTACGATTTTGGAGGGAAAGAGAACAAACTGCGAAGGCAAATAAGACCCTTCCTCCCGTCTGCTCTCCTCTTCTTTTTCGTCCGTCCGTCGGAACAAGAATCCAAGACACGGAATTAGAACGCAAATTGTATCGGAGGTATAAAAAGGGATCTCGGAGGACCAGTTTTGGGTTGACCGGGGGTGGTGGACGGAGGGGGGTTGATTTATTGCCACTCACCATCTCCCACTTTCTCGCAGCTCTCGGAAATTTTTACCAATAATAAAAGTATTCACCTGCGCTTCCTTGTTTCCGCGCCATCTCCCCTCGTAACAGCTCGGTCGTCTCAAAATCTGTTATACTGGTTATTACCCCGGTTGGCAGTTCGTGGGGAGGAAATTTATGATCCATCACGTGTCATTGGTATCATTCTTTCGATCAACCCTCTCTGAAGTGATTTACTAATGTAACAAAAGTAATGAAAACTAAGTTGAGGACCTTGCCGGAGAAACAAAACGTTCGTAGCAGCCAATGATGTGTTGTTTCTCCAGCAATCAGCTCGGGCGTTCAGTCATTTTTTTTTTCAACAGCTTTTTTTATTCATTTTATAGTTACATTTAAAAAGTTTATAAATTTGCCAGCCACATATACGCGGCTATCGGCATAGCTTTTAGAGTATAAATAAAAAACAAAAAATTCACTGGTTTCTAAGTGGAAGAAAGAAAGAAAAACAAAAAAAAAAAAACAAAGTACTCTAAAGTCATACTCTAAAGTACTGTGACTCTATGGTCGGTAAATTGTAAGCCACATGGAAAAATGATCTGTAAGTTCCGCAAATGACATGCTGCGAGCTGCCTAGGTCAGGCATTTTACCTTCGATCACTTGAATGCTTTCAGGATTGCTTGAAAACGAGTCAGGCAAGATAATACAGTGGCGTAGCGTGCGATTTGGCAACGTTGTATTTTGTATACTTAAACCCTCATAAAAGGTCGAATTCGAGGGTGTTCACCAAAAACCCAGTAGTTTGATATTTTCAATGAGTTTAAAAGGAGAAAGTTCAACGTTGCCAAATTGCGCGTTACGCCACTGAAAATAAAAAACAGTTAAAATGTCTGAGAATCCGCCATCTATACCTAGGCATTTCACAAGCACCTGTTGTCTTGTAAATCGCCCAGTCAAAGTGTTTAAATTGAAAATGTCCAGGCATTTCACAAGCTGCTTGTAAAGTGCTTATGCCTTTAAACTGCATGTGAAATTTATTTATACCCTGAAAATTTCGGATCCGTATCGCGAATTTTTAGCGCTTTATTTGCGAAAAGTGGGTGTTATAACGAAACTCCATAAATTCCCGAATAACGCATTTAAAAAAATTGAAATAAAATAAATACAAAAAAATCCTCTTTCTTTCTTTCCACGCCTAACATTTTCTAGATCCTATATAGATTATAAGAATTGTGTATTTCGGGCGTAATTATTTTATTTTATTCATCAGAAGATTATATCTAATCATTATTCAATTCTTCGTCACCTAGCTGCCAGTCATTTTTGTGTAACTTTTCGACCTCGTAAAATCACAAGTTTAAGATGAGTTGTTGTTTGTTTATCGGGAGAATATATAATTTGTTGTTCGTACGTTCGACCTCAATTTGTTGTTCTTGAAAACCTCATTGAAAATTCACTTATCGGAAAAACAACACATAAATTAAAGAATAATAATTATAATATTTCTGGAAACCTAGCCATATTATACATAAAACAAAGAGCCAATTCGTAGTCAACGGAGTATGATCAATGATATTCAGCCATTAAAGTCCCTCAGTAAAAGCTTTTCGTAAAATCAAAATCACGAGAAATTTCCTAGTGCGTTTTCTCGGAAAGCAGTTTTCCGCTGTCAGAATGAGTCGTTTTTCCGGCAAAGTCTTCAATTATTTATTAGACTCTACTAGAACGGTGCTGCACAACAAATTCAAGGAAACTTTTAAAAACACCTGCATAAATGAACAATTTCCTTTTTTCGGAACCTGATTTAAGGAGTTTCATCGCATCATTGTCGACGCACAACCTGCAGAATTTACAGACAAATTATCGTTTAAAAAGTTCTACGATCTAATTGTAGACCTTTGAACTAATATTTTTAGCTAGAATTATGTGTCTGAACTTTAAAGTGATTAAAATGTGTTTGAGAATAGATCTGTGAGTTAACAGCGGGAAAAGCTAAACATTTTAGGTGATTTTAACCGACTAATATGTGACAGGTAGATCGTTCATGCCTGCTCAGTGCTCATGCAGTGCCCATCAGGCGTTGTCACGGTTGTTTTCTTCATACACTGCAGTAAGAATTTTACTTTCTCATCTCCCATAGGGTAAAGAAAGTATTGTAATCATGACAAATTTGAAAATTGAGTTAGCTCCATTTCTTGGCATTTGATGTCCCCCAAAGAACCATATCCCAAAAAATGTCCGTCCGTCTGTCTGTCTGTCTGTCTGTCTGTCTGTCCGTCCGTCCGTCACAGATGATATTTCCTCAACTATTCATCTGTTTGCATTCAAATTTGGTAAGAAGAATTGTTTCCTCCTTTTTTTTCCTCCTCACATATCCTTCTAATACATCAATGAATCTGATTTCCTTAATGTCAAGATCTAGCTTTATTTGTTCCACTGGATTCGTTGAATGCCGGGTTTATAGGTTAAAAGTTTACAAACTAGAAAACTTAAGACGGGAAAAGATAAAAATTTACTTGTGCAAAAGAGAGGCGTTTTTTAAAGTTTTATTTGCATTCTCAAATTAAGTAGGTGCTTACAATTAGTTAACTATTCCTACTCATCGATACGTGTTTTTGCCTATATCAACAATTGAAGGCACTGCGTGGCTCTTGTCTGTTAGTTAATATTAAATAACGCGCAATGATATTGGACGGTCTCGCGAGGTTAAGAGAAGTTGATTCGTTTACAACCGAGTGAGTGCTTCTTCTCATAATACATTAAGTGTACATACAAATGCGAAGAAAGTCACATGGGCTCTTATTTTTTTTTTTTTTTTTTTTTTTTTTTCAGTACCGTGGTGTATTTGACTAACGTTGTTTACCATGACTGATAAGTGATAGGGGGTCCGCTGGGGCCTCGATTTACAGTATGAATTTTGACCACTCTGAAATTTTTAATCTTCTTTTGGTTTATTCAATTTTTCTTGCAGGGATTGGGAGCCGGAGCCGTGGTCAGATCTGAATTTTATGTTCTCCTCGGCAGAAAACTGTAGGAATACTAAAATGAGTTACAATATTCATCATTCAAATACTGAATCCAAAGGCTCTCTTGCACCAACAGAACTTGATTTCAAAGATTAAGTTTCAAGTTATTGAGTTGGGAGCTGTGCTCCCAAAAGAGCTCCCAACGCAATAACTTGAAACCGAATCTTTGAAATGAATTCCTGTCGGTACAAAATCCTTTGGAGTCAGTATTTGAATGATAAATTGTAACTCATTTTAGTATTCCTACACTTTTCTGCCGAGGAGAACATAAAATTCAGATCTGACCACAGCTCTGGCTCCCAATCCCTGATTTCTTGTTTGCACTCAGAAATGATCTTAAGACTAAAAACAGGGAAAAAAACAATTTAAACTCCACTGTAGACCACTTCATTTGTGTTATTTTCAAATTTCTGAACTAGTTGTTACATTTAAATTACAGTTATGTCGAATGAATTCCCTTGTTTGGTTCTTATGGCTTACTCACGGTTACTTACGCAACGCCGTAATGGCACTCGAAGGCACTTGATCACTTTAACTCTCGGGCACAGTTTTAAAAAAAGGGGGGGAGGAATCAAGTGTGTTCTTGGCGTGTGTCAAAATCCTAAACTCGTGACAGTTTTTCTTCGCTAGACTCGGGCGGTGGTCGTGTGACTGTGAAAATCGTTAAGAATTAATTAAAACTCAAAGAAAACTCAACATTAGCTCTGGAGCGTTTTCATTGAGATATTTAAGTCAACAAAAAAGTTCTAATTGAAAATTTGCCCCAACTTTACAGGCGAACTCGACGCGTCAGAAACTGCTCGAGTCTCGAGATTTGAGAAGCTGAGTTCATCAGGCAAGTCAAAGTTTATTCGAGACAGTACTCTGAAAGAGAGTCTCTTGAAACACCAGGTATGCTTCTATCGAGAAATAAATATTAGGATGCGGTATCGAGAATGCTGGTGCGGAAAACACTCGATGTTTTATCAGCCCTCTCCCAAGCTACCACCTCATTTTTAAAATAAACCGCACGGCAGGACTATATAAATACGTGATTCTTAAGTTAGGAAAATGACTAACGTAATTCGCAGTGAAGAATACAACGGTATTGATGCCGCCATGATTCTAAAGGACCGATAACTCGCATTTAAAAGACCCAATGATTGTGATGCCTTGTTGCCACTACACGGAAAAAAAAACTACGTCGAAAATAACCATACGGATACCTGATTTTGGCACCTGCTAGATGTTATGGTAATGTTAACCAGAAGTATATCATGTTTTGACTAGGTACTAGGTGATGTTACCTGATTGCATGTCGAATTTATTCAAAGTATTGGTAAATGTACCATACTTCTGGTCAAGTTTACCATAACATCTAGCAGGTGCCAAAATCAGGTATCCGTATGGTTATTTTCACTAATCTTTTTTTTCCGTGTAAGAGTACAGGTCAAACAACAACAAAAAACTTTATTGCCTAGTTGCAAAATTTTGCTAAAAGCTATAAAAAGGGTCAGTTCTATTGTAAAATCACTTAACCTCTCACGGACCAAGCCCGAGTGTGCTGGTCTTTCTTTTTTAGTCTACACTGAGAGAAATCAGCTCTGTAAACGCAAGTAAAACGTGTTCTTGTGAAGATTCCGCTTGCAACAAGGAAAATTCCAATAGGAAGGAGAGAGCTTTGCTGTTACACCAAGAAACTCAGTACTTGCTGCGAGGAGACGCGTTTTGTTGAGCATTTTCCTGTTGTCGCTACTGAGCAGACCACTTGGTTCAAAATGAATGACAACTTGCACCATCATTACAATCTAAAATCAAAAGTTCAAACAAAGATCTAACCTTTCAAAACCTAAGTCGTGTAGCAACTGTGATCAGCTTCATGTTTGATAAACGTTAGTGAATTATGATTTAAGATCAAAGACAACAGGACAAATCGAGGAATGCAAACTAGAATGAACGATGAATAAACTGCCTCGTAAATATTAAAAAAACCGTTTGTAACAAAAACTGGACTACCAGCAAATACCGACCATACTTTCAAAAATATGCTTTAATTCACCTGATTTGTTTGGCATCACCTCACTCAAACTCATCAGCACTGACCTTACCTATTCTAGATAATGATGTTGAATCCATACTGGAATATAAATTGATCGATTTAAAACACTCCTTAACTTTCTAGGAAATTAATTAATCTCTCTAAATTAAAGTAAACAATTGTGCGTTAAAACTTAACAAGCTCCCGGCGAACGACAATAATTATTACAACTCTTCGGACACGCCAACGCAATGCAACGCAAACTGACTGACTGTCACAAAGTCACTCAAATACGCTTAATTTTGGGCCGCTCTTATGCGAGGCGCGGTGACGCAGTTCGCTAAGCAATAGCAGATGTCAGCCATGGCAGAAGCACACGGGATCGGTCCTGGGTCGCGGCACTATTTTTTTCGCAAAGTTGGTGAGACGCAACGAAAGTCAAATGATTGTGTCAAGTAAATATCCTGTTGGGCCATAAGTAAACACGCATCCTTGTTCCAAGTGAGTTTTCTTTGAGGCAGTATTTCATTGTAGAGCATCCTTGCTCACAACCTGAATTCCGGTAGGAACAACAAATCAGTTCTCTCTGTTTAATACCCATTGCTGCAGTCTTCATTCCAAATAAAAGTGTTTATTGATGAAAACACTTACATAATAAGGTTTTGACGGGCGCCTTCAATTAATCGTATAAGCAATTCCAGCTCCCCCGAGTACGAACAGTTAACTACCTTCCCAAAATAAACGGAAGAGTGACGTTCTTTTGAACTAACCTCGTCGTTGAAGGGTTAAATAATAATGTTGGGGTCGGTAGGAGCAACAAAAAGTTCCATAATGTACTTGCAAACTATAAATAAGTGCTTTTGATCAAATTCAAAAATTTATGTCGTTTTAGCGAGTCACCGCGCGGAGCACATCAATCTAGATTTTTTGCTACTCTATGATGAATCACCTTTTTCCGGCTTAGAGAAAGCTGCAATTAGACGGGAAACTAAACTTGTGACTCACTAATATCTTAGCCATCTTGGATGTTTCTTTAAACGCATTCATTGAGTTTGTGAGCCAACTTTGGAACTTTTTAATGCTCTCAATATTATTTTGACAAGCTTTCACATTAGATTAGACCCTGGTGTACGGCAGCATCAAAAGTTTGCAACATAGCCGCGCGTCGTGATTAAATATGTTCTTGCAAAGAAATTTAAGAACGAGGAAAGAAAATATAGAGGATATATGTAGTTGTAGTAAATCCCTATCCATATCAACTTTGTATCGAAGTGTCGATATTTATATCGCCCTGAAAATATTAAACTAATGTCGCGAAGTATAAGCAAAAGTAAAAAAATAAATAAAAAATATGTAGTTGTAGTTGTATCCGTTTTACGCAGAAAGGATGGATGAATAAAGGACGATGCAGCAAGCAATGCGGACCGATTAATTAGTTCAATGTTTGTTCAGAGTAGACGTAGACATTTTTTTGTTTGTTTTTTATCCTTTTGTTTACTTCAGTCTAAATGTGAACATACTTGTGAGGGTCAAAGGGTTATCTCCCTCGAAACGACTCTGTATGTGCTTGTAAGTACGCGTTTAATGTGTCGAGTCTCACTGAGGTTGTGGGGGCGGAGGGAGGGGGGGGGGGGGGGAAGGAGGTTGCGGAACACAACAATTCCGTAGATGCTTTCAAACGCATTCGCGCCAAATCAACAGATGCCAACTCGTACAGGACCGGCGATAAACCGTCTATGAGCGTAGGTGGTGGGAGGGGGGGAAGACGATTGCGGTCCAGAGGAGAGGAATACGGAGACGGGAGTACGCGCGCAGTATTTTCAAGTAAAAACTCACTCACACACTCTCACGAAAGGCTCATCAATTGACGTAAAGTCCAATGACGCCCCCCCCCCTCCCTTTTTCTTCCATTCGCGAGTACACATACTAGTAAACATTATAATTTCTTGCGCGCCGACAAACACTCGTTCAGATCTGTTTACATTTTGACAAGTAAAGTATGCGAAGGATCTCGGTTTTGGCAGAGAATGAACGGAGTTGCCAGATCTCCGTTCGAAAAATCCAAAAATATCCTTCCGAGTCAATGTGAGATCGGCCCAATTTTCATCCGCAGATCTGACAACGCTGCGTAAAGACTTGAAAGTTGAACTTGGCTCGGGGGAGCTTTCAAATTCGGTCAGTCTCGCGCGAAAAATTCTGGCTATGGGTATAAAGGAAGGAGATAGAGTTTATACGAGAGATTGAGAAAGAAAGACCGAGGAGGGAGAGAGAGAGGGGGGATGGAGGAAGAGAGCTGAAGACCACGTTTGGAACTGACGGACAACTGGACAGACAGATGAATGCACTTCCCTTCCCTCCCCTCAGAGACATGAAGTATGACGTCACCGTCAACTGAAATCTTCGAAACTTTTCTTTTTAGACATAATAATCAAGCCCAATGTGTTTCATCCTGTCTAGCATTATTTATGCTTGCATTGTTATCTGCAGTATGACATGGCAAATGTCCAAAGCACCAGTGGGGCGCCTTTACCCTCGCCCCCCCTCGTCCCCTCGTCCCCTTCTTTAACCTCACCCTCAATGCCCCTCAGTCGTTGTCATCCCTTAACCCTAATCTACAAACTCATGCTCCTTTGTTGTACTTCATTATGTTCTTCTTTCCCATCGGGCTCTTTTCTTTCTTCCTTCTCTCCACCCTTCCTCCCTCCTGATTTTTTTTGTCTCCTCTTTTCTGAGACTTAAAATTCATTTCTTCTCGCAGCATTTCTCTCTCCCCCCCACCCCCCACCTCCCCGCCTTTTTGTTTCTGTCCGACTTTTTTTTTCTCAGATTCTTTCTTCTTGTCTCACTTCAACTGTGCTTAAACAAAACTAATTTTTCTTATTTTTCTAAGCGGGTTTCATACGCAAGAACACCCTCAGCATCCCCTCCCCATCTCGACATTTGGCGACCACCACCCCCTTTTTTAATGTAATTTAATATCTACACAGTTTTTCTATGCTTATGTGAAATTTGCGTAAAAAAACTTAGCTCCAGACCGTAATGTTTTATTCCCGGGGGAACGGCGGGGAGAATGAATGTGAAAAGGCGGGGAGGAGGGGAAAGGGTGAGAGGATAGCTCCAGTTTTTGTTTCAAGTTTCCTTCTTTTTTTCTGGCTCGTTGTCTCGCTTGTCTTAACCCGATCTTGACTATCCCCATAAATTAACTCCTAACGTGATTGTAAAATAAAATCCCTCGGTTCCTGTTATCCGCTGCAATTTTTAACCTTCGTGTTTGCCAAGGACTCCTCTGCGGGGCTAGTCTTGGAACGAACCTTGAACCTTGACTCCCTTGAGTCTTTTTTTGCTCCGACTTGTCTTGAGGCAGGTCAATGCGGATTATATCAAGTTGAAGGTGAACAGCTGATAAGAATTTAATATTCGAGCGGTCAAATATTCTTTGAGTTACTATCCGATTTTATTGGATCAACATTGGGTTAAAAAGAAACGTTTCTGTCTTGCTCTCTCGTGCAGTTTACCTAAGTATAAGATTTTTTTTCTTCATTATTATTATTTTTTTTTTTTATAGACACTTACAATTATTAGTCTAACAAATACATTGAAACTAAATCTATCGATTCATCATACAACTTATTTTCTCATGCAGTATAATATTTTACCAGCTAAACAAATAACTTAGTTTTTAATTGGTTACATGTAACGGTTAATGCATTTTTTTTTTTTTTTTTTTTTTTTTTTTTTTTTTTTTTTTACGGATTAACCCTTTCCATCACGCATTTTGGAATTTGACTTTTTTTTTTAGATTTTTTTAGACCGTTCAAAAGAGGACAATTTTCTGAGACTTTTGATGGGTCACACAAGTTTATGCAAAATGTCTATTTAAATTCCATTGAAACCCATGTTACATAAAATAGTACATACGTGTACCACTTTGCTTGAAAGGGTTAAAAGTTTAACCCATAAGGAAGCGACCTGATACCAGCTCAAACATTTTTCGGAGCTTGAGGCGTCTAGTCGCAGCTGTAAGAAATTGGATCTACATTTATTTTTTTGAATAAAAATTCATACCAGTAAACTAACGAGCTAGCTGATTGGGGACTTGATAATTGAACAGGTCGATAAGACTTAATGCCAGTCCCGCGATTGAGTGAGGATCCGATTTGAGGTAGAAGTCGTTCGAAAACCATTGTTCATTCGCTCGTTAAGTAAACGTGTCTCCGGAGCTACCTATACTTAACAAGCGACTGGACTGGACTGGACTGGACAGTGGATTTCGAAAGACTTATGCTCCAAGTCGGACTGTCATTCCGACACTCGTATTTAGTCTATCGATCCACTTAACTATGCGAATTCACCATTTAGCTCGTAGCTCTCAACTTTGACTGCACCAATGGATTCCACGAACTTCAAAGTACCTTCTCACTTCGGCTACCATCCAAAAGCGCCAATCCCCAAAAATGATACGCCAAAAGCGCCAAAAACATACACCAAAAGCGCCAAGGAATTTCTGAAAAAGTAGCCCAAAACCGCCAATTTGTCGCGAAATCAATGGTCCAAAAGCGCTGAAAGAATGAGCCCAAAAGCGCCAAGAAAATGTTATGAGAGAGCGAGAGAGGGAGAGAGTTAATTAATGTATACTCACACCAGTGATTTATCGCTAGGACTGCAATGCAATAAATCGATGAAAGAGGGGATTGGTTGACAAAAAGTTCCCAAGCTTTGCTTCATACATGCAGCAGTAAAGTATGGGAATTTTTTACCCCCCTGTGCCGTTTTTAACAGTGAAAATTTGCGTTAGTACGATCAATTTCAAAGGAAGATCATATATTTATCCGCACTTAGGGGGTGTAAATGGCCCCGCGTCAACAAAATTTAAATGTTAACTTAAAATGTAATGGAAACATAATTGATAAAAAAAAAATGATCGTGTTATTCGCACTTAGGGGGTGCAAATGGCCCCAAGTCAAGAAAATTTAAAAATTTAAAATCTTAGATGAAGTTTGCTTGAAATTTGAAGCCAACGGATTTGAACAAATTCTCTCCATTAATGAAGTGCTATTTGAATAAGGCATACTTTTCCCGAACAGAATTTAGCGTCTCTTTTAAAGGACAGATTTTTGACTTATACTGACGCTGTTAATAGTATAATATATTTTACTGTGAAAAGTTTCTCACTCTCTCTATCTCTTTCTTTTTCCTCTTTCTTTTATCTGTCGCTCTAATCGTATACCCCAAAAGCGCTAATACGGTACATCCAAATGCGCGCCAATATTGGCGGTCTTGGCGTTTCCATAAGCGCCAAAAATAAATTGGCGGTTTTGGATCGGACCCTTTTGAGAATTGGCGGTTTTGGGTTTTTACCCTCACGTCAACTAAATTTTTGAAAGATTACACGTTTCACAATCACAATGATATCAAAGAAAGTCTCATGTGTTTTGTTCTTGTCTTGTCCGCGGTATCTTGAAAAGATTTAAGACTTCCCATTGTAAATTGATACTTGATATTTCGAACATTTTATTGAAGCGTACACATTAAAAGGTACGCGGAAACTATCGGTACGGTAAAATCTGTGAAAACCGTTTGTAAAGTTGCATAAATGTGTACTTGAAAATGTGGATCTACTTACGGGAAATCATGTGAGAGTGAGTGAGATAAAATATTTGTTTGGATCCAATTTTTCTCTTGACGTCCTAAGTAACACGGTCTCGGTCTATTATCATCGTGCCTAATCTTTGGGAGCCTGCTGTTTGGATGGGCCCCTTCTGCAGTCACCGCTTCAATTCAGTTTTCCAATGGAATTTAACCAAGAGTGGTATCTCGTGTCGTCCTGTCTCCCTGTTAATGTTGACGATTGCAACCGCGGATAGCCAAACGCTCGACTCAACTGCCGTTCGCTATTCAATTAGAACACCATCCCATGTGCATTCAATACTCACCGTTCACAGTTCACCGTTCATCACTCTACCGATCATCAACAAGAATTTTCATCCATCATTCAATTCGCCCTTCCCATGGTTGCCAGATTGTAAATGGCAAATGGGTCTGTTGCAAACTTTTGCTACAGCGATAAAAAGTGTTTACTCCAAAGTAAAATAGCCTGAAAAGTTCATTGGTGGCATCATAAAGTCAATAAATACAATATTAAACTCACAAGAGGCGTTTATCGAAATCTAAGATGGCGGCAAAATATCGAGCAATCTGAATGTATGCACCGTGATCATCCAAGGATTGCCAACTTTGACAACCTCACGGCAGGTAGAGGTTACGTCTTTATTTACGTTGTGATTGGTTGTGATGGATATTGTGAGGTTGGCTATCCTTGAATGTTCGTGGTGCATGCATACAGATTGCTCGATATTTTGCCGCCAGCTTTGATTTCATTAAACGCATTTTGTGAGTTTATTGTTGCATTTCATTGCTTTCTGATGCCATCATTGGACTTTTCAGGCGATTTTACATTAGATTGCACACTCTATAGCGCTGTAGCAAAAGTTTGCAACAGACCCATTAACCGCTTTGTAAGAAAAAATCGCAAGTGGAGCTTTGGATCTCAAGGAAGGTTTACCTCATACAGAAGAAGGATGACGAAATCTTCAACATTTTCTCATAATGTGGTGAATCTCTTTTTAGAATCCATATAAATTCATAGTGAGCTTGCAATTTCCATGCCATTGAACATTACATCAAGAGAAAAATTCTCTTGAAAATTACCAGAATGGGGCTCTTGCAAACTTTTGCTGTAGGCGAATGAATAGTCCAATGTGGTGTAAAAACCAGCAAAAATCACAAAAACCACTCTGAGAAAGTCTAAAATTCAGTAATAAACTCAGATAGCTGCTGTGACGGCATGCAAGTTTTCACCTACACCATAATCTTTGGCGAATTTTCAAATTTCATTCCGTCAAATCCAAAAAAAACTTGACTCCCACTTCAAACTTTTGATTTTTAAACGCTCTTCAATAAAAAGCAAACGTTGAGGATCACTTTCATTAATTTTCATCTTGTAACTTGAGAAATAATGATGAAAAATTCCAAAGATTATCGGTCAAAGTGCGCCTACACTTCTGAGACGACTTGTATCATGGAAGATTCCTGTCTATTATGTCACTTCCTCTACAGAAACACAAAGATATGTCTCAATTTAGATAGGAATCTTTAATGAAGCCCGATTCTGAGAGTGAATTTCGTGGTTTGTTTAGTGTACTCATCTTAATTTTTACAGGTTTTTATGCAGCAAGAATCAATTAACTCTTCAATCCTCTATAGCAAAAGGTTGCAAGATCCCCATTCTGAGAAAGTATATTACAGAAAAGAAATTAATGGCATACGTTCACGCACTATGGTCCTTGCAGATATGACTTGCTTCAAAATACATATGACGGAGACAGCAAAATGAAATAACCTCTAACAAGAGACGCCTCTTCCGAAAGCGACATCGTGGTGCATCTCCACGCCTTTTGGAGGTGGAAAATTACGGAGAAAACAAATAAAACAGGATGAAACTTTTTGTCCCAGTTCTTACGGAGTCGATCTTGAGGAAAGAGAGCACGCTGCTCCGAGTAAAAACAAAGCGAGAGATATATGAAAGGAAAGGGGGGGGGGGGGGAGAGTCGGCTGAGCCGGAAGGAGGATGGGTGGGGTGGATACTGGATAGAGGGTTGAGAAAGAGAGCAAAAGTGACATTTTGACTGAGTTCGTATCATAATCCATTTTGGGGCATGCAAATATACATCGACTAGACTCTCTCCGACAAAATGTGAGATATACCTTATTTCTGCATAATGGGACAGTGCATGAAGTGTGTATGTATCGATAGAACCCATTTCTCTGATTGCTCAGTCGAGTTCATTTCAAGTTTCTGTCTCCCACATTTCTTCTTTTTGTCCTTTTTGAGGGGAAGAAAGAGGAAGAACGAGATAGAGAGAGAGAATGAGAAAGAAAGAGAAATAAAGAATAAGGAAGAAAGAAAGAGAGAGAGAGAGAGAGAGAGAGAGAGAGAGAGAGAGAGAGAGAAAGAGTGTGTGTGGTGTGTGTGTCTGAGAGAGAGAGAGAGAGAGAGAGAGAGAGAGGAGAGAGAGAGAGAGAAAGAGAGAGAGAGAAGGTGGTGTTCCTCACATGCCCCACCTCCATGCCATAGCGTTCCAACTTTCTACTCATCCGAATATTCGCTTGCATATTGCTCGCTTGCTACCCAAGCCAAGACTCAAGGGGTCTTGGATCTTTATTGCCCTCCCTTTCTCTCGGGTTTGCTTTTCGACAAAATCTGGTCGTGCAAAAAGGCGACTCGCGGATCCTGCACGCATTTTTTTTCTCTTTTTTTTTCTCTCCTTCTTTTAAAGTATTTTGTTTACCTAGAATTGGATTACAAAGGTTTCGAAGGTCACCCGAATAATGGGATAAATAGTTTTTAAAAAATAAGTTGGAAAGAATTTTGAAAAAATCAACGTCAAACGATTGACAGTCAGTATAATGATAAGACGTTTTTTGACTCCGTTTGACCTGATTTTCCATGATTTGATGTGAGATTTGATACGTAACGCTCTCTGTTTGCGGGACTGTGTACTAGTTTTCAATGCTCTTATATGTATGTATGTGTCATGAGTGACAGCACGAAGCAACGTCTTTAGATTATATTGGATGATAGTGGGCTGTTAAGTTCGTGTGTCACTAGTGACACACGGGGCAGTGTAGGGCTCTAAAGAATCGTACCCTAACCTCAACGTTTTATTAATCCGCATTCAAGCGCAAATAATATTGGTTACATTTACTGCCTGGTTTTTCTGGTGTACAGAGGGTTCAAAATAATGCACAATGTGTACCTATGAATTAACTTTACAAAGCTTCGATGTTATGTCGATGATCTCCAAAGCCCATGGTCACGTCTCCGTAGTGGTTAGACGGTGAAAATAGGGTGCAGTTTTGCACAGGTTGTTTGGAATTATTGTGTCTTTAAAGCGATTTCATGAGTTAACGAACGAAGTTTGAATATTTTAATGTGCGCGTCGCGTTATTTGCGAGGAATTGTACGTTAGGATTATAATGTGTCATACTTTTTTTTTTTATATTCAAGCTCTTATGGGCCAAGCCCAAGTTTACATGTTTTTCTCCTCTAGCCTATTTCACATTGTTTTAGTCTACATTCCGGATAAACGCGAATATAGATGGAAACACTACATGACTACAATAGATAAGGTCTCTATCGGGCGCCTTCAATTTGTCGTATATGCAATTCCAACTCCACCGAGTACGAATAGTTAGCTATCTTCCCCCAAGAAAAGGAGGAGTGGTGTTCTTTTGAACAAGCCTGGTCCTTAAAGGATTAACAAAAGTACGCAACAGACCTATTTCTGAACGTTTCGGCGGTGAAGCGTGAAATTTGACAACAATGTATTTTCTCCATTTAAATTCACCAAAAAAGTCGAACGCTTCAGTCATCGGCGATGACCAGACATTTCGACCTTTCTAATATGTTTAAATGGGAAAAATAAACGTTGCGAAATCGCACGCCTCACCACTGTATATAGCTCCAATACCGCGATGAATAGTGCATACAAATAAAAAATAATTACACATGCGGGTTTGAAAAGGATCATTCGCAATGTGTCAGCAGTAGCGTAGCGTGCAATTTGGCAACGTTGCTCTGTGTCCATTTAAACCCATGGAAAATATCGAACTGCTGGGTGTTCGGTGAACACCTTTGCATTCGACCTTTTATAAGGGTTTAAATGGACACAGAACAACGTTGCTCTGTGTCCATTTAAACCCATGGAAAATATCGAACTGCTGGGTGTTCGGTGAACACCTTTGCATTCGACCTTTTATAAGGGTTTAAATGGACACAGAGCAACGTTGCCAAATTGCAAGCTACACCACTGGTTGTCAGTCATACTATGCCACTGGCTATATTGATTGTGAGGTCATAGTTACTTCGTTGTCATCATGAACATGATTCGTTAGTAGATCACGCTAAAATATCCTCATGTTTTACATCCATTGAATCAATTAATAATGTGAGTAATTTTACTCTCCGCAATCTGGCAAGTATGCATCCAACATTCACCGCGGGGTGTTTCCCATCGGCTATCAACGGAAGCAGGGAATGCCGCCATTATTAGTTCGGCTGGCCGCGGAAATACGACGTCGAGTCTCGAGCAAGTTTCACCGAGGAACAATTTAAGAAGTTTGGAAAGAGTTTTTAGCGCCAAGCTATAGCTTGCCTGGCGGCATTGATTTGTTCAGTTGATTTTATAACTTCATTAAATGGACTCTATTCTTTATGGCCATCCGCGCGCGCTCAAACGTTTTCTTTCGCGCTACTGTAACAAGATACAAAACTAATCCCTCTCGGCTGAACGACTGGGCTAACTTCAGGTTGAGATCCCCCCCCCCCCCCACCCCCTCTCAATCTCCAATATAATCGAACCGGAAAGTGAGTGGAGAATTCTTCGTCTATTAGCTCAAAACGGATATCGGCAAGCGTAGCGGATTGAAATGTTGACAAGAACCCGACAGGAGTCAACATTTCAAGTTTTGAAATTGAGGGGAAAGTTATTTTATGAAACTTGGACCGCAATCGTTTTGAAGAGAATCGATCTAAATGTAAGTATTTAGAGGTTGTTTCAGAAGAGTTTGCCGTTCGAGCAGATCTTTGTACACTTGCGCGACACCAGCAAAGCGTGGAGGGGTGTATCTCTGTGTTTTGCGCAACTTGCAGCCAACGCAACGAGTGCAATCATTGCAGTAGGTCTCTTTAGCGACATAACTGTCCGCGAAAAGCACCAAACACAGTGTCCTTTTAAATTAAATTTTAATGTATTTCAATGAATTTTCTTGTTAATTACATTAAAATTGGGCTAATTCGTAGTATTTGGGACGCTGATGTCAAAAATGATATCATTTTCTACTCAACTCATCCCGATTTTACGCATATTCTACTTTTAAACATTTTTCGCGATAAAGTTTAAATTTTAGAAAATCTAGAACATGTCGATCAAAACTAAGGCCATACTCGAACTTGGCTGGTCAATTTACGTCGGATGCAGTGCTATATATGCGATTAGAGGTCCAATTATAAGAATAAAACCCATGTTTGTGTCCAGGGACCCTTGTTTGGTGTTCATTGGGGGCGGACAATCAGACATCTTTGTCGCGTTAAAGCTTAAAAATCGAATCATTGAATCACATTATTTAAGTAGATATTTTGGCTATGGCAACATCTGCGCTGCAACGTCTTTTTTCCATTTAAATCTGGGTAAAACAACCGATTGCCAGGAGGCGTAACTGTACCCCCAAGATTTCGATTCTTTTGCATAGGTTTAAATGGGAAATAAGCATGGTTGCCGAATCGCACGAGCTACCACTGCTAAAACGCCTATAAGCAATGCTTGAATTTTTTACTTTATTTACACCCATGAATGGGCGCCGAAAATCACCGAAAAATCATGCTTCGGTTGAAAAACAAAAATATGAAGCAGTGAATGGTTGAGGAGGTATTTTATTTGAACGGTTACAGTGACTCGCAGGGTTATTCAGAGAGAGGAAGAAGACATTTGCGCTTCGTCTGCTTTGTACGGAAATGAAAAATACAACGCAAAAAAAAAAAAAAAAGTGAGCGCAAGTACAGAGAGAAAACAGAGGATGAAATTGAACGACAGAGCGCGAGAAAGGCTGCAAGAGAGAAGAGTGACCAAGAGATGTAAGGGGGGTGACGAGGGGAGGAGGGGGGTGGAAGAAGGGGCAGGAGGGATAGTGAAAGATTCTCGAGCATCCAGGGAGGAGTCAACCATGAAGTAATTAGAATTGCAATGTTCAGAAAAATGTAGCAGTGGAGGCAAAAAAGCCACATAAAAGCCGACATCATTTTCCGCATGTTTTGTGCAGACTTCACAACACAAAAACTTTCAAAAAACAAACGTTCAAGTCGAACAAATAGCAATTCCTTTAAAAGCAACTCGAGAGAAGAGAAAAGTGCCTTCATAAGCTATAGCCTCCGCTAAACTGCCTAAAACGTTGACCTGAAATCAACAAACTTTTACATGCAGAGTTGTTCACATTTTTAAATTTTCATTCATAATTCATAAGATTTATTCATTTACATAAACTAAGTCAAGCGTAATTTACCAGAAAATAAGACAGGAATAAGATACAAAGAAAAATTAATTACTAAAACGCAATAAAACAATGCAAGCGAAGTAAAAGTGGAATAATTTGAGCCTTTACCATCTGCATACAAAATAATAACCAATTGGTGGGGGGGGGGGGGGGGGGGGGGGGTAGTGCCACACCTTCGCCAATCCACATTAACCTCTTCAATACTACGCCGGAGTCATTCATTTTTGAAACTAGTTCTCTCATTGGCAGTAAAAGCTATTCCAAATTGTTAACATTTGCAAAATAATATCTTACCGACCGCCTTCAATTACTAGGATAGGCAACATGAACACCGTGGAGCACGAATATTTAACTATCCACTAAATTTGAGTGAACTGGTTTTGATTTTTTCTGGTTACCTGAATCTGGTATAGAAAAAGGGTTAACTGATGAGCCTTGTGATACATTAGAGAGCATTATATCTATGTTTCATGAGCCAGCTTCTTAGCTTCCTTATGGTCAAGAAGGTCCTGTAGGTACCGACCACATAATTTCAAGGTAGCTCGTCAGTTATGTACATTGAAATAAACTCAATGTTTCAATAATTGCTATAGTTTCTCAAGTCACGCCAAGTCAAGGAAATCTCAAGTAATGTCTCTGAATTGCATACTAAAGAGCCAATTTACAAGGCTCTTTGCGAGGAGCCACCTGCCACCCACCGTCACCCATGCAAGCGTCTTTCAGCGGCCCTGACTACAGCCCTTTAATATTTTGTGGAGGACTCCTTCGCAAAATATTATTCACGAGTGTTCGGTGAACACCTTCGCATTCGACCTTTTTTCATGGATTTAAATGGATACAATACAACGTTGCCAAATTGCACACTGTTTGCGGCAGACCCATTGTGTGGACCCAATTTTCGGTTTCACTTCTCTTCTCTTCACCTATCGAACACTGATGCTGATTCTGCACAATCAGTTTCAGACAACATTTAGAAAAGAAGAAGACAATCTTGAAGAGGCCTTGGATAACTTTTGATGGGCTACAACCAAGCGGTCTCAATTGGCGCGCAAATTAATTTGTCCATCGTTAAAATAGCAAACTCATAAATTAATACCGGACGAAATACATCCTCTTTTTCTTCATCTCTTTCCGCAAGCCTCTCGTAGGTATACATTTGCTTTGACCGCCGCGCCATTGCCGCTTAAATTTTTTATCGCTGATTCTAGTTGTAAAAAGTCGCGTTTTTCATCATTACCAGGATCCTTTCTCGTTTTATTGACAGCCAATAACAAGAAAGTTATATGACAGGGATTTTATTTTCGTCCTCGTCTCTCGTCGCTTGTCGTTCGACCCTCGTTCTATAACCGCGGCCCCTTTGCGTCCTTGCAAAGCGCTTCGCTACCCGGAAGACGTTACGGTCTCGCATTTTCTAGTCCATGTCCAACTTTTCGAATTGAACGTTTTTTTTTTGTTTTTTTTTTTTTAGTGCATTTAAAGTTTTCCCGTAAGTTTTCCCCTCCGCGTTTTTAATTCTCGCAGGGATTTACACCCGGAACCTTCCGCTATCAAAACCTCCGCCCCGCACACTTATAGGATCGATCCAAAAGTAAGACGATTCAACTTAACGTTACCTGCGGAGAGTTTGACTCAAGGGTTGAGGATTTCTCTCGCGTTTTGCTTAAATTGAGCCGTAAAACATGGTTTGAGGGATATTTGCTCTCTTTTTTTTCATGCATTATTTTCTTCCGAATAATTCCTAAAATATGATAAGTTCACTTTTCGAAGATTACACCCACTCGAGTGACGATGAATAAAAGAACCCTCATGATCAATCAGAAACTTTTGCGAGAAACCGTATCACTAAGCGCATTAAAATTAACTCGAAGGCGAAAATAATACCGTGCTGATGAAATTTTTAGCAACCCATTTGGTTCAAATAAGCAAGCAAAGATTTGATCAATTAACCCTTTCACTCTGTAATCCTATAAAGAAGACGTTCTGTCAATATGAATTTTTATAAAATTTAAAAAAAATTGACATTCTCATGAAATTATGATAAAAAGTATTTCGATTTACTATAGTAAAGGTGATTCATAAAGGTTTCCATAATTCAGTAGTGAAAGGGTTAACTTGGCACTGAAAGTTGACTCCCTAAAATTTGAAGAAAAATGAAACGTGTAGCAGAGAATGCAGCAATTAGTCTGAGGTAAATATTTATCGTAAGGTGTCTTTACCCTCAAATCAGTGCTGTCAGATTCGGCGAGAAAGATACGAATCTTTACGATTCAATGTAAAAAGTGCGAAATGCGATATATCGAGGTCTCCTCCATAGAATATATGGAAAGAATCGACCCTCAGAAAGCTTAATTAAATATACGAGAAATCGACAGTTTTCTATAAGTTTATATGGAGGAGATATCCGATACATTGCATTTCACGATCCACGACTCCAGGAGTCTGAAAAAGCTCGCGATGCTGGAATGAAACCGTTTACACTCACGGTTAAAAGCTATGAGGGGTCTATTTTATCTCGGAACAATTAAGCCCCTCCCCCCTCTCTTAAACTGGAGTTGGAATACAATAGAGGAGCCCCAGGGAATGTGACTTATGTTTTCCACAGAGCGGAGATGACCACCTTCCAATGAATTACACCCTCACGGAAATCGTTATCAACTTAGGGTTTTGGAACTGTTTCAAACCAATAAAACCAGGCGAGTAGCATTTTTTATCCACCGTGGCAACAAGAGCAGCGCCATTTAGAAAGAGATTCATGCTTCGGGGATCCGCTCAAGACGCTGTGGGCGTCAGATGATACTTGTGTGCCGAATGATCAGGCGAATGGTTTCAAAAGAGAATAACAATGAACGTTCTTTCCCATGCCCCCCCAAATATGGATTCAACATACACCTCTAGTGCCGTCTCTTCTGCTCTGTTGAGGATCTAGTTTGTTGGGAGAAGGGGGGGGGGGGGGTTGTTTTCGATCCATCGAATAACGAGGCCAAAAAACGCAACTCATATGTGAAACTAAAGCTGTAATGGGTTATTCAAGAAATAATAAACGTTCAACTATACTTTAGAATAATGAACATATTTCCAATCAAAGTTTTACCCGAAATTATGCTTTTAAGTCAAAATTTCATTTCATTACGATGCATAGTTTTGAAAAAAAAAAAAAAAAAAATAACAAAATCCCCCAAATCAGAAACCGTCATTCTGTCAATGAAACGTCAATTTAAACCTCGAAGAAAACCTTAACCTGTGTCCATCACTCAAATGTAAGCGACTGTTGGCTGATGATGAGTCCTGATAGAATTTAAGCAGGAAAAAAAGGGGTTACAACGATTACGTTGGGTCTCTTTCTGTCTCTAGTGCGCATTTAGTTTGGTGAACTGCATAATCTCACCAGACCACCATAGTCCTAACGTAGATACTGCGATGTTAAAGTGCTCATGATTTTAATTCGTACCTTCATAACAGATACAAAACAGATATTCTAGATAATTTTCGGTTTACTTTAAAATATTGTTTCTCATTGTATCTTTCTTCCCCTGATTGTTTCTCATATTGTTTCTATAGGAAAGTGATGATTGGTCGGTGGCCTGAAGGTCTAATAAACTGCTACGAACCCCCCCCCCCCCACCCACCCACCCACCCTCTGGCCTCCCTTCTTTGTCCCAAAAAAGCTGTTTGCAATCTATTTCCAAAAGATTCCACTCCCGCTTGATGCATTGAAGAATATAGTCTTCTCTTGTTGTAACGTAACTGTAGCTGAATATTAAACCCCCGGGTCATGCAGCGAGGGCTGGGCTGCTTGCTTCACGGACCGCTAATGATCTTTTTGTTCCTGATTCAAAACACGGGATGGGCGCGGGATGAACTGCGAGAAATCGAGAAATTTCCATTTCGCTTCTGGGCGAATTCGAGTCTATATACCTATATATGTATGTATATAGGCCTCCCTACAATAAGCTTGTGCTCAAATTTTAAAGTCGCGCTTCGAATACCTCAAGGTGAAATTGAAAGGGGCAAAATCTGAGAGGAGAGGGTTGATGTTTGGAAAAAGTTGAGTGGGTAGCAACTTTCGTATCTTGCCCCCCCCCCCCCCCCTTCGAGAGTGTGCTTATAGAGCTCGCTGTATAGACGGTTTTAGTGCGAAGTCAACGGTTAGCCAACAACCACAACAATGCACTCATCGGTCGCAATCGGTTGTGATAAAACTCGCGTAGCGTTCCAAACTATCTCACTCACTCTCCCGTGACCCCCATGTACATCCATCTCTTTCTAGTATCGAAATTCGTATACAGGGCCTTGTTCTACAACATATTATTATCAAAATCGCATTAAAATGCCTCGAGATATTCATTTCTGCCATAAACTTTCACAAAATAAGTCTCTAAGTACGATTTTCGAAATTAGAGTGAGATGGCAGTACATAGGGGTCACGTGAGAGCGAGAGAGACAAACTGGCTTTGTTTGGAACGCTCATCGCCGGCAGTCGCCATTACTAAAACCCTCTATTGAGTGAATCTCACGTGTTTAGGCGCAATCACTATAGATTTCTGGGATCACTGCATAGCTGTCATAATGAGCAGAAAAATCATCTAATTTTATATAATGATTTATGTATGGATGATCTAAATATTTATCTGCACAATCTGCCAACCATGGGAATACAGTATAGCCGTAGTTAGTCTATACTACTAGCCATGCAGTCTCTTGGAGATTTTTTTCTATGCGCATTAGAAAAAAGATTTTCCGTCGAGCGTCAAATGGAATAGAAAATGCGCTAGGGGCAGAGCTGAAGGAATTTGTCCCCCTCTCTCCGCTCATTTGAAGCATGTGTGTTAAAAAAGGACAGAGATTGTATAGCCTGCAAGTTTCTTTTAAAGCAACGTTGTCGGATTTCGATAATGTTCTATTGATGCGTGGGAGATTAGGATTACAGGATCGATCAATCAGGTGGTGATTCCACGAGCGGAATATTTAAATGTATAGTTGGGTCATTTGAATGGACTGGTTGGATGCTGATTAAAGTGGTTTAGAGGTGTGTTAATAAAAAACGATTAGTTAAAAAACAATATATGTATACTTGACCATTTACTCGCTGTAATTTACTTTGGATTTCTTATGAAACGATTTGATGGGTATTGGGTAGGTTTCATAGTGGACCCAGAAAAAGATTACGCTTTTTATTCGTTCGGTTTGGCGACAGAGCACCTATGCAAAGAGTGTGAATCAACTTTAAGACCACGCATAAACATTCCCCTTCCTTCTGCTTTCACCGGTACTTTTTCTCCATGTTCCCGACCGCAACCGCTCGACCTTTTTTTTCCTTCCTCTTTTTTTTTTTTTTTTATTCACGCTGATTCTCCGATGATGCAGATGCAGACTTGAATCATGAATGCGCTGTTGCCAGATTTGGTGGGAAATTAAAAAATTATCATTAAGTTCAATGGCAAAAAAAATTCTGTGCACACGGAAAAAAAAAAGATTATCGAAAATTACCATACGGACACCTGATTTTGGTACCTGCTAGATGTTATTGTAAACTTGACCAGAAGTATGGTACATTTACCGATACTTGAGTAAATTCGACATGCAATCAGGTACCTAATATCACCTAGTACCTAGTCAAAACATAGTATACTTCTAGTTAACATTACTATAACATCTAGCAGGTGCCAACATCAGGTATCCGTATGGTTATTTTCACTGTAGTTTTTTTTCCGTGCATAACTATATGTAAAACGGCAGCCCGGCGTGAATGCCGCGTCACTATATTTCACAATCGTCAGAAAAAATCTGCAGTAAAATTTAGGTGTCGGGAAATGAAAATGTAAGTAAATTCCTACGTAGAAAAATATGCGAGGAAAACAATTGGGACATATAAAATACACTTCTGAACATTTACGGATATAGGGGGAAGGGGGGCGAAAAGGTCAATCCCCCTCCTACCCGTTCAGTTAAAAAAAGGAGAATTAAGGGGAAAAGCAAGAGAGAGATAAGGAAAAAGGGTTTCTGGGAGGCGAAAATCCCAAGTTTGCCCCCCCCTCCGTTCGCGAGGGCTGGATCCACCCAAGGTTATAGATTAAAGAGGTATGCTCAACTGACTTGGCGCCACAAATTCAGCGACGCGCAGTTCAAAATCACTGCAGGCAATATGGCCGACAGAGGCAGAAAACGTATACTCTTTGCAGAAAACATTGGGTGTTTTCTGCTTTCAGCTAGGACCAAATAATGTTACGTCCTCATGGTCCCGCACGCAGATGATCGGTGATCACCCCTGAGGGGGGGGGGGTATAAACGACACGCAAACATACTTACGTGCACACCATCCAACGTCTTTCGGAGGACCGTCAAGCCGTAACATTATTTGGTCCCTGCAGAGGGTAGCTCAATGTTTTCTGCAAAGAGTATACTTTTTCTGCTTTTGTGGGCCATCTTGCCTGCAGTGATTTTGAACTGCGCGCCGCTGAATTTGTGGCGCCAAGTCAGGTGAGCATACCTCTTTAATCTATAACCTTGGGATCCACCAATGCTTTTGAACTGCAGGAGGAGATGTTCCTTAAATGTTCACTGGTGACAGAGGCGTTGGAATTATGGCTCCTTTTCCCATGTTCTCACCTTCGCTACTGTGCACTAGAGGGAGCAAAGATATTTGGCAACAGTATGCAATATGTAATGCACAGTAAGTATACCAAATATACCATTCAACTCAACGAAGATGGCGGAAAGTTTTTCTGTAGGTACATGAATAGTTCATCGAATCTTTTGAAAAATTCTGCTGACTAAATGATGAATCCGTCGGAAAAGCTTAAAGTTCAGCTCTCATGGAGAAACTTAGCTCGAAGATCAGGTTGACCGCACGTCGCACTCATGTTATGAACACATAGTAGTTCTAAAAATTCAGGCAGTTTTCAACGATTAAGTTAAATTTTCAATTTTGACGAACCTTAATTTCACTCGTGTGATCTGTTTTCACACCTGCGTTGCAGTTTGTTCGAGCCGTAGGCAAGATTTGACTAACTATTCCCCACCCTTCGCATTTTATTTCCTCTCCCCCCAGCACTTTTTCCCTCCTTTGAGTACATTTGCATGGAAATAAGCTATTCCTTTTTCACCCCACTCACCTCACAATAAATGAAAGCGGTTCACTTTTTATCCTCTCTCTGTAGCCTTTACCATTTTATTTTCGTATATTCACACACTCGTTCTCAAAATATGTATTTCTAACACCCATACCCATATTTTGACATCGGAATATATCAGTTATTCTTTCCTCTCTAAGATTATGGGGGAAAAGATCATGTAAACGAGTTGAAACGGACGACTGAGGATGCAAAGAAGCTTTCCTCGATCGAAGTGCAAAACACCAAATGTACCTTCGAGAACATAGTATAAGAGAATTCTGAAAAAAAGAGCAGCACCGTGATAGCTTTTGTGAGAAATGTGATCATCAAGATAACGTCAATTTAACACATTTTCCATGTTTTTTTTTTTTTTTGTTTTTTACGACGAACCAAATATATCCTGGTCTTTAAAACTTGTCAACTTGTCAACAATTCTCAGCAGGGGTGCTTATCAATTCTTGAAATTGAAGGAACTTGATGAACCAGAATGTAAAACGGAGAATGGTGGAGGCGTCTAGTTTTCAAGTCTATTAAAAACTTGGAGGGTGTTAGAATGCCTGTCAACAGCTCCAGATTCTCAGCCGATACAGGCCTGCGGTGCAATCTGGCAACGTTGCATTTCTTCTATTTGAGCCCATGTGAAGTACCGTTTTGAAAGAGTAGACATTGATTTTTTTTAATAGCTCGACCTTTTTCATGAGTATAAATGGACGAATTACAACGTTGCCAGATTACTCTGTAGGCAATTGAATGTATCCCGAGTTTTTAATAGATTTGACGACCACATGATTCACCTGTACCTATCATTTTTCCCCCATTTTAATGCAGTTAATTTACAATCCCTCAAATTTAAGTCACTTTGATCAGTTTTCAACTTGCCGAGAAAAGTGAACCGAGCCGATTTTCGGTCGCGGTTCAAACCCCTGCTACAAACAAAGAAATGGACTGTGATAGAATTAGGCAAATAGGAGTTTAATCGATAACTAACACGATAACTGGTAATCGTGACACGGCCCTGGTAATTCGGTAATCATCAAAAGCTTTGGGCGGTAATTCATCGCAGTCTTCACAGATTTAAAATAACTTTGAGGTCATTTCAATTAGATCTAATTTTTCAGCAGCTAGTGCGATGGGTGACTTATAAAAAGTCAGCCCTGATTACCGTAAAACCACCCTCTGAAAAAACGACGATTATACTCGAAAATCGTGCAATCGATTACCATTCCCAAAACAACTCTTAAATGTTGCGTTACATTCGTGCAACTCTGAATCAGTAAACTGATTCTGGACTGAATTTTTATTGGATTTCTGGTGCAGAAACTCTCAAACAGACACAGTTTCTCATATTTTGAGAGTTTGAGGGAACGTTTGGCTGATTGAAACTAAAATTGAAAATTTTGATTTGAATCACATTTTTTCTCGTCCTCCTGAAAATGTTTGTATGCGTTAAAGGGTCCTTTGGCCAGGAAGCGTTCCATGTGTAAGTATAATTCATTTTTAAATCGCATTAAAATGCATTTCATCGTTCAATTTGCTTCATGATTGACAGCTGCTTGATTGGTTGCTTTTTGGCAGCCGCATTTTGGCTTTGTTTTTTTGGCTGATTTGTGTCCGCTGCACTATGGTCTGAGATTTTCAAAAAGTTGCCAAAAATCAGAAAGTAGATTTCTCATCACTTTATCATTTATAAACATTCGAGACCAAATTGAAGCATCGCGAACACTTTCATCGAGTAATTTAAGTCTAAAAATGTCTCTGGATGCTCTTAAATTAAGCTTAAAAGGTCGACGAAGGACGATAAAAGGAAGGACGATTTTTTGTGACTTTTATTTCAATGATTTTTGGCCACTTTTTTCCTATGTATACTCCATTTAAATTTATAGAAAAGTATCGATCGTCAGGGGGTGCAATTAAACCCCCGAGAAATCAATACTTTTCTATAGTTTTAAATGGAGTGGACATCGATATATCCCACTTCGCGAGCCACTGCACCATAGTGCGCTGTGCGAGGATAAGGTAAGGTTGGGTCAGGTTGGTTTTCGTTTCGTTTCGTTGAATAAGGAAGGTCATCGATTAATTAGACAGCTCAGGATCATGCACGAGGTATTTTGAAGTAGCACGACCTTCAAAACCTATTGTGCTGCCCTTCATACGAGAGCCAACTTCTGTTGTCGTTTTCCAAGCATGGGGGTCTGGTGCGTTTTCAACCGAAAAATCCCCGGTAAATTCATCCAGCCCTTTTTCCCAGGCTCTCTGAGTGCCATCTTACCTACTCATGGGTCTATTCCTACACGAAGACTTCATTTTTGCGGCATTTTAACCCCTATTCCCCCTGTACTCTCTATGTTCAACTCCGAAAACCCCTTCAAATGTAGAATGCTTCATACAAACGCATAAAGATCGTGACGTAGAAATATTCTCAAGTGCACCAGTCTCAGAGTCGGGTCCAGGAATTTCTGCTTCTCTCTCACGGCCAATTTGAACGCACGTTTTGGATAGAAATAGAAATAGAAAGAGAGACTATCACGTGACTTCCGTCCCTACCTCTGTCGTCTGCCCATTTCTTTATTAATTTTCAGTGCGTTCTCTAGAGGGAAAAATAAGAATTTTTTATTGTAAAACATGAGTCCGAAATCCCCCTCCCCTCCGCGCCCAGTCACCGTGTGGCCAGTCCGCTCTAAAATGATCTATTGGCTTCTTCCCACTTGTTTTCTACTCTCTAAAAGTTTCCATTTAACTCAGGCGGAATTAAAATAGCTTAGAAGAACATAATATTCTTATACTCTTATTGCCTGCTTCTATTTAGTTTTAATGTCTTTGTCACTGCACCAAGTTACTACGGGAAGCTTATAAATAACTATAAATATTCCTACAATCGGAAGTTAATACCAAGGTCCATTTACATAAGGTCTGGCTGGTAGCTTTCGGCTCCCCTCGTTGGTCCACAGTTTGGGAACCACTTCTCCATTTAAAACCATTGATCCAATATGGCGGCGAACTTGGGAAGAATGTTAAAGTAAATGGGGGTATGGGTTCCCAAACATTGGATTTCCCGAGTTGGCGCTACCGGCCAGTTCTATGTATATGGACCTTGGTTAATACTACGAGACAACAAAAAAGCATGGGCAACGTAGATTAAAAATATATATATTGAATTAACAAAAAAATCATTTTCAATCATAAAGGTTCAGTATCACTGTTCAAATCGGCTAATCCAGGAAGGACAAGATTAAGATCGAAATAGTATTAAACCTAGAAAAGAGAGTCAATAAAACAACGCATTTTAAACCGAAACATAAACAGCGCATGGCGGTGGCTTTAAATCCACTCCCGCGTCCGAGTACATACAAAAAGACAGCAACGATTACAAAAGACTGGAAAATTTTATTGACTCCTCCCCCCCCCCCTTCATTCTCACAGGCAAATTAAACGGGCGATTCCAAATAGTGTCATACGTGCTTATTGTGATCTTAAAATTGTGAGGAGTTTATTTATTGGGAAGAAATAAATTTAGGGAGTCATAAAAATTCAGATCAAGGACAAGAAGATTATAAGAATGTTAGGTAGTAAGTATCTATATGTTTCGCTGAAATCACCCTCCGGTATTTTCTTCGCGTTATTCTCGGGTAGCCCCTCTCGAGCGGAAAGAGAGGTATCGAAGGCAGTAGCGCACCGAGAGTTTCTTCATCTCTCTCTTTTCTCCATTAAGAAACGTATGTTAGACAAGGATGGACAACGGGATAAAGCCCCCTCCTTCTGTCCTTTTCCTACTCATACATTCAAATGGGAAATGAGAGAGATGGAAGATATCCTGGTTGCGCCAGTGATCGAAGGGGAAGGGTAAAGTGAAGTGGATGTATGACAGCGGATAGAGTGGGCTTTGGATTTATTGTGTGTTTTATTTCTCTCATTCCGTGATTCAATCCCCGTACATCCTTTCAAGCCGTGGCTCTCTCCAGTGGCGGTTCCGTCTATTTGATTAATCGATTTATCTTTCATTTCAACTCGTGAAAAACAATCGAAAACTTAGGGGTTCAATTGTACCCCCTCTGGTGCATTTGATAAATAGGCCCATCTTCAATTTGAACTTATGAAAAAACAATCAAAAATGACGGGGGGGGGTGCAAATTGCATCCCTACAATATATGAATGGTGGAATTTACAATGCTTGTAGTAGATTTTGGCCCTTATCACATAATCACAAGTTATAGTAAACATCACGAGAAATGTAGGTATGTACTTGCGAATAACGTTATCAAGCGATCTAGTAAATACCTAACCTTCGGGAAGTTAAACGAGCGCATAGTAGAGTTTACCATATTTTTGGTAGTTGAGGTAGAGGCCAAAATCAACCACAAGCATTTTAAATTTTATCAATTATTTTTTTCCGTGTGTCTTGTATACTGGTTCGATTCTTTCCGTGGGTTGAAATGAAACATGGTCATGGATCAATGTATCGAATGCAGAAGCCGCCTCTGACTCTCTTAAACTAATCTCTATAAAGGAAATAAAAGGCATTCGAACTCGTTTTCGGTTTGGTTTCAATACGGAAACTTCAGACATACCACAACGAGAAGCAAATGTCAAGTTCGCCTTCGATTGGAGTTAACGCAACTTCATACGCACTTGATGCTTATCATTCACCCGAGTGAGCACTAACCTTCTGTAATGTCTTTGGCGCTTACCAATGACGAGGAGGAGGTGCGTTTGCACATTCGCTATAAAAAGGCCATTGGCGCGTGATTTTCAATTTGGCAATGTTGCAGTTTGTCCATTCAAATTCGAATAAAATAGATTAGGTATAAGGTCGACCTCAGCTATAGGAGCTCCAAACGCAATAAATTGTAACCTTTGAAATCAATTTCTTACAGAACGAGAACAATTGAAAACAGTTTTTGAACTTCAAGTTACCGATTTAGAAGCATTATCAGTGGTTTTTTCTCGGAAGAGACGCCAAATTAACCCACCGTAACTTCCGCGAAAGGGTCGCGTGAAGTACTTTTCAACTCTTAAGTTCTTTCGTCCTAATATAGTACACTTTTATACACAATTTTGCTTACAATCAGAGAGAGAAAGGTGATAGGAATGTCTTTTTGAAGCATTTTCTCCTATAACTCCATTTAAAAAAGAACTTCAAGCCCCGAAATTGGTAAATTGCAATTTGCGTCTAATAAATCCTAAAAAAATATATACATTTTTTTTCCTTTTTTCATTGTGTGTCATTATAGCTGCTTCTGACTAATTTTCAAATCTCTAACCGAGGTTTTCGGACTCCTGTGCTAATGGCGATCGCTTCGTGAAGAAAAAAGTTTGGGGTTAGGGTAAGAGGAGAGAGGGGAGAGAGAGGGCAAAAGAAAGCATTGGTTGATCCAGCCTTCGCGAATGGGGGGTGAACTAGGGATTTTCGACCCCCAGTGATACTCCCGACCCCCCTTCCCCTTTTTTTGTTTTCTCTCTTTCTTGCCTCTTTATTCCTTCCCTTCTGTTCCCACTTGCTTCGGGGAGGGGAGTAATCGCCCCCTCCTCCAACAACACTCTACCGTTCAATGTTTAAACGAGACTCTAAATAATTTATTCAAGGGTCGCAAATCAAAAGTTTTCTCCGTCCTTCCCTGTTACCCTCCCGACCACCATCTACATTTTCTTTCTCTTCTAGCATCTCATTTTCCCACTCTTTCTTCCCATTTTTCCTATCTTCTTTACTTTCTCTTCCTCTTTCACCCCCTTCCCCTGTTTTTCACCCTTCTTCCTCTTCTTCTCCGTTTTGCGCCCCTTAAGACGCTGCCCCCCCTAAGGCCGGCCAATAGATACTCTCCTGTTGGAAATATCTCCTAAAACTTCCCCCATAACCTTATTCTTCTCATTTTCCATTTTTTCCTAACTTGTTAATTTTGGACCCCCTCAGTCTTCTCCTTCCCCAAAACCTAATTTTTGGATATTTGAATCAGAAAGAAAATAATCAGAAAATAACTAATGAAGGCAATAGTAAAAAGGGCAATTTGGGAATCGTGGATTTTAACATTTAAGCCCATGAAATGAATTAATTCAAGAAGAGGAAAAAAGGGGGTGGTCCTTTTTCTGCCCGCTCACGGGTAGCTGCCAAAAATTCTTTCTGCCCGGTCACGACTTAAGGAAGTAAAATTCACTACAGGGCTGGTTCGATTTTTAGTCCACTTTATTTAGCTCTTCTTTTTTGTAACACACTGAGGTTCCCCATCGGCGCCCCCCATCCCCCCAACACAAAACACACGGCTCAAGGAAGTGAAATTCACTGCTAGGCTAGTTCAATTTATAGACCAACACACGACTTAAGGAAGTAAAATTCACTACAGGGCTGGTTTGATTTTTAGTCCACTTTGAGTAGCTCTTCTTTTTTGTAACACACTGAGGTTCCCCGTCGCCGTCCCCCACAACACAAAACACAGGGCAAGTTCAATTTTTAACCATCACACTTTACGGAGCTCTTCTTTCTTGCCGTAGTAACACAATTACACAGAGCAAGAATGATTTTTATTTGTTTTCTTTTTCATGAAAAGTACTTTTCGTACTACTATGAAGTAATAAGTTGTTGTTAGGAAAACGTCGAGAAAGAGTAGAAACAACCCAATTTTATAGATGCACATCTTAAGTGGTGATTCTTTTTCCTCTTTTTTTAAGTCAGTTTTACACAAGAATTTTGCATCTTCTACCAACAGTCTTAGGTACTCTCCTCTTGCGTCTTGATAAGTAACGTTTACACATTTGCTAATTTTTTCAACTTCACTGCATGTTTTTTTTGTTCACCGTTCGATTTGAGCAATACTGTCTTGCCAATCATTCAATAAACGAGTCTCCAATTCCGTCAAATGTCCACGGTTAAACGCCATTGGAATAAAAACAAATCTTGCCGAATCTAATGACCTTTCAAATATCGATGGAATTCCGTCACTTTTTTTTTTTTTATACTGATTCACTAATGATAAACTGACAAGATTCTGAAAGTGGTAGGTCCATTTTTCCGGTTCAGCGTACATTTTATGGAGTAAATTAAATCCGCCGTAATTTTGCCAAATTTCAATTGGCTCGGGAAAAACGTTGAACTGAGAAAATCTTTGAAGTAATGACGATTTACCCGCTGCAACATTTCCTTCAACGAAAAAATCCATCGTCCGTTTCCACTGTGTGGTGAGCAACTCGGGAGAAGACTATAACACTTGGTGAAGAGCCAAGATTTTTTATCGGCTAATAATCACGTATAAAGTGAGTAACTAATAACAGTCAAAGAGAGTGCTGATTCTTGCAGTGAGATATGACCCTGAAAAAATGCGCCTGCAAGGAACAAATGGACTTTACTTTAAAATAGGAAATGTGGCTGTCTACATTGTAAGTAAATGGCTTGCGTCAGTAGCTTAGTTTAATATAGGAAATAACTACAATATATTATTTGGATTGAGGCTTCGTCATTGCTTTTTTTTTTTTTTTCCGAGAGGCGTGATAACAACTGCATTTCCTACTGAAGGTGAAGACCAAGTAAAAAAGTGATTATAAATACATTTTTTTCAGTTAATCATTGCTCAGTTTGTGCTCTTGCGACAGTTTGGTGCGTTAGTCGGTGTCCAAATCATTATTTTGTTTTAAGTGATTACTATTGTTTAGTGTTGTTTTTTTTTCCCCATTTGATATCATGGCAGACAGTTTCGAGACCCTCCTTCTTGACTTCGTTAACGTGTTGGGTGGACGGTTGTTCCTAACCCAATGTGTACATCTTATCGATGATACAGGTGACTTGCGGGGGGACAACGCATTTTTCACGTTAGGTGTGCAGTCGTTCCTCGGCGAGTTACTGTACGATAAGCTGAGAGGGGTTCGGATCAATCCGTCGAACTATCGATATTACGAAGGCATAAAGGATTATGTCTTGAGTCTATGTACCAGATCTCAAGTGTGGAGGGTCCACTTCTCAGTTCATGTACCCTCTATCGAGGATCATATAATTGAGGAGTGGGTTGAAAGAACAATAATTAACATTAGTGAAGACTTTATGCAAGACGATGAAGTATCATCGACTACGCCCGATTAGGTGGTGGTGCTACAAAGTAAGTCTTACCTTTGAAGTTTTTTGTTGAGCTTTTAAAAATCACTTGATTTTACACACACAATTTATAAATCAACACTTTGAAACGACGCGAAACACTTTTAGAAGTAAACAGAGTAAGAATGAACAAAATGAAATTTTTCTGAGTATTTATAGTAAAAAAACTCATTCGTTACGTGACTTTTCTGACGTAAGAAGAATGGGCGATAGAAAATGGTGCTATTTTAAACTTTAAATTGTTCTAAGAAAATATAATTAATTACTTACGTAACCAAATTCATAGCTTACACGTTTTCATTCGTATGAGTCTAAAACAATACATCATCAGTTAATAGTTTCCTTGATTGCGGTCTAAAAACCAACACCTTTTATTACATAAATAGTTCAATTAATTATTCAGTTGATTCCGTATTGGATGGCAGAGTGTACATTTTTCAAAGCGTACGTCAGCAATGACCGTGAATTATATAAAAAAATATATTTAGCTTATTGAGATATTGAGTGATTTGTAAGTTTTCAAATAGCTTCCTTATTTATTTTAAAAAATGTCCTTCATTACGCAAAAAATCATACGTGAGAAAAAGTCATATAACAAAAGAGTATTTCATTATAAATAGTTCAATAATTATGGGCGTTTCACTCCGCATTGGATGGAAGAGTGAACATTTTTCAATGCGTACGACAGCAATGACCATGAATTATATAAAAAAATATATTTAGCTTATTGAGATATTTAGTGATTTGTAAGTTTTCAAATAGCTTCCTTATTTATTTATAAAAATGTCCTTCATTACGCAAAAAATCATACGTCAGAAAAAAATATAACAAAAGAGTATTTCATTATAAATAGTCAAGAAAATTCTCATTCTGTGTTCACTGTTCACTTCTCAAAGTATTTTGCGTCAAATTAGTGTTGTTTGTGATGTTCGTTGAATTTCAATCCAAAGTATGTATTTCATTTTGTTTTCGCCATTATAAAATCGAGTGCCGCGGTGTTCATTGGAGTTTAGAATTGGGGAATTAAGATGGGTGGACGGTGAGGCGTGGTTGAAACAAGGTGGTTCTGACTGTAGGTCATGTGAGCGCCATGTGAGGGGGGGGGCGGCGGGTGAATAAATAACTCGAATACTGGTTTCTCGCGGAGAAGAGCGCGGTTTTTTTTTTTTTTTTTCTTCACTCTGACGCGAGGTAGCGGAGAAGAGCGCGTTTTTTTTTTTTTTATTTCTTCACTCTGATTGTGTTGTGGGAGTGGGGGAGAGCGAGGGGGAACCTCGGTGTGTTAGAAGAGCTCAATAAATTGATTAAAAATCGAACCAGCCCTATAGTAAATTTTACTTCCTTAAGCCGTGTGTTGGTCTATAAATTGAATCAGCCCTGTAGTGAATTTTACTTCCTTAAGTCGTGACCGGGCAGAAAGAATTTTTGGCAGCTACCCGTGAGCGGGCAGAAAAAGGACCACCCCCTTTTTTCCTCTTCTAATTCAAGGCTAGGCACAGCAACCAACCAACAAATGCAAGCAAGTTATCATAAAGCTCTTGAGATTCCAAGAAAAGTCGTGAATAATGGAATGCATTGAAAAACCAATAGTTGAGAACAGTAGTTGCACGAAAAAGCCGAAAAGAGGCGAGAATTATGTAAAACGTTACAAATACTTCGTAAATGATAAGGTACCAATAGGGGTATTTTTCACTAGAAACCAGTCTATACATGACAAATGTTAACTCAGCATACAAAATAAAGGTTTAGGTCATGATTACACGAAAGCTGCAACAAAATATGAACATAAGTAATCAAGCGGGGTCGAAAAAGACCCAAACAACTTTGACATGTCCGTATGTGACTATTAATGATTGAATCGCGTTTTTTACAGGGTAGTTGGTCTGAACCCTGAAAAGAAGGTACTGAGACGGACGAACGACAATTTTTTATTTTCATGGAGGAAATAGCGCGAGTAACAGCGGGTTAAAGGAGAAATAAAAAAGGGAAGTATTCACAAACTAAACAGGGGTCTGGTACTGGTTCTGATCTGCAGTGAGTTGTCCAAATATTAATCAAATTTTGGTCTTTGAAAGAGGATTCAAAAGTTTGGCCAGTGTCGAAAATTTCTGATAAACGTCCCTCTTCTTTGAAACTCAGCTACTCCATTCCTGTGAAGTTCAATCGAAAATTATTTCTATTCCAGCTTTAACTAGATATGTCGCGTTGTCAAATTCCTCTCTAACCAAAATTTTCTTTTTTGGTTTTTGTCACATAGACCTTTGTGGACCACATAACGCTGGAGTAAAGACTGTGCCCGGACGCATTTTCTTGAAAATGATCTCTGGTGGGCTCGAATTTTACCTCCTTTTCCTTTTCCTCCTTTTCCTTTCCTTTTCCGCGATAAGAAAAAGGCCGAAGAGCGAGTCTTTTTCAGGATGAACGGCCATTCATATGACTCTTTGAGGCTCAGTAAATTTTCAACGATGAAAGCAAAACTAGCAAGCGAAAAGCCTAATGCAAGGAGTATGAAAGCGATTACCAAATCATGCAGGCTGAACGGTCGCAGGGGCTCCTCAGAATCTGGTGGTGATGGTATAGCTCCATCAAAGTCAAATTTCTTACCCAGTAATCCACCTTCCAAGAGCTGCATCAAAACGGAATTGAACTTCTCAAAGTAAAAGGAATTTTTGGGCACAGCAAATGTTACAGGATAAGATAATAAGCATTCTTTGATTACGTGAAACTCGCCTTGTTGGTGGCCGTTCAGCATGCTGAGGAGGGGGTAATTCCCTTGGTTAGTAGTTGATTGTACGATTGCCTGGACGTTGACCAAGAATGCATCCTCTATCATGACTTCATCCATTCGTTCAAATATGTTTTCGTAAGAAATGAGTGAAATATTTTCATTTATTTCATAGTAAGCATCAGACGAACGAACTCGATCATCAAAGACTTTACCCCAAAACTTAAAATTATCTACCAATCTTTCAATGACCCATTGAAATTTTGGCTCTTCTGGGATTAGTTTCGCGTCCAAGACAACGTCCATCGATTGAATCAAATAACCGGACTCTTTTAAATCATCCAGAGTTTCCACATCCAGATAGCGGACGCGGTTTCTAAGTAAAACAAACAATCGGCTCTGGAGTACTGACGCTATGACCATGGTGCCTATTGTAACGAAGATGTATAGAACTTTTCCCGAGAGAAATTTTGCAAAATTTAAATTCGGCTGACTCATGTACAAAAAATAACTGCAAACAGTCAATAAAGCTCTCGAGTTTTCGTACGCTCTTAGTTCCTTCTCCGAATGAATTGTTTAAATGCGCTGCATTGCATCCACTCGTAGAAAAATTGAGCAAAACCAGCGCGATAAATGTGACTATCATGAAATTCCGGTTTCATACGTAAATGACTTGAAAATAACTAAATAGAGGGACGAACCCTTTCTGGGAATTCTGATACACATCTTGCCCCGTCTCAACACCTATCGTGAAATCGAATTTCGAAAGATCAATCCCTTCTTTTCGTTGTCGTGAGGTTCTACGTATAGTTTTGTCCCAAGTTCAAAATCATTCTGACCCAAGTTTCCTCGTTGACGGTCAAACTAATTTGAGTTGAACCGTTGACTTTCCTTACCATTTCAATAATTACCTTTTGATAATATCAACCCATGTAAGCCGATGTAGAGAAAAACTCAGGAACATAGGAGGAATACTTGTTGACCACGCAATGGATTCTCCGTGTACCGTTTTCCACGAGAAATCAAAAAAATACTCCAAGTTGTCTCCGTTGCTGATTAACAACTTATCTTCAAAGGAATCATATCTGTAGCAAACTTGACATGAACAAATTACAACTTGGCGTCCTCCAAATAATTTCCATGTTTCCTGTTGGCGTGAACAATCGATGACAATGATTGGATATTTACTTTTATACTCCTCCATCGTCAAAAGACATCCGGCATCCGGCAGACTGTTGAAGTTGGAAGACATCCGGGTATAGTTGTTGAAAAATGAGTGAAGTCCGAGTTCTCGAAATCTTGATCCAAATTCTCGTTAGGATAGGAGTTGTTGTTCAGTTTTAAAAATACGTCGCTCACGCTGCAATGGTCAAACAGGCTCGCATTCTTCTTAGGATCGTCACTCTTTCCACTCTGAAAGAAAACCAATGCGTAGCGGGGCTTCTCAAACTGTGGAGCTGTTCTCACTGTCCATGTATGTTTCTTGGTAGTCGGCAAGTCGTAGTGCTGGTGTAGTTCCCACGTCCTGAAAGATAGGGGCAGAGCTTCGTCCTTTTCGATAATTTTCATGATTGCCAGTCGTTGAGCATCGTCCACGGTGATGAATGGGAGTTTCAGTTGAATCTTGCTCAGTGTGAGTGAGTAATGGTCTGCCGTTGTGATTACTGCATTGTCATTAGTCCTTGCTCTCGTTAGGATCAGCTGTATCTTCGAGTTTATCAAGATGGCACGGAAGTCCTCACCGATGCCAAACAACAATTTAAGCGGAATGATGACATTTTTAAATGTCCCATCCGAACTCATGATATGTTCATTGTTCCATCCCATTGATTGAAGTTGACGCGCCTGGAAGTCGTTGTAGGTTGACACAATTTTCGGTATGCATGTCAGTGCTGGATTGTTCACCTGCTCCACTGTGACAGCGTTTATTTTCAGCTCCGCTTGATTGAATAGATGAAGTACCCCCGCGTTGACAAGTTTGGTTCTTGTTGGTGCAGTCGCTGTTCCGTTTGTTGCCTTCTCTTCGATTTTCCGCTGAGTAATAGGTATCCCTCTCCAACCAAATATAGCAGTCCGATTGATTCATCCAAAATTCCGGTCTGTCATTGGGTCCGAGGCTATTTGCGTTCACAGGGTTGATTGTAACTTCTTGGATGTTTGTGATGGAGGTGTCCATCAAGGGAACGTTTTTCACGTGTAAAATTGGATTCATTTTCTCAGGCGGTATCCGAGTCGTTGTAAGATTGCTTTGCTCTTCCGACTCAACCTCTTGGCTGGTTGTTTCTCTTGATGGGTCGTTTACGACTAATGGGTGGAGGGGGGAGGCGCACGTTTAAATACTTATTAAACTGGAACCCCATCTTGCTTCAGGTGTAGTCTCACAGTGATTTTTTCTCCACGGAAATTCAAGAGATTCCCTTCTTCGTCCAATATTCTCACAGTGATGTTGTCGATTGTCTTCGCTTTTACCGGCAGGTAGGTTATGATGTCGTTCTTCTCCAAAATTTTATATCCTGGTGGCGCTGTCGGACTGAACATGTGAATGACATGGATTTCACGATCGTTTAAATAGGATCCGGAGACCAAGTTGCACTCTATGGTGATTGCGTTGAAGCGCACAATGTTCACCGGAAGATCGGATGTGTGTGTGATGTTAGGTGCCAATACGCGCTTACTAAATCCCAAGAGGGATCCAATCGAGCGATCCTTCGTAAAATCGATTTTGAATTTCGAATGAATCTCACATTTTATTGTGTTGTTGTTAGCCTTCAGAGAAATGTCCTGCGCTCCGATTTTGCTCTTCAGATAGGCCTCTATGTCCTCCACTTCATACGTGCCCTCCGGTAGCTCCACCTGTCCATCTCCATAGCTGAATATATTGCATGTGTCATCAACGTTCGGCACGGTGTAGTAAGTTTCGAAGTCCAAAAATCCCAGGCAGTAATCCACGTTTGGTTTGAGATAAATCGGTGGGGAGAAAGAACTGGAAATCACCGATTCTTTTCCTGTAAGAGTAAATGTGTACGACATCACCAGCCGATCAGAAATTCAAGGCACAATTTTCCACAATCCGAACTGTCGAATTTTTGTTTGATCTCGTTATTATATAGAATTTTACTACCGCGATAGCATTTTATAACTTCTGGAGGTGGTCTCAGTCCAAATGAATCAAATATATCACCTCACTACCATTCTTGCGGATAGCCACCCAGTGTGTGCCTTCTCCAGTGCTTCGATCCAGATTTAAAATCAGCGTTTCCTTGCTCCACGGTTTGTGTTTTCTCAGCTCATCTGTCATCAGAACTCCGCGGAAGAATGGAAGATTGAGGCGGTAGGCATACTCCAGAAGTTCAATGTTGGTCATCGCTTTACGCGGTAGTCTCCTTAGCAGTTTCCCGGACTCCATGGTTTCACGTACAGCCCAAAGCCTCGTCTGAACGGAGCCAATCGCACTTTCCCCTGATTCCACTACCACTCTTCAGTTTTTGCAGAGTCTTCATTATCTCGTTGGCCGAGCTAGCGGCAGTTCCAGCGGCTGTGATTCCTGTTAAAATAGGCATGAGGTACTGTAAGAAACCCCCCGTTTTTGGTAAGGGAATGACTCGTGGGCCAACCAGCTTCCTCTTATGTCCGGACCCTCTCTTCACCTTCTTGCTTCGCCTCTTTTTTGACGCTTTACATCCTGCTCCTGTTGCGAGTTTCAGCTTCATGGCGTTAGTTACTGCCCACGCCGCGGCTTTTTCACCAAAAGTTGAATCCTTTGCAGAGACTCTCGTCCACGCTTGCTCCTGTAGTCTGCGATCCGCTTCGTGCCTCTTTGAAAGATCCTTCGGGTTGTTATAATACGCCAAATCGTGCAACTTACAAAATTGATCCAATTTGTTGATTCCGGGATCTCGCGGGCTAGTCTTTCTTGCAGCTTGGTGAAAGGCCCGCAAAATTGATATCCACCCGGAATATGTGCCTCGAAAGGGATATGATCGATGAGATAGTTCACAATCCCTTTCCCTTCTTGCTCCTTCTGTTCACAATCAACATTTAAGATGATTTCCTAAAAACTACTTCCTTATATACTATTGTGTAACTGTCGGGCAGTCTTGCGCGGGCGTTACACTCAAGTATTGCATAGAAAGTAGTATTTTTATCACAAATACTGCGATTTTGGACTTTTCGAGTGTACAATTATCATTCATGTTATTCTTCGACATCACAGTCATCGAGTAATCGAATTCGGATGTGTTCAAAGACTTTGGAATTGCATTATAGTGACACGCACCCCGAAACTCTCGTTTGTTGAAAACGAGGGAGGTACGGATCTCACATTGAGATACTGGAGCTATGCCATCTGTACACTAACAATTTCGTGTCGAGGAACAATCACTACTGTGGAACGACTTTTTCATTTTGAAAATGAAAATTATTACGAATATGATGACATGTATTGCTTGAATTTCTGTCAACACCAGCGCAGCACTAATGAAGTTAAAAAAAAAATGTGTAGTAGTTGGCTAGTCACTTGGACCACTCGAGGAATACCGACGGGAAGGTCACTACACTTATTCCTCATGTTGTTTTTGTTTTTTGTTTTTTGTTTTTTTGGTTTTTTTTTTTTTTTTTCAACATATTGCTAACATATTTAGAAGTCTTGCCGCATTTTCTCCAACCGCTCTTCGATGAATCCTGGCAAACAACACATGCAGCTGTCTGGTACGTCCACATCCATTTTATCATCATATTCTGATAGAGGGCATAAGACACAATGGCCGTTCCGTTCACCAGCAGCCATCATTTTCCTTATCTTGCGTCTCCATTCCATGATTGTCTCCTTGTCCGTCTTCCGTAACTTGTTGCCGTACTTCTTCTGAAAAGCAACCAATTTTCTGAGTGTTTCCTTCATCGCAAAGATGTTCCTCGATGACTTTGCTGTGTTTCAGTAGAGTGAGAAAAGAATTCTTGTAAAAGGTGAATTTTGATCCGTTTGCTGCGAGAGTCACTTTAGCCTTCCGGTGTGGTTGCTCGATCGTTAGTGTGAAGTTGTCAAACTGGTGCACTCGTTGTATAGCTGTCACCACATCTTCAGTTTCAAATATTGCTTCCAAAAGTTCGAATTCACGTTTAAACTCGCAATAATCTTCGAATCCCAGCTCGATTGTCGATTCCTTGTCAGCCAGCAATATCTTCTTGACACCATCAGAGTTGTTTTCAATCTGCATGGTTTTTCTCTTGCTCAGAGTGTAGGTACTCATTGGGAGTAGAGACGGTTGTAATACACCAGCTCTTGGGCTGCCGGGTCGTCCTCTGTTGCTGTAATTTCCGCTCTGCACATCTGTTGTAACCGTAGCTGAAGCTTCTCTGCCATCTGTATGCGGAGGTCCACCAACTTCACAGCTTGCCTCATTTTATCGAACAGCGGTTGCTGCATACAGAACTTGTTTCCGTCATCACCCAGGAGAACCAAAGAGAGGTGGTTGAACATGTTTTTGAACGACATTGATATTCTTCCGATTCGAACTTCCTTCTGAGGTGTCATGATCCCATTCATATAATCACCGATGATGTCGAAGTGCAATTTCAAGGTGTCCCATTCGCTCTTGGATAAACGCAGGAACACGTTTGGCATGTCCAACTTTTCCAAGATGACAAGCGCTGGGAAGTCGGGAGACCATTCGTTTCCGACCGCTATTCTTTTGAGACCGGTGGTAGACAGATCGTAGGAGGATTCATTGATCATGATTGGCTTTTGTCTGTACTCAATCGTGGGCTGCGCTTTCCCCAACATGACGTCATCAATCATAAGTTCCATCGGATCCATGGCGGTTGTCAGCGAGAGATCTATCGGTTGGCTCGATACGACTTCTGGATGGTTGGCGATCAGCGTGTCGATTGTGTCCTTCTTTGGCCGTTTGAAAGCCTGTTCCAAGGTGTCTCCGGGCGCTCTCCTCTTCCGGGCGGGCGGTTGAACGGCGGGCGATTGAACCACGGGCGGTTGAACAGCGGGCGTTTTACCGGCGGGCGGCGGTCGGGCGGCGGCGGCGGCGGCGGCGGCGGCGGATTCTTCTTTGATACTTTCCATGAGTCGGTCAATTTCAGCTTGCAAATTCTTGATAGCTTCCATCTTATTCTGGAATAGAGAAAAAATTGCGGTTGGAGAGTTGGTTTGAGACTGTGGTGGGTTGTGCACCGACGATCGTTTATAACTAGCTATGGAGGGTAAAGAAAGGTGGGGGAATTGTTTCACCGCGTCCGCAAGCCTCAGAACTTGTTCTAGCGCACAGTGCGGATGCGAGTAACTACACTGCTGCTGATTAGGCCAGTCGGTACTGTTCAACGATGGCAGCTCCTTCAAGTCGAAGATGGGAAACTTCCGGGTTGTAAATTGACGTATCCAAGTTATCTTCTCCATTCCTTTCACGAAGACCGTCCGCGCTTTAGCAAGTATCCTATCCATTATTTCCGCTAGATGGTCATATGGCACGTCACCATCGTTGAATTGAAGTTTGTGAAAGTGATTCATCAGCCAACGGTTGGGTTTACTGAAGTAGCGGAGATGGTGGGGTGTCATGAAGACGAAGTGGTCCAATATCTTCCATCGACGGATGCCACGGCCAGTTCCTTGCAGACGAAACGGTTTTCCAAGTCCTTGTACCCTTGAACGTCCAGTATCAACTCCATATCTGTAAAACAAACGAGAATCGTTAAGATGCACCGGTGGATCCAAATGCTCCACTTCCACGAGTTGTATTGCTCTCCCAAGTCATCGATCGTGCCGGTCTCAGCAGCACAGAGTAATACGGTGTGAACACAAGTTGAGCGATGCGGTCTCCCCTGTTTACGACGAAGCAATCGTACCAGCTTTGGTTGTTTAGTAGAACGAAGATTTCTCCACGATAATCCGAATCTATGAGTCCGTGGAATGCTGTAATCTTTGATTTCAATGCCAATCCTGATCTGCTGCGGACATTAGCGCACATGTTCGGCGGTAGAGAGAGACACAGTCCAGTTGGTACTAGCGCGGAGCCTCCTGGTGGGATGGAAACGGTTTCTTCGATGGCTGCACGCAAATCAACTCCGGCAGATCCTGGTGTCGCGTAGGATGGCAGCTCCAAGCCCTCAGCATGATCCAGTTGGAAGATTTTGATGTTTACGATTTGATTCTCCATGATGAACTAACGCCAATCAGATGGCCTCTCTGTATATACGTGAGCAAAATCGCTGTAACAATATTGCTCGATGTACCTGTCTTCGCTGCCTTCAATGTCAGCTTCGTAAAAATCTTTGCAGTCGTTGCAAATAAGGAGCCCGTCAGGGTAATTCTGGTCGTAGAGATCGTCACTCACAACGAAATTGTTGCAGTGGGGATCAAATGTGCAAACGCGTATTTTTTCCGTGTAACATTGCTCACACAGGAAACACGAGTATCCATCCAAAATCACTTGATATTTTACTTCCAGTTGGTGATTACATATGCCGCACACTATTGAATGTTTTTTGCAACAGTCGATGAAACTGTCCTCTCTTTCTGCATCATGTTTCGCTATCAATCGCCGTGTCCCGTCTCTTAAGATAATGTCGTTACAAATTTCACATTCAGTAAGATCGATTGAGTGATTGATTCTCCATGATGAACTAACGTCAATCGAGTGGTACTTCTCTTTATACGTTAGCCGCTGTCTCCCGCTGTAACAATTCATCGTGTACTTGTTGTAGCTTTTCGCGGTGTGTTTCCAGCCACCAATCTCCAAAGCACATCGTGGACAGGCCATCGCGACAGATGAAGCGCTTATTGTCGGCGGAGGAAAGAGACTTCTTTGTAGTGCTGACTGTGTACAAGATGTGTTTTTTACTGATGATACTGCTCTGCTCATGGGAGTAGTCCTTGTTCTGGAAGAGGCAATCCAAATAATCCTGGGGTGTGATTTCATTCTTGATGACACTCTTTTTGATTCCTTTGGCTCGTTTCTTCTCATCGATTGCACTCACAACGGTGTACATTTTGGATCGTAAACCCAGCGTAGAACTTGATTGGAACGGAACAGTACTCCTCGTGCCACTTTCCCATGGTCATCTTATTTTGATTGGAGTAAGCTGGATGGTCCTTCGGGTAGTCTGACGTGTCGAACATCTCCTTGTGTCTTGCCATTGTTTGATAGAAGTCGTGATTGCGAAGCTCGAACAGGAAACTATCTGTGTCGGTCAGTAGAAGTTTGATGTCATCTCCAAACGTTGGTTTTAGGAATTCAAAGAAAAAATCGAACATCAATGATTTTGAAATGTCCAGCACCCCTTGGGCGACGAAGGCGGGGCGGTTGTAATTGAAGGTCTTCCTTCTCCTGTGAGCAGCAACAAGTTCCTGGTCGAAGATAGTCGCCCTATCGAAGAAATTATCCGCAATGATTCTTTCGAACCTTTTAGAGTTGGTTACGAGTTCGATGTCCTGTCGTTTATGAACACTTTCCAAAAGCTTGCCATAAATTGAGTTTATAGCCAGCTTATACAGCGCCTTTTCATAGTCTGTAGTAGCTTCACGTCGCAGCTGTGTAGTTTTTTCGACGAATGGTTTGATGTAAGCCTCTTGGTAGAACTGGATCCCTCTGTGAATTCTTTTCAGTTTGAGGCCGTGTCGTATGGCTTGTCTTAACGCCCTCGAATGAATTACGTAATTTCCTTGTCGAAAAAGGTTCCCAATAACTTTGTTTCCTTTGAACGGGGGGGCTTCCGATTCTCTACACAGAAAGGATAGTCACTGTGCAGCTCGTGGAGATGTTTTGGATAATGAAGGTCAACTTCCAGCAAGTATCCGAAGGAATCGGAATCTGATATAGCCATGATGTCGAAGTCATTCAATTCTTCCTCCGTCAACCAACGGAAATCTCTGAGAGGTAGTTTCTGACAAAGAGCCCATCCATACAAGTTTCGGACGTCGAGTAAAATGATTTGCTTGCTTGTTTGTCCTTTTTCCACGGTGTCCCCAAGATAGGAATTATAGGCTTCGCTGAATTTGTGAGAACAGCAAGATATTCCTCCTCGAACTCCCCTCTGCGCCATCAACACCATATTGAGATCCGTAAAGAGTTCTATTTCGGCTCCAGTCATATGTAGCATTGCTTGTAATCCATAGCCGGGTAGAGAGAAGTATGCAGCCGGATCCAGTCGATATTCCTTAAGGAAAGTCTCTCTAAACGTTTCGAAGCAGTCAGCTAACAGGCAGACGTCCAATTTGCAATAGCTGTCGCTGAATTCTCCCAACGTTTTACTTCCCAAGGCTGTCCATACCCGCTGAGCGTGCTGATAGTCTTCAGGTGATAGATCTTGCTTGCTCATGTTGTCCCAGAAATCTTCAATTTTTGGTAGTTGCTTTTCTTCGTATCGCTCCCAGCTATCGATGTATCTGTAGGGGAAGACTCCTTTCCTTCGAAACAAATGCAGCAGGTGAGAAGGAAAATGTTTGGATGTGTGTTTCAACTTTTCTTCGGGTTGCTTCTCGACAAGGGTGGCGAGAGAAGCTTGTAAGAATTGGTAAGAATCGATGAACCTGTACTCCAATCCAGCATGTCTCTTGGCTAGACTCATATATTTCTCTTCGTTGTTGGGTATAATGTTGACTCGTCCTGCTGTGCTGGCCAGTGCGCGTACGATAGCGTGCATGTCATAATTCTTCAAGTTGTGGACAATGATCGGTACGAAGGGTGGTTTCCTGGCTAGTATGTTACAAGAGCGATGCGCCACTCCTATGACTTTTCCGGTATAATGGTCGTGATGAATCACCCTCACTACAGGTCCTATTAGTGACTTCGTGCAAATGCAACAGTCCCGAGTCGTTGCTATCATTCTTCTCCGCTCACTCAATGTTATTTCCATAGGTTTGATGATGCTGTATAATTGGGCTGTATTCTTTACTTCTTCTTCGATGAGTTTCAGGCATTGTTGAAGTGCATCCCGTCCTCTGTAGACAATCGGCTCCTTGTCCGGTTCGTAAATGGAAACGGTGTAGAGGCAAAACGTGCTGAAGTCATGTCGCTGCGTCAAGACGGTCCTTGCCCCGGCCTTTTCTTCTATCGGCACCAAAATCGACTCGAAATCGAGGTACAATAGGACAGGAATGACTTGTGTTGATTTGAAGTTGTCAAACTTCAGCCATTTGTTTCTTCAGTTGGTGTAGAACGGCCTTCCGATCGGAAATTCCTTGCACAGTCCATCGTGTTCTTGTAATTTTGCCTCGGTAGAAAAATGAGCAAGACACCTCTTGCAAAAGAACATCGGTTTTTCGATTTAGTCAGCTGACTCCTGACGAGTTTGGATAAGTCGTGTATTTCATGAAACACCGTGCCACGATTGGTCCTCGTCAACAGCAAGTCCTTGTGAATGGCTGCAGTTTTCCTGGTAACTTTAAGAGGGTAAATGTTGCCTTTGTTGTCGCATGTATAGATGTTAACGGCGATTCTCCGATTATTTTTTTCAAATTGACTGATTGCTCGTATCGTTACCTCGGAGGCTTCACAGCCGGAAAAATTAAAGTCTTGATCCGTTATTCCGTGTAGAATGGACAGTTTAAACGATTCTTCCGGTGGACACAAAATTTCAGTCACCGCAGCTTTCTTTAAAATCCTTGCGGGGAGGGTGGTCGCGGGAGGTGGTGTTTTGTTGAATTGTCCGCTGCACTGGTGACGCTCCAACTGCTTGAGGGATGAATATTTCAGGAAACACCTCTTACAAAACTGGTATTGCTTCGGTCCGTCCAAAAAACTCAAAAATTTTGAAAATTTTTGATGTACATAAAGTGCTCATCCGTAAAAAGTAGATCAAAATGATCAGAAAGTTCCGCTGGGGTGAGCTTCAATGGGTAGAGCGTCTCTTCTTCTATGGCAAAGACATTGATTGATAGGTGGTTGAGGCGTTGAAATTCATCGATGTCATCTATCCGCATGGGGAAGGGTAACCATTGATATCTCTTATGTAAGGTTTCATCGTAAGAAGACTTCCGGTATGGCCTCCTCTTGACATATTTTGCGAGAATGGCGAATTTGAAGCACTCGATGCCGCTGTCTTCGAACTTAAAATCGACCTGCACTTCTTGATTTTCTCCATGGTGCATTTTCCCGAGCCTCGCAGTGGTTTGTAGACATAGAAGGTCATCATCAAATAATCGGTAGAGAGCAGACTCCATTGTGACTTGCTGGCGATGAATTCCGATTCTGATTGTTTGATTGATTCGCAGGCTGCCAAGTAGGTGGTTTCCGCACTGGTTTCTTCGTAAATGGTGGCCAAAGCTGACTTGTGAGCAAATTCCATTGTTTCCTCGGTGATCGGATGAAAATAGGTACAGTGCAGTGCAAAGCTCACTTTGAATTGATATTTTGAGTTGCGCAGAATGAAGGTCACTCGATCCACTACCTCATGATGAACTTTGGCCAAAAATCCCATCACATCCGTTGAGTCCTCCGAAGTGACGCGGAAGGAAAATTGGTGGTTGAACGCTGAAGATATGAGCTGGATCATGATTGAATCGTGTGGAGATAAAGACGACCCGCTTCAAGTAAATAACAGGAGAGACACAAATTGAGTAAATAGTCGGTGGTGAAATTCCAGGGTACTTTTGCTAGCAACGAGCGCTCGTAATTTTATGGTTTGAATCTATCTGATCAGAAAAATATAAAGCGTAATGAAAATGACGCAATTCTAATTCGACTGGGCCGAGAAAATTGTGAATATGTTTTTTTAATATTTTTTAAAAAAGGAAATATCTTTCAGATAGATTTATTAGTATTTATGAGATAATTTAAAACAAAATGAACAATTAAACTTTTACTCTCGGTTTTCTTGAAATTGCACACATGGTAGAAGTCGCAGCTATATTTATATAGATGTTTGTGTTCGGAACAGAGAGTAATTTGTTCTTCTAATGGTAGTACATTGTTGCAATTGATGTGAGAGCAACAATGTAACTCCATTTGTACTTTTTTTAAACTAGTGACAGTGCAGTTGCGGCTCGTGCAATTTGGCAACCATGCTAATTTTTCAATGTAAACTTATGCAAAAGTATCGATATCTTGTCGGTGCAATTGCACCTCCTGAAGATCGATTGTTTTACATAGGTTTAAATGGAGAGAATCCGTTGTTGCCAGATTGCACGCGCCGCCACTGTGACACTGTAAGTTAAAGGTTGCAATATGTGTCTATGTTTTAAATGAAATTTTGGTACTGATTGCGTTATAACCTGATCGTAGACAACACCAATATCTTCATTACCATCTACAACTATTGTATTTCTAGCGCCGTGCATTAACCACTTTTCATGTAATTCGTGAATTTCTGTTAAGTACTCGAGCGATATACCTTTTTCCTCAGTGCGATTTCGTCTTTGCAATCTGTCATAACACACAGAGGGAGCGGTTCTCAGATAAATTTGAATTTTCGGTGAAAAAAGATGAGCAATACTGTCTTGCCAATCATTCAATAAACGAGTCTCCAATTCCGTCAAATGTCCACGGTTAAACGCCATTGGAATAAAAACAAATCTTGCCGAATCTAATGACCTTTCAAATATCGATGGAATTCCGTCACTTTTTTTTTTTTTATACTGATTCACTAATGATAAACTGACAAGATTCTGAAAGTGGTAGGTCCATTTTTCCGGTTCAGCGTACATTTTATGGAGTAAATTAAATCCGCCGTAATTTTGCCAAATTTCAATTGGCTCGGGAAAAACGTTGAACTGAGAAAATCTTTGAAGTAATGACGATTTACCCGCTGCAACATTTCCTTCAACGAAAAAATCCATCGTCCGTTTCCACTGTGTGGTGAGCAACTCGGGAGAAGACTATAACACTTGGTGAAGAGCCAAGATTTTTTATCGGCTAATAATCACGTATAAAGTGAGTAACTAATAACAGTCAAAGAGAGTGCTGATTCTTGCAGTGAGATATGACCCTGAAAAAATGCGCCTGCAAGGAACAAATGGACTTTACTTTAAAATAGGAAATGTGGCTGTCTACATTGTAAGTAAATGGCTTGCGTCAGTAGCTTAGTTTAATATAGGAAATAACTACAATATATTATTTGGATTGAGGCTTCGTCATTGCTTTTTTTTTTTTTTTCCGAGAGGCGTGATAACAACTGCATTTCCTACTGAAGGTGAAGACCAAGTAAAAAAGTGATTATAAATACATTTTTTTCAGTTAATCATTGCTCAGTTTGTGCTCTTGCGACAGTTTGGTGCGTTAGTCGGTGTCCAAATCATTATTTTGTTTTAAGTGATTACTATTGTTTAGTGTTGTTTTTTTTTCCCCATTTGATATCATGGCAGACAGTTTCGAGACCCTCCTTCTTGACTTCGTTAACGTGTTGGGTGGACGGTTGTTCCTAACCCAATGTGTACATCTTATCGATGATACAGGTGACTTGCGGGGGGACAACGCATTTTTCACGTTAGGTGTGCAGTCGTTCCTCGGCGAGTTACTGTACGATAAGCTGAGAGGGGTTCGGATCAATCCGTCGAACTATCGATATTACGAAGGCATAAAGGATTATGTCTTGAGTCTATGTACCAGATCTCAAGTGTGGAGGGTCCACTTCTCAGTTCATGTACCCTCTATCGAGGATCATATAATTGAGGAGTGGGTTGAAAGAACAATAATTAACATTAGTGAAGACTTTATGCAAGACGATGAAGTATCATCGACTACGCCCGATTAGGTGGTGGTGCTACAAAGTAAGTCTTACCTTTGAAGTTTTTTGTTGAGCTTTTAAAAATCACTTGATTTTACACACACAATTTATAAATCAACACTTTGAAACGACGCGAAACACTTTTAGAAGTAAACAGAGTAAGAATGAACAAAATGAAATTTTTCTGAGTATTTATAGTAAAAAAACTCATTCGTTACGTGACTTTTCTGACGTAAGAAGAATGGGCGATAGAAAATGGTGCTATTTTAAACTTTAAATTGTTCTAAGAAAATATAATTAATTACTTACGTAACCAAATTCATAGCTTACACGTTTTCATTCGTATGAGTCTAAAACAATACATCATCAGTTAATAGTTTCCTTGATTGCGGTCTAAAAACCAACACCTTTTATTACATAAATAGTTCAATTAATTATTCAGTTGATTCCGTATTGGATGGCAGAGTGTACATTTTTCAAAGCGTACGTCAGCAATGACCGTGAATTATATAAAAAAATATATTTAGCTTATTGAGATATTGAGTGATTTGTAAGTTTTCAAATAGCTTCCTTATTTATTTTAAAAAATGTCCTTCATTACGCAAAAAATCATACGTGAGAAAAAGTCATATAACAAAAGAGTATTTCATTATAAATAGTTCAATAATTATGGGCGTTTCACTCCGCATTGGATGGAAGAGTGAACATTTTTCAATGCGTACGACAGCAATGACCATGAATTATATAAAAAAATATATTTAGCTTATTGAGATATTTAGTGATTTGTAAGTTTTCAAATAGCTTCCTTATTTATTTATAAAAATGTCCTTCATTACGCAAAAAATCATACGTCAGAAAAAAATATAACAAAAGAGTATTTCATTATAAATAGTCAAGAAAATTCTCATTCTGTGTTCACTGTTCACTTCTCAAAGTATTTTGCGTCAAATTAGTGTTGTTTGTGATGTTCGTTGAATTTCAATCCAAAGTATGTATTTCATTTTGTTTTCGCCATTATAAAATCGAGTGCCGCGGTGTTCATTGGAGTTTAGAATTGGGGAATTAAGATGGGTGGACGGTGAGGCGTGGTTGAAACAAGGTGGTTCTGACTGTAGGTCATGTGAGCGCCATGTGAGGGGGGGGGCGGCGGGTGAATAAATAACTCGAATACTGGTTTCTCGCGGAGAAGAGCGCGGTTTTTTTTTTTTTTTTTCTTCACTCTGACGCGAGGTAGCGGAGAAGAGCGCGTTTTTTTTTTTTTTATTTCTTCACTCTGATTGTGTTGTGGGAGTGGGGGAGAGCGAGGGGGAACCTCGGTGTGTTAGAAGAGCTCAATAAAATTGATTAAAAATCGAACCAGCCCTATAGTAAATTTTTACTTCCTTAAGCCGTGTGTTGGTCTATAAATTGAATCAGCCCTGTAGTGAATTTTACTTCCTTAAGTCGTGACCGGGCAGAAAGAATTTTTGGCAGCTACCCGTGAGCGGGCAGAAAAAGGACCACCCCCTTTTTTCCTCTTCTAATTCAAGGCTAGGCACAGCAACCAACCAACAAATGCAAGCAAGTTATCATAAAGCTCTTGAGATCCAAGAAAAGTCGTGAATAATGGAATGCATTGAAAAACCAATAGTTGAGAACAGTAGTTGCACGAAAAAGCCGAAAAGAGGCGAGAATTATGTAAAACGTTACAAATACTTCGTAAATGATAAGGTACCAATAGGGGTATTTTTCACTAGAAACCAGTCTATACATGACAAATGTTAACTCAGCATACAAAATAAAGGTTTAGGTCATGATTACACGAAAGCTGCAACAAAATATGAACATAAGTAATCAAGCGGGGTCGAAAGACCCAAACAACTTTGACATGTCCGTATGTGACTATTAATGATTGAATCGCGTTTTTTACAGGGTAGTTGGTCTGAACCCTGAAAAGAAGGTACTGAGACGGACGAACGACAATTTTTTATTTTCATGGAGGAAATAGCGCGAGTAACAGCGGGTTAAAGGAGAAATAAAAAAGGGAAGTATTCACAAACTAAACAGGGGTCTGGTACTGGTTCTGATCTGCAGTGAGTTGTCCAAATATTAATCAAATTTTGGTCTTTGAAAGAGGATTCAAAAGTTTGGCCAGTGTCGAAAATTTCTGATAAACGTCCCTCTTCTTTGAAACTCAGCTACTCCATTCCTGTGAAGTTCAATCGAAAATTATTTCTATTCCAGCTTTAACTAGATATGTCGCGTTGTCAAATTCCTCTCTAACCAAAATTTTCTTTTTTGGTTTTTGTCACATAGACCTTTGTGGACCACATAACGCTGGAGTAAAGACTGTGCCCGGACGCATTTTCTTGAAAATGATCTCTGGTGGGCTCGAATTTTACCTCCTTTTCCTTTTCCTCCTTTTCCTTTCCTTTTCCGCGATAAGAAAAAGGCCGAAGAGCGAGTCTTTTTCAGGATGAACGGCCATTCATATGACTCTTTGAGGCTCAGTAAATTTTCAACGATGAAAGCAAAACTAGCAAGCGAAAAGCCTAATGCAAGGAGTATGAAAGCGATTACCAAATCATGCAGGCTGAACGGTCGCAGGGGCTCCTCAGAATCTGGTGGTGATGGTATAGCTCCATCAAAGTCAAATTTCTTACCCAGTAATCCACCTTCCAAGAGCTGCATCAAAACGGAATTGAACTTCTCAAAGTAAAAGGAATTTTTGGGCACAGCAAATGTTACAGGATAAGATAATAAGCATTCTTTGATTACGTGAAACTCGCCTTGTTGGTGGCCGTTCAGCATGCTGAGGAGGGGGTAATTCCCTTGGTTAGTAGTTGATTGTACGATTGCCTGGACGTTGACCAAGAATGCATCCTCTATCATGACTTCATCCATTCGTTCAAATATGTTTTCGTAAGAAATGAGTGAAATATTTTCATTTATTTCATAGTAAGCATCAGACGAACGAACTCGATCATCAAAGACTTTACCCCAAAACTTAAAATTATCTACCAATCTTTCAATGACCCATTGAAATTTTGGCTCTTCTGGGATTAGTTTCGCGTCCAAGACAACGTCCATCGATTGAATCAAATAACCGGACTCTTTTAAATCATCCAGAGTTTCCACATCCAGATAGCGGACGCGGTTTCTAAGTAAAACAAACAATCGGCTCTGGAGTACTGACGCTATGACCATGGTGCCTATTGTAACGAAGATGTATAGAACTTTTCCCGAGAGAAATTTTGCAAAATTTAAATTCGGCTGACTCATGTACAAAAAATAACTGCAAACAGTCAATAAAGCTCTCGAGTTTTCGTACGCTCTTAGTTCCTTCTCCGAATGAATTTGTTTAAATGCGCTGCATTGCATCCACTCGTAGAAAAATTGAGCAAAAACCAGCGCGATAAATGTGACTATCATGAAATTCCAGGTTTCATACGTAAATGACTTGAAAATAACTAAATATTGAGGGACGAACCCTTTCCTGGGAATTCTGATACACATCTTGCCCGTCTCAACACCTATCGTGAAATCGAATTTCGAAAGATCAATCCCTTCTTTTCGGTTGTCGTGAGGTTCTACGTATAGTTTTGTCCCAAGTTCAAAATCATTCTGACCCAAGTTTTCCTCGTTGACGGTCAAACTAATTTGAGTTGAACCGTTGACTTTCCTTACCATTTCAATAATTACCTTTTTGATAATATCAACCCATGTAAGCCGATGTAGAGAAAAACTCAGGAACATAGGAGGAATACTTGTTGACCACGCAATGGATTCTCCGTGTACCGTTTTCCACGAGAAATCCAAAAAATACTCCAAGTTGTCTCCGTTGCTGATTAACAATTTATCTTCAAAGGAATCATATCTGTAGCAAACTTGACATGAACAAATTACAACTTGGCGTCCTCCAAATAATTTCCAAAAAAAATGTAAAATAAACTTCAAATCACAGTCAGCATCTTTCCTGTAAACTTCCTCTGATTTACAATAGGATTGAGTCTCGCCAAATAGAAATTGACTAGCTATCTCATCATTGCCATCTCTTTGCAGTTGACAGAAAAGATTAGATAATTCCGTGAATTCCATAAATTGTCTACGAACAAACGACGCGTGTCATTTGCAAAATAATCTTGAGTTATGTCTATACCAGTGCCATTTATTCTGCCGTTGTATGTTTTATTGTGATGATATTTTCGGTCGACTAACTGAGCAAATCGGCCAAGACGTAAGTTTCGGACCCTCGGCATGACTTTAGGCTCATAAAAATTGCCAATCTTGGCCTCATCTCTGTAATCCCAACATCCAGTAAAACCATTTGTGGATTGATGGGCTAAATTTGTTATTGCAATGTGTAATTTCTTATTTGAAGAATCAGAAATAGAATCTAAGATCATATTCAAAATAGCACACTTATCATTAATCAGAAACAATATATTTTTTGTTCTCGCGTTTAGTTTCTGATGTTCAAGATCTAACTGGCTGCTCTTCAAAGATACGGCAATCAAATGTGTTTGTAATTTTTTTATGAAAGGAGAGATTAAAAAACCTGGATCAGAATTTATTATGAGAAAAGAATTTCCCTCTGTTTGCGCAGCCGTTTTTTTACAGACTTCGAAAATGAGTTCATATGAATCTTCGGTTTGGTTTATATTTGACTGAATAACATGAGAGCTATAGCAGATATAAAAAGTAATAACTAGAATGAAAGTACCAGCAAAGAACTTGGGCATATTTTTAGAGGAATGTTTCCCATTCGATGCAAATAACTGATGACATTTTATGCTTTTTGACGGATACCATGAATTTGAAAAACACCTAAATTCACTGCAGTTCTCCGGGCAAAGCTAACGTGACACCAAATGAACACCAGACACCACAATTCGCAAACAGTGAACGCAAATAGAAACCTTTGAACACAACAGGAAAACTGGTATTGATTTCTTACATTGTTTATCACCTCTGAAGATTTGGTATATTATTCAAAGGACACTAAGTATATTGCTGCTAAAAAATTTCTGAAGTACCCGTGATTCCCGTGAACAAGTTCCTCCAGAAGGTTAAGTTTTAGAGCGATGATACTAATAGATGAGGTCATCAATGAAGGTTTTTGAAAAAAAGAATTATAAACCGCTGGCGGCTTGAGCTACTTAGCGACCAGTTTTTTGCCGTTTGGACATATACTAAGTATCTATGTCTCAGGAACTAAGCAAATCCCCTGAAGATCGATTATGATACGTAGGTTTAAAATGCAGAGAGCCCTTTGTTGCCATACTTTGCACTAAACGCGGCGACCGACGGTGCGTGCCGCGCCGCTGCTGTTGCCGAGTTACTATCCGAGATACAATTCATAATTAGTAAGTCATATGAAAAAAATATTGACGGAGTGAATCGCCCTTTCCACCATTGGAACTTTCAAACGAAATATTGAAACATTAGAATAGAAACGTGCCTTTTCCGCAATGAAAGATTCAATAATATCTACAATCACCTAGATTGTGTTGTCTTATCTATAATCTCTAAATGCTATTAATACTATTTGTAAAATGTTCAACGACGTATCCTTCTCATCGGATTTGCGCAGTGTATCGCTCTTTCACAAGTGTTACTAAAAAGCAGTTCGAGGCCAAATGCATTATTATTCTGGACAATTGTTGCATAGTTTTGGACGGAGTTTTCGTAATCTTCAGCCGTGTTTGTGAAATTTGCAAACAAAAAAATCGAGAGCCAAGACTTTTGGGTAGACTGTAAATAAATGAAAAATATATAAAATAGAGGTAGGGGAGGGATTGTAATAGAAAGCACTTACAGTCAGAAGGAGGAGCATAGATATCACTCGAGCCATCCGAAAGGAAGGAGGTGTCTAAGCTACTCAAGAATGGTAAACGCCGTATGGGGCATTGCCGAAGGGTCCAATCGGATGGAATCCGATTTTCCTGGAACAAAAAAAAATTAAGAAAGATAATTAGCAATAAAAAAGAAAAAATTAAATCAGAAGTAGAAATTAAAAGTTGAAGATACGAGTAGAAACACAAACTCATCGGAATCAATTTTAGCTTATGCCGAAAGAGAAATGAGCCGGAGAACTAGAGAATTATATAAACGCGTTAATACACACGAGCAATTGCGCGTAAATTCAACCCTTTTACTGATTGAAGTGGCACTAGTGTAACAAATATATAGTTATAAAGCCTATATATCAGACAGTATAGTACAATTATTATTGACTTCTTCCATGTTGCGACACCTCTTAACTGTGTCACACAGTAAGGTAGCATGAAGAATAGTTCAAATACTCCCCAAAGACAGCCAGTATTAATTTAAAATTTCATTTACTAACTGAATTTGTACGAAGGGGGAAACGGGACCCCGTACCTCATTTTGACTCGATTATACAGACTCATGAGGTGAATTAAAAAAGTCAAACTCGAAAATGCCTACTGCCACACTTTATAAAGCAATCTTTGTTATAGCGATTTCAAATTATCAAACTGCAACTTGACAGATTACACACTTCACCATTGGTCGTATGTGGACCTGAGTATGACTTGCGCAGCAAGAAGCTGAAGAAGAGGATCTGACGTTGATCGTGAGAGGAGGAAAGAGAGAGATCGTAGAAGTTGGAAAAAAGATTCGATTATTCCCCTCCGTCGAATTTTACTCTGCGTTCCTTTATGATTCGTTCACGTCCAGACCTATGTTTGACATTGCTATGATTTTCGCAGCGTTTCCCGGAATCAACATTGATTATCCCTCTTTTATATTCAGAGATAAAACCAAAGTAAAGCGATTTTCCTCTCCCCGTATTCCACCCTTTACCATCGTGACTTCCTCCCTCTTCTCCAATTGTCTTTCTCTCTCTCCTTCCATTTGAACCTATGTGTTAGAAAAGGATAGCAGAGGGGGTCATCGCGTGACTTTGGCCCCCTCTTCTGTCCTTTTCTAACGCACGTTTTCAAATGGGAGGAGAGAGAGAAAAACAATTCCCTGTATCCGCTCATGCTGGGTTCAAGTCAAGTTTACCTCAAATTTCTAGACGAGAGACTTCTAGAAATCCGCGCGTCCATTCGCTGCCCGTTTCGTTTCATTGCGTTGGTCAAACGGTCACCTCTTAGCAATCGTATTGATTTGAAGACGGGGTTGGAGGGAGGGGGTCGTATTTATTCACCTCATCGTCGTCAGGGGTTCTCTTTGACTTCGATCGTCTCATCTGCAGTGATTCTCTTTTATCCTCTAAGCTCAAGACTGATTCCATTTATCACTCTCTCACCCCTTCCCACCCTTTCCCTATTTTCTCTCAACCCCTCTTTCTCTTCTTTCTCTCACACACTCTTCCCTCTCAATATCCTTCTCCTCTAAATCCCCTTGACTGCCTCCCCAAACAATTGAAAAGCCCGAGTGGATAATTGTGATCGTATCAATAAGTAAATCGAGCAAGGCAACAGTTTTTGTTTCCTTTGTGGGGGGGGGGCAAAACAACTTGTTTAGAATTCCAGAAAGCATTATTAGTCTATTTTCTGTTACATGAGATGATTTCATAGGTATAATAGAATGGGTCTGTCGCAAACTTTTGCTACAACGATTAATAGTGTTTAATCTAATGTAAAATCACGTGAAAAGTCCATTGGTGGCATCAGAAAGTCATAAAGTGCAATAATAAACTATCAAGAGACGTTTAATGAAATCCAAGATGGCGGATAAATATCGAGCAATTTGTATGCATGCACCGTGAACATCCAAGGATGGCCAAATTTGACAACCTCACTGCAGGTAGAGGTTATGTGTTTGTTTACGTTGCGATCGATATTGTGAGGTTGGCTATATCCTTGGATGTTCGTGGTGCATGCATACAAATTGCTCGATATTTATCCTCCATCTTGGATTTCATTAAACGCCTCTTGTGAGTTTATTATTGAATTTATGATTTCTGATGCCACCAATGGACTTTTTAGGCGATTTCACATTAGATTAAACACTCTTAATCGTTGTAGCAAAAGTTTGCAACAGACCCATTGATAAGAGTCTGAATTTTACACCAATAATTTACCACCAAAAGTCCAAGGAAAATAAGGAAACATTTGTAAGTTCGCATCGAAAGAGGGGCGGGGAGGAAGCTAAATTTTTTAAGTGAGTTAAACGAAGCATCCTTCATCCTTCATACATATCTTAAGGTTTAAAGACGAGACACGCGGAGCCTCAGCCATGCAGGAGGGTGAAAGTTCAACGTACACCTCAGTGCCGACGACTCTTTTGTTCCAGTATGAAAGGGACGGAGAGCAAAAGATCCTTATCGGCTCGAGAGTTGTTGAGGATTAAAAGATCGAGGAGAGTGCTCGGTATCAAATATTAGCACAGCTTACAGAGGACTAAATGAGTGAGGGAGAGGGAAAATGTGGAAGGGAGGAGAGGAGGAAGCGAATCGTATCTCTGTATCATTAGAGAGAGAGATTCGAGAGCGTCCTATTAACCTCAATTGAGAACCCCGTAAGTGATATTTTCTCGGACTTTTACGTCAGATATGATCATAGGAAAACATCTTCCTTCGGCGCAGTGTAGCGCAGCACGGTATGGCGGGTTGCGTTCAGTGAATGCGAAGGCGTGCATTTAATGCAAATTACTTTTTCTTCTGCTCCTTTTTCGTTTCATTTTGAAATCATTTCATTTGAAGTTCCTTTGATGAGTGAGCTCATTTTTTTTTTTTTTTTTTTTTTTTTTTTAATGGATGTTTACTTGCTATAAGCCTATAAATCTTCCTCCCGAGTGTTCATGTTTAATTTGTGGTAAACTGAGTAACAAAAGTTGCGTGTCATGAAAATTTGCCTCAATTTACGCACTTGTTCCACTTATTTATTCGCGTTTTGAGGAATAGTGCTGAATCTATCCCGTTCTTTGTCTAATTGTTCGGGCAGGGATACCTCATGCCCCCCTTCCTCACAGCACGCCTCTGATTAATGGAGCTTTAATATTTACTGTACTCCGCAGTACTTGTTATTGCCAATTTCATCAATTAAAGGCTTTCAACGAAACATATTTTGTTCTTTTTAATTTTCCACCGGAACGTTCTTTCATTCTCAATGTATTGTATTCAAACAAAGTGAAACAGACGCCAGTAAATGATTGTATACGGCTATTATTAACCTGTTTCAAATACCTATTGACACATTTCAAAAAAAATCCTCGAAAAGTTATGAAAAAAATATAATTTTGCCAGTTCCTCTATAGAAGAAAAGGGGAAATCTGGTTGTAAAATATTAAAGCATAATCCGTTCAATTTATGTCGAGTTTTCCTCTCCATGATCAAATAAAAATGAAAGTTTTTATACGAGGAAAATCCTGTAATATTTCACATTTTTCATCTGAAACAGTTTTTGACGCGTACAACAGAGGGACCCCCCAACCTTCACCATTCCTCCTATCTCATCCTTTCCTTTCCTTTTTTTCCTCCTTTCTTTTAGGAAAAATCAGAGGAGGAATCATGTCCTGTGATCAAAAGGCCGCAGGCTGGAGAGAGAAAAACGAATATTACAATGATTCGATGCGATCGACAAGTATCTTAAAAATTAATTGGTTGAAAACAAGGAGAGATGGGAGATACGCCCACGAGATACATTCATGAAAGAAAAACGTTTTAAAGCGCAGAGATGTTCTCTCCTTTGTATAAAGTTGAAAATTATAGTCCTACCGCTTTTTCCTCATGGTCTTGCAAAGTCTCTGTTTCCGACTGAGTTTCAGTTCATTGATCAGTGCGATTAAGGTCACGAAACAGCGACGCGATTGTTGATCGGTTTCGCGACTGTTTATGTACATCATATATAATTCCGGCTGTGCTGCCGTTTTGCGTATACTTAATGGTATTCTAAAGCCGATCGGTGCTTTAACCGGCTGAAGCAAGGATTCCTGTTAGAGTATTTCTTCGAGCCACTGTTATTGCTCCTCTATCATAGGCGGACAGTGACCAAAAAAAGTGGAGGGCTAAAAAGTGATGACCTTTTTTTTTTTTCGTTTTTTTGTTTTTTTTTTTTCGTTTTGTTTTTTGTTTTTGCTTCTCAAGTCTCAAGTGATGACTTTTTCCCGATTTTTCGCCCCTCCGCGCAAAAAAGTGGAGGGGGGCTATAGCTCCCCTAGCCCCTGATACGGTCCGGCTATGTCCTCTACCGATGTATGTTATGCCATTTTTGCTTCAACTGGTATGTATAATAGAGGGTTTTCGTAATGGCGGCAGCCGGTGATGAGCGACGAGCGTTCCAAATAAAGACAGATTGTCTCTGTCACTCTCACGTAACCCCCGTGTACTGCCATTTCACTCTAATTTCAAAAATCGTACATAGAGAAATCTTTCGTGAATTTTTTTGGCCAATGTGAATTCCTCGAGGCATTTTAACGCGATTTTGATAACAATGTGTCGTAAAACAAGGCCCTGTATACGAATTTCGAAACTAGAAAAAGATGGGTATTACATGGGGGTCACGGGATGGGAGAGTGAGTGAGACAGTTTGGAGCGCTACGCGCGTTTTATCACAACTGCATGATTGCGACCGATGAGTGAATTGTTGTGGTTGTTGGCTAACCGTTGACTTCGCACTTAAACCGTATATTACCGATAGATTGTGAAAGAGGAAGATTGAAAAGGACTGAAATGTAAACAAAGGAAAGCAGTCGTTCGTCGTCTGTTTTTCTCTTTTTTTTTTTTTTAGAAAGAGGAACAGAGGAGAAAAATGATGAGATAAGAAGCAGAGGCAGAAGCAAGGGTCTGAAATTTTGTGTTTTCTTAAAAGAAAATGAAAACACTCGGTGAGCTGAGAGGGAAGATGCCTTTGGAATCTTCCTAAATATCACTATTTTGAAGATACACTCGAGTATTGTGAAAATGCGAAAAATCGTGCGCGTTGAGTGATATCCAGTGGCGAGGCGTGCGATTTGGCAACGTTTCCTTTTCCAATTTAAACACATTAGAAAGGTCGAAGTGCCTGGTCATCGCCGATGACTGAAGCGTTCGACTATTTTGGTGAATATAAATGGAGAAAATACATTGTTGTCAAATGTCACGCCTCGCCACTGGTAATATCCAAATGCGGAATCCCCATTCGAAGCACTGTATCTCCCCGAATCTATCAAACCTAGTTATTTACCAAAGGCATCCTTGTTTTCAGCTCACTCTCGCCGAGTACTTGCGACTTATTTTTGTATTAAAAAACACCAAAATGCAGACCCTTGCAACTGCCACATTTCCATGAAACAACAAACATTTTCCGCTGACTCAAATAAAATTTTATACTAACGTTTGTTTTAAGCCATGCCGAAGGTTAGCTCATCAATTTTGACCCTCTACTAAAGAAGTTTCGAGGGGCACCTATCTGGAAGGAGTGTAAGGGTCTTTCGTTGCGCCTTCCATTCAAATCCCGAAAGCATCCAGAACCGGTCCTTATTCATCTCTCTCTCTCTCTCTCTCTCTCTCCTCTCCCCCTCTCTCTCCATCTATCTATCTATCTCCCCGTCTCCCTCTCTCCATTTGAAAAAAAGCAAATACGTGAGAGAGAGGAGAGAGAAGGGGAGAAAAAAGGGAGAGAGAGGAGAGAGGGGGGAGAGGGGGAGAGAGAGAAAAGAGAGAGAGATGAAGAGAGGAGAGAGAGAGAGAGAGAGAGAGAGACAGACAGACAGACAGACAGACAGAGAGAGAGACAGAGAGAGGCAGAGAGAGAGAGCGAGAGAGGAGAGAGAGAAAGAGGGGCTATTCTTTATGTGACTTTAAGCCCCTATGCCAGCACTGTTTTATAAAATATGCGTTTGAATGCCGACTAAAAGAGGAAAAACCAAATGCTTAGATCGTGCCTCTGATCAGTGGAAAGCGGATCGATTTAGGAGGAAGGAAGAGACGAAGAATAAGAACAAGAAAGCGAGAAAAAATGGTAGAAGAAAAGTATACATTCTTATTTGAACTTGGATCATTCGCGCATCGCAAAAGATGTATGTACACGCTACGATAGTGATAGATTTCAAGTTCTAAATCTAACAACAGCCGAACATTTTCACTTCGGAAAGGAAGTGACGGCAATAATGGAACACCGATACATGACGATAGTTCCCGCCCTTCGGAGACCAACTTTCGGCAGCGTTGATTTATTTTTTTGATAAGCCATGTTTTTGCGCGTAAAATTTGGCAATTCCTCCTCTATATTCCTCTGTTTACGACTTCTTTCTTACTCGCTCGCTCGCTTGCTTGCTCGGCTCAGACCGTGAAATTTTATTTCGCTCGCGACAACTTGTGAGTCCTCATTTTCCCTCGAGCGGTCCTTAATGGCCACCCCCCCCCCTATTTTCATCCCATCCCTTCCTTCTTTCGATTCCACCCCGCCCCGCCGCTTAACTTATCCGCCAATGCGAATCTCAGTTTACAATATAAGCGACTTTTTATTCGCAGCCCAGGCTGCAGGAAACAAGAGTTTCCGACATTCCTCTCGAGCTGAGTAGCAGATCACTGGCGGATCTAGGAATTTGTCCTTCTCTCTCTTCGCCCGTTAAGAATGCGTGCGTTAGAAAGGGACAGATTGGGGGCAGGGTGGTCACGCAATTTTCGCTCGCTCTTCTATGTGATGTAACTTATGTTCATATGGACAGAGAGAGAGAGGGAAAGAGAGAGAGAGAGAGAGAGAGAGAGAGAGAGAGAGAGAGAGAGAGGAGAGGAGAGAGAGAGGGTGAGAGAGAGGGAGAGAGAGAGAGAGGGAGAGAGAGGGAGAGAGAGAGGAGAGACAGTGGAGGGAGAGAGAGAGAGAGAGAGAGAGGGGAGAGAGAGAGAGAGACAGTGGATGGGAGAGAGAGAGAGAGAGAGAGAGAGAGAGAGAGAGAGATTGGATGGGAGAGAGAGAAGAACAAATTTCAAGATCCGCCAGTGTAGGTGGTCCAGCCTTCTCTCGCTCGACTCAATGTATGTAGATAAGTATATAGTCGGGGACAAAAAGCATGTCAGTCGACTTCTTGAGGTAGGCCACCTGCAATTCTTGACTCATTGAAATGTGTTTTGCGGGTGGCTTACTTCAAGGAGACATTTGACATTCTTTCTGTCCTCGACTGTACTTACCAACTTTTCCTTATCTTACCTACGATCAAGATCCCTTTTTTCCACTCTCTACGAGCGTTATTTTTTATTGAGCTATTTTATGTCAATAAATATAGGAGACCACCTTTTACGCACATAATCAAAACTCGTGTATTTCAGGTAGCATACCCAACTTTTGAGTCAGTTTCAATTTGCACATTAACTAATGGAGTTGGATAAGCATGCAACCGCGAAGGCTCATAAGAGAAACGGAAAACGCGTGCATTTAAGGTTGCATACCCAGCTCTTGAGTAGGTTCCCTACTCTGCACGCAAGTCGGGTTTATTTGGACGCGGTACCATCTCCATGGACTTTCCAGATTTTCACAGGAATCTTCTGTTTGATTTCCCAATTATTCAACTCGGAACCACATTGAATTTCAACGTTGGTAATGAGATCAGAGCTAAGATCATAAACCACTCCCGTCGTACATCGATGTGAATCCGTCGACAGCCTCGCATGCATTATAAAAGACTGTAGGTATAGAATATAGATTACTTCATAATAGAAGCATCATTGCCATAAGGCTTGATTAGTATTTATACTCTTTTTGTTGGATTGACGGGTGCGTTCCATTCTGGACCACGTTTTCTAGCTGTGTTCGTTTTAGGGCCCTAGAACACTGATATATAATTGGTGCAAATTCTCAACTCTCAACTCTCAAATCGAGTCGTCATTAAAAATCATCGTTTTCAAGTTCTTGCTATTTCGATAGGCAAAAAAACTCTCTTTTATTTCGTTTTTTATCGAATCGTCAACGTTGTTTTTTTCTCTCAAGTTACTTTTAATTTGTCGTTTTTCGTTTTCTCATTATCGTAAAAATAATTAAATAATTAAAGTCAAATAAAGTAATTAAGTAAATACTGATCAATCCATTCTCTTTTTACCGCGTTTCCAATTAACATCAGTATTATTTTGTTTTCTTTCGCGAGTAGGATAGACTTCAATGATTATAAAGGTAGCTTAATTTATCAACCTCATTCTTTTAATTTCGTATGAACATACTTTTACATATCTGAGAAGTCTATCCACTCTAAATCATACAGGAGGGAAGGGGCATCATGTTTCAGCCCCTATATCTGTCCTTTTCTACAGCGTATCTATATACAAGGGCAAAGAGAGAGAAAGGCGCAAAGTCCTGAATACGTTTCTGAGAACCGTATATGGTGAATATACCAGTGTTATCATACAGCGGAGGCTCGCAACACTCGACATCGGCGGACAGAGTATCCATTACCGGTCGCTTGTTATCCCCCTACCCCTCCAATAATACGATAAGCCTTTTTATTAATTAACGGGGTGAACATTAAAAGCAAAAACAACAACAAGGACAGGAGAGAGGGGAGAAGAGAAGCAAGGACAAGCGGAAACACCAGAAAAAAGCTGACAATTTTTGATCCGCGCCGCGCGGTTCGCTCGCTGTAGCTCTATATATGTGTGTACGGTGCGGGCTAAAGCACATCTCCTCTTCTGTCCGACACAAGGGGGAGTTATCGCACCACTGTTGACTTTTGGCTTTAATGCAAATGCCCCCCCCTCCCCCGATCTCACTCATCCTCACGTTCGCCCCGAACTATGGGGTCCTGTGTGAGTGTGTGTGTGTGTGAGCCAGCCGCGAGAAGCGATGTGATGACCACCGTTTGCTATCAGTCGACCAATCAAGGTGGGTTTAACAATCTCTCTCTCTCTCTCTCCCTCTCCCTCTCTCTCTCCCATCCACTTTATCTCTCTTTCTCTCTCTCTCTCTCTCTCTCTCCCATCCACTTTCTCTCTCTTTCTCTCTCTCTTTCTCTCTCTCTCTCTCTCTCCTCTCTCTCTCCTTCCTCTCTCCTCCTCTCTCTCTCTCTCTCTCTCACCTCCTCTCTCCCCCACTCTCTCATAATTTCCCCCACCATCCAACTTTCTTCTTACTAGTGAATGTGACTCAGCGCGCCGCGCGCGTAGCTTCAATGATACCGTACCGGCAAATTATTTTAACGTTCCCCTGCGTAATCAAGCACGCTTACACCGCTTATTTTCACCATAGCGAACGGTCAATCGAAATTTGGATGTTGCCAGACACGAAAATATTTATTTTTTGCTATAGAAAAGTTTCAGTCATGATAGTATCTTCAATCTTCAACTAAAACTGGCTGTTTCCAAGACCCCTCAGGTGCCCTCCACGCCTAGCATTTCTGATGTATGAGTCAGAGGATAGGGAGGCAGTGGCGGCTCGTGCAATGTGGCAACAATGGACTCCCTCCATTTAAACCCACGTAAAATAATCGATTCTTTGGTGAGGCGCTGTGCCTCACCTAGAATCGATCTTTTAGCACAGATTTAAATGGCAAAATAGCTCTGTTGCCAGATTGCACGAGCCGCTACTGTAGGGAGGTTGATCGCATCGTCATAGTTTCACTCTAGATTAACCCCTTATGGACCAAGCCCGAGTATACTCGTTCTTCACCTCTGGTCTATTTCACATTGATTCAGTTTTCATTCCGAATAAAAGCAATTACAGTTAAAAACACTCCAAGATAAGGTCTCATCTGGCGCCTTCAATTCATTGTATAGGCAATTCCAACTCCCCCGAGTACGAACATTTAAACCCCCCCTTTCCCCTAATAAACGGAGGAGTTGTGTTCTCTTGAATAGCCTGGTCATTAAAGGGTTAAGTGATCCGAGTGGCCGCAGGAGCGGTCGGGTGAATGAATGCACAGTTTGAAACAAAGCAATATGGTCTACGCCAAGGTTATACACAGATTAAAGAGGTGTGCTCATCTGAATTCGCGCCGCAAATTCAGAGGCGCGCAGTTCAAAATCACTGCAGGCAAGATGGCCGACAAAAGCAGAAAACGTATACTCTTTGCTGAAAACGTTGGGTTGCGTTTTCTGCTTTCTGATTGATTAATTTTTGCCTAAAGTTTTGACCTCATTAAGGTTATGTTTTTTAAATGCGAAAAAAAATTGGGAAGTGTTTTAAAAGATAGCTCATGTTCTGAGCTACAATTTGATAATTTTTGAAAGTCTAAAGCTCTTTTACGAAGAAAGTTATGCGAGTTTTCGTGAGCCTCTTTTTTTGCTCAATTTTAAAAAGGGCGTGGCCTAAAAATGACCGCCAGGGGATTTGGGGGGACTCCAAAAGTTTAAAAAAAGGGGTTTTTTTTGTGTCATCCATGCATACAGAAACTGACTACCAAATTTTTGGAATTATTCTGAGATTGTCGAGCAATAACACTGGTTGATCTCACGTGGAATGCCCCAAAAGCAAAATAAAAAAAACATTTTAAAAAGGGAGGGGGCTCTGCTAGTTTTAGTGTTTTTCCCTTTTTATCTTGGGGTTGATGCCGTGGGTTGAACTCGTTTTCAATCCTGCTAGCGCTAAAACATTGTTCCGCCTTGGTAATTGAAGGCATCGATATGTTTCTTTAAAAAATCAAACGTGTTATTTTTTATAAAATGCTTTCTTTTTTTTGTATTTTTTTTCAAAACCACACGGGCATACGCCACGAAACTGATTTTCAATAACGTTCTTCTGTGCCACGCTGCGGCGCTTTACAGCACCGGGAAAAGGTTCAGGGAAAAGTAATATTGCGGAGAGAAAATGATTCGCTAAATCTAAAGCTCTCCCCTCGGTTACCTAAGTGGTGCTTTAAAATGGGGTAATAACTATGAAAATTCTTAATAGCTGGAATTCGTTTCCGGCACACTATGTTTAAACTTGTTCCCAGTAGCGTACACAGGAATTTGTCTTTCTCTCTCTTTCCTCATTTGAACCGTGGTTGGGGGAAAGGGGGAAACAGGGGCTCGAACGTTTCTTCAGCCCCTATTTCTTTCCTTTTCTAGTACATACCTCAAACGGGGAAAAAAAGCGAGAGAGACTAATTCCCGCGTACGCCATTGCTTGTTCACATCCGGGACTTTTCTCGCTTCAATTCCTTGGGGGCGACTGCTGGGGTCTAAATGTACTCATATTAGCGGTTCCGTCTAGAGTCGGTGATCGGGTTCGGGGCCGGGTTCGGGTTTCGGGGCCGGAGCCACGGTTTGAAACCAAAATTTGCGTCTCGATCTCGGAGAAAAAAAAGTGGAAAAAACTTCAAAACAAGTACTTCATGGTTCACAATAGTACAGGCATTTTTGCTCGACCAGAAATGCATTTCAAAGATTACGCTTTGAATGGGGCTCTTGCGAACTTTTGCTACACGGGATTGAAGAGTTGATTCTTTCATAAAAACCTGCGTAAAAATAACGATGAGTACACTAAAAAATCACGAAATTTACTCTCAGAATCGGGCTTCCTGGCGGAAAGACGCAGTATCATTGGAGAGATTCCAATCTAAATTGAGACATACCTCTGTTTCCAAAGAGAAAGTGGCATATTAGATAGGAATCTCCTATGATACCTACGTTGTACCGCCATTCCGATCTTGTCGTTAAAGCAGTTATGTGAATTTATCATTGAATTTTAGACTTTTTTATTGCGATTTTCGTGATTTTTGCTGGTTTTTTTATACATCAACTTGGACAATTCATTTGCATCAGAAGAGCTGATCCAGTTTAGTGCTCCGACTGCAATCATTCAGATTGTCATTTTTTAAATCAATTTCTTAGTGGGCAAAACTATCTGAAATAAGTAAGTTTTTGAACGATAAATTGCTGATCTTGAAGGAATTTTCAAGGCGACCTCATGCCCTGCCTCGAGAGTTGCGGATTCCGATTTTAGCCGTGGCTCCGGCTGCAGTCCCTGGTGTAGGGTCGTAGGTAAGGTCCTTAGAGGGGACCTTAGTCGTAGGGATCACGGCTTCGTTAGGGGCACCCCGACATTCGCTTTAAAATGCTCAGATTTTGGCGCTAATTCATTTTTTTCTTTTTACTCCGAGACGCAGACGTGTTCGGCTAACAATGTCTCTTTTCAGTACTAGATAATGAAAAGTTGTTTCACAAATCGTAGACCTAGACTATGTGTGATCGAACAAAAAAAAAAAAAAAAAAAATCATATAATTTCATGTGCTTTTCAATTTTTTTAAAAAAAAAAAATGTCATAAAAATCCATGTTACCAGAATGTCCTCTCTATGAGACTTTAGAACGAAAGGGTTAAACTTGTGATTTCATTTTCTCTTGTACTTCTTTTCTTCCTCATCAACGCCTTTCTTTCACCCAAGGAAGAATATGAATCAGAAAAAAATTGTAAGCAAATCAAAACAAGTGCAAAAGTTGTAGTCGTCTCACAGTCAGTTTCATTCATGATTTCCTGGCGTTCTGACTTGTGATTATTTCAGATCTACGCCATTTACCGTTTCCCTTGAATCCATCATGCGAAGTTCATTGTGACCCGTTTCCTTGTTTCCTTCCAAGTAGATTAATATTCAAAGAATATATCAGTAATGACCAGGGAAAATGCTTTTATACATCATTACAGACGCAGTGCATACAGTATGTCCCAGAAGTCCTCACCGGGCCAGTGGTGGCTCGTGCGATTTGGCAACAATATTTTTCCTCAGCTTGAGTCTACGTAAAACGATCGATTCGATTGTGAAGTAGCTCTTCACTAAGAATGGAGTTGTTGCAAACTTTTGATACAGGCTTATTAATAGTTGATTAAGGGGTAAAACCCCTATAAAAATGACGATTAGTACACTCAAAAATCACGAAATCCTCTCCCAAACTGATAAAATGCTTTCTAACGCGAGACCGTAATGGCGGCCGTTATCGCCTAAATGTTATGGTATAGTTGTATGCTTCTTCTTCTTCTTCTTGTTTGGTGTCACGAGACCACCTCGTGAGGATGGGGCTGATTATTGAGATAGGGAAACCCAATGTAATCGGCGCCAACGGTTGCCATTACGGTCTCGCGTTTGAAAGCATTTTATGAGTTTGGGAGTGGATTTCGTGATTTGTTATTGCGCTAATCGTGGTTTTTCAGGGTTTTACCCCTAATTCAACTATTCATAAGCAAAACTACTATTATTTAACTATTATTTTGCTGAAGCAAAAGTTTGCAATAGCTCCATTGATCACTATACATAGGTTCAAATGGAGAAAAAACATTGTTGGCAAATTGCACGAGCCACCACTGTGCTTGTCGTTTGCACTATTCGAAAAATAAATATCTCACATTTAATAAAGAACAGGTTTTCTTGTTATTGACTTACGTTGTTGGCAGAATTTTTCATGCTAACTATAATTAGAAACCAGCTGCCTACCTACAAGTATAACTATAGTAGACTTGTATTTATCGATGTGAGGTTCGTATTTTTCGACTTTGGTCTGATAAGGATTTATGAGACACGCTGTATATATTGTATGTATACTGAATTTGAAGATTATTGTTCAAGATGAACTTTTGAAAACACAGTCTTTGCGGTTCCGTTTCAATCTTCTTGTTTTCACATTTCCCATCGGTTTTTTTTCCTGTCTCCCGCAGAAATAAGGGAGAGGGAATGGTATAACGGATCGGATTTATGGAGGAGTTGAAGGTAGACTCGACCCGCGAGCTTTAACACAATGTCCACATCTTGGCATTTTATATACGGTGATGGATTGCCCTGTAGATGGCAGTTTGGCTCAACTTTGACAAATTACATGTCATCTGCCCTGGCTCTTGCCAATTATCCTTCGCTCTTCTGATTTCAATAATTTCTTTCCGGGAATGGTCCCATGCGTATTTTAAACAGAGCATGCATGTGATGATTATCAATTGAGGCGATTTTCAAAAGGAGGACCCATGAAACATCAAGTAAGTTCATTCAAAGAAATCATTCTTGCAATTACATTTTGAGATTCTATACTGAACAGTATTTTTTGGCCCAAGAAACGTTATTTGATATACATATAATACTAATTTTTAATGATGGATAGACAACAAATTCAAGAGTGTTGGACTTAGCGTGAATTACTCTTTAAATTGAGGTACAAGCAAAACCCTCCTGGAAAACAACGAGTCCAGATACCGTTATGGGGTTCTTGCAAACTTTTGCTACAGGGGATTGAAGAGTTGATTCTTGCATAAAAACCTGTAAAACTGACGATGAGTGCACTAAAAAATCACGAAATTCAACTCTCGGAACCGGGCTGAATGGTGAAAAGACAAAGGTATCATGGGAGATCCGATCTAAATTGAGACACATCTCTGTTTTTCTCATAGAGAAAGCGGCAAATTAGACAGGAATATCCCATGATACCTGCGTTGAACCGCCATTACGAACTTGATGTGTTAGCAGTTATGTGAGTTGATTACTGAATTTTAGATTTTCTTAATACGGTTTTTGTGATTTTCGCTGGTTTATACATTAGACCAAATTCATTTGCCCGCAGCAAAAGTTTGCAAGAGCTCCATTGAGAAGGTTATCGCGATTCTATGTGATCCTTTTTATATTGAGAGACAGTTTGTCGATCAATTTACGGATAAAAACAACGCCTTGACGATATCATTTTTAAGACGAAATATTTTTTGGATAAATAAGGTTTAACGAAAATCCCAAGCAGTTCATTTGATTGTTTGAAGACTGTAAATTTTCCAAACTTTTTTTTTCTTTTGGAAAAAATGTCTCACTAACTGTATTTGACCATACAGAAAACAGTCGACCTTTAAGAAGAAAAATAATCTTCCACTCAGTGGCGCCGCGTGCCATCTGGCAACAATGCTACTCCTCCATTTAAACTCATTATATAAATCGAATTTTCTTTGTGCACTGTGCACCCCCTGCATTCGACCTATTACACGAGTTTAAATGGATAGAATGCAGTGTTACCAAATTGCACGCGACGCCACTGCTTCCACTCCTCCGACCTTTCCTCAGATAGCCCCTCATATTTATAGAGAAACCATTTCCCTCATATTTTGAGAGAAACCATTTTCATGAATTTTCTGACTCTCTCTCTCCCTCAGTCTCTCCGTCTCCTGATAACAAGCGATGTTCAAGGTAAACGTTACTGTAAACTGACGAGACGAGACAAAATGAAATGAAAAGAAAGAAGATAAAGTGACGAAACGAGCTTTACCCTGAAGTCCCCCCTCCACACCCCCTCCTCACAACCTAACCCCTACCCCTACACCCCTCACCCGGTCTGCCGACAAAACCTATCTTTTTAGGACGGAATGATTGATACGACTTGTTAATTACCGTCGTCCCCTTTCCTCGCCCCCCCGCTTCTTCGCACCTCAAACGCAACCGTAGCTCATAGGCGGATCCAGGAATCGTCCCCTCTCTCCCTCTCTCTCTCACTTTCTCTCACTCCCTCTCTCTCCCTCTCTCTCCCTCTCTCTCCCTCTCTCTCCCTCTTTCTCTCTCTCTCTTTCTTTCTCTCTCTCTCATTCTCACTCTCATTCTCACTCTCTCTCACTCTCACTCTCACTCTCTCTCTCTCTCTCCCTCCCTCTCTCTCTCTCTCTCTCTCATTCTCACTCCCTCTCACTTTCTCTCTCCTCCCACTTTAACGCATCAGAACGAGAGGGAAAGAGAGAGAGAGAAAATAGAGAGAGAAAGAGGGAGAGAGGACTATCCCTGAATCTACCTTTGAACGTAACCCGCCTCCCCACTGCTCGCTTTTTGCCACCATAGCAGCTACCCCCTCCTCTCTCTTCTTGTTTTAAAATTGCTTGAACTCTGCCAGTCAATTCATCGCTTCGGTGTCGTGCCGGCTGCTAGATTGTCAGCAAGAAATCGTGCATTTTGGCAACGGTGTGATTTTACTTCATTTAAAACAATCGACTCTTGGGGAATCCATGGGGCTCTTGCAGACTTTTGCTACACGGGATTAAAGAGTTGACTCTTGCATAAAAACCTGTACAAATTACGATGAGTACACTAAAAATCCCGAAATTCACTCCCACAGTCGAACCTAATGGCGGTTCGACGCAGGTATCATGGGAGATTCCTATCTAAATTGATACATATCTCTGTGTTTCCGTAGAGAAAGTGACATAACAGACAGGAATCTCTCATGGTACCTGCGTCGAACCGCCATTACGATCTTGCCATTAAGGTCGTTATGTAGGTTTGCTAATGAATTTTAGACTTTCTTAGTGTGATTTTCGCTGGTGTTTACATCAGAATGGACTATTCATTTGCTCACAGCAAAAGTTTGCAAGAGCCCCATTGTTCAAAAAAATCGATTGATTTTCGCATAATGTGTTTTAATAGATTAAAGCCAGTGTTGCCGAATTGCACGATTCGTCAGAGCAGATTGTGAAGGGCTCAGTAAGCCTGTGAATCGTGTGCTGAAAATTGCCGAATTGGCACGATTTAGATAGAGCAATGATAATAAAAAATCTTACACCGAGAGAATTTTTTTTTTTAACCCAAGGTGTACTTCGTTAGTGTCAAAGAAACTGCACAGTGAAATATTAACTAAGAAATATTCCTTTAACCCAAGAAAAATTTCTGCTGCTACAAGTAAAAGCTGCAAAGCTGCTTCATGCAATCAGAATTCACTTCACTCAAGGAAAACTGTCACAAGTAAACGTGTTTCCTTGTTTTTAAAGATGTGATTTCTCTCAGTGCAGTGTAGTGAGTGATTATAAACGGTGCAATTTGGACAGAGCACGTATACCTCTTGGGTACATAGATGCCGGTTTGGGGTGACCATACGCAAATATATCTATAATTTTTTCCAGTAAAATACGTTTTTTTTTCTGTATCGATGGCGTTTAAATTGACACAGTTATAAGCGCATTAACAAAGCATAGCTCAGTTCAAGCTGTTTACATAAATATACGAAAGTATAGGCAACTCGAGGTATTCCACTGATGTTACGCAATGATGCAATCACCCCGCAAGCCCCAAATTTTTTAGTATTTTATTCATTATTTTTTTTTAATTTTATCTCAATAAACTGATGACGGCGATAGCCGTAATGTACCGTCCAAGTGTACCAACCGTTATTTATGTTGGGGTCAAGTTCCAATAAAATTTTCCCTGGATCATAGCCGTAGCCAGGATATTGTCTTTCTCTCTCTTAGCCCATTTGATTGCATGTGTTAGAAAAGGACAGAAAGAGGGGCTGAAGTCACGTGACAGCCCCTATATCCATCCTTTTCTAACACATGCGTTCAAATATGCTAAGAGAGAGAAAGACAATATCCTCATCCTCGCTACGGTTAAGGACCTGATCAAGGAAAACTGAATCTGAAAAGAAAATAGATTCTCTATCGATAGTTAAGAACCCCTGTTTACGTATGTATACCGTCTTATCGAATTCTAAGGGTCACGGACTATTTTATTTAATGCATCATTGGTACTAAGCAGTTTTTTTAAGTATCGAAAGGTCAGTCTACCATGATGGCATTATCAGTAATAGAATGGCTTTTTGACTCTTAAAAAGAATTATAACTTCAACGATTCATCAAATTTCGATACGACATGTACCCTGTCATTGTTTAGCACAGATACTAATGCATTGAACTGACGTTTTTACTTGTTTTTAGTATAGCTTTCAATATTTCAATAATTCTGTTTCCATGAAATTACCCCTATTGTGGAATCACCCTTATCTAATCCACTCAATGATACAAAGTTTTCACGGATGGTGGGCAAAATGATAGTGAGCATAAACGAACTGGGAATATGAGGTCATTTGAAGTGCTGAAACCTGGAACATTAATAAACGATAAACGGAGACTAGCGGCTAAAACTCTCGAGATTTTGGGTTATCGGCAGCTTGGTTGAACACAACCTCTACATGTTCCGTTAACCACGCGTGTAAACAATACTCGCGTCGGATCGTGTGACATTGTTTTCAGATTGTGCACAGTTGTGTGATGCATTTATACAAGTTCGCAGTGTCGCATTTCGTACAATTAAAGCCATGCAGAAGGTCGAATTAAAGGATGTCCATCACACGCCCCTAATATTCCGATCTTTTTAATGCTTTTAAACGGACGAAATAATGCAATGTTGCTAGATTGCACAGGTTGGTGTGCTCCTTCAAAGAAATTGCACTAGATCCGCATCCTTGACAGTGAGGCAGTTTCAATGGGTCTCAATTTTGGTGTTTTTTTTAGGAAGCAAATGAAAAGTGTTCAGAGAGCTGAAAACAAGAGATGAACCGAGTTCCTACGCTGCGGAGATGCAATTTTGGCGCAAAATACGTTGCACAGGGAAAAAAAATTACATTTAATTTTTAATTTTTTTTAAATTAAATGACAAGAAGACATACTTTTAAACTAAAATGCATTAAGTTTTTAAAGGAAAAATAATTGTTTTTAAATTGGAAATTCGGTATTTTGATCTAATGAAAAGTTTTTCTATTTTTTAATTTAAAAAACTTAGCTTCAATTTCAAAATTCGTCTGCTTGTCATATAATTCAAAAATATTTTTTTTTTTAAATCTAAAACAATTTTTTTTTTCTGTGAGTCTTACATGAGAATTCCGCGTTGCGACATCACAACACAAACGATTTTTTTCAACTTCCCTCGCGCCTTTCTCTGAACTCGTGACACTAAGAAAAGAACTGAAGGCAATTATGTTGTTTTTTCATTTCACCCAGTACTTTCGTTTTCTTCACGAGAAACGTTAAAAATGTCATACCTTATGCGACCACACCCCATTTAGTGCTGCCGTTTGACAGACGTTTAATTGAATTCTACAATCCACCGGTGAATCTACCGGTTGAAGTAAAGATTACTATCGAATCTATGAGGTTTATAATCTTCAAGTTGTTATATATATATAAAAAAAAATAATAATAATTATGAGAAATCTGTGTTAGAGCGTAAAAGGGTTTTAAAAGTAGGATATAAACTAGCAAACAAAGTTTCCTTCGAGAAATTCATTGAGAGCGAGCGGCAAAGGCGTTAGGGGATGCGGGAGGGGGGGAGGGGGAGGTGGAGGTGGGGGGGGGGGGGGGTCTTTGAAGTTCATCGCAGCTCTTAGGATTATACCTTCCGCTAAATATGATTGCTCACGCAAAAATTACCAATATAATTTCCGCTTGCCCGCATTCCCGCCTCTCGTCGCAGTCAGGGAGCAATTTGATCAAAACTTTCGAAAGTTTTTCCATCTTGATTTAGGAAGGGAACGACGCGATGGAGCTTGTTGGGGGGGGGGGGGGGAAGAACAAATGAATTCCAAGATCATCGAGAGTAAAAATCAGTGGAGATGCGCTATGGAGGGGACCCGGGGGAGGAAAAAAACTATGGGGTGATAAAGGAGCATAAGTCACCAGAAAAAGAAGAGGAGTGGAAAAAAACAAGTTTCAGAATTTATGCGAGTGTCCGCCAATCGGGAAGTTTCGGGTTCATGAGTCAATGGAATCTTTGGGGACCTTCTTTCACTTGGATTGGACTATAGACGCAGGGGAATTTCTCCAGGTGTCTGGCAAGAATTGGGAATGATCCGATTCCGACGCCCTTTTTGGAATCCTTCGCTGAAGGTGGTAAGCGCAACCGTGATCTTCCGTATGAAAGGACTGCTTTTAGGAAATTATCGATAGTTAGATCCTTACAGTCTAATTTTATCAGATGAAGCAATCTCAGATCCTCGCTCGCTCGATCGAAATTGATTCTTTATATAAGACGATCTTTTTTTTAAGAAAACTGAAGTTCTGATAGTTTATCAAAATGCATCAGTACTATAGTCGGAATTTTTAGATTTAACTTTTCAGTTGGCTTTACAGTTTTGAAACATAAACTGTAAAAAACCGATTTTTTGGCTCGGGAGAAATTGATTTTCTCAGAAACGATTCTTTCACTTATTGATTCTATCGGAGGCAGACTGCAATTCTCAAAGAATCGAATCATTGTAAATAGTTTGGATGGACAAAATCCGATCCAGTCCAATATGTCACGTTGTACGAGCAACATCCTGTGCTCTCAATTCCAGTAGAAAGAATTTTACCTCAGTATCCTATGTGGCTGTGTAGTTAAACTACCAATCCGTTGAATTTTCTTCATTTTACAAAAAGTGATAGTAGATTAGTGTAGTACATGCAATGATACTTACGACAGTGGCAAAGAAAGTGTGAAACCTAGCACCGTTGTTTCTCAATTTAAAATTCAGGAATAAGATCGAACTATCAGGTGAGCTGCGAACACCCAAGAATTCGACCTTTCTCATTGGTTTAAATGGACAATACGTTATGTTACCGGATCGCACACCTTGCCACCAGTAAGTGGCGGATCCAAGGGGGAGGGGGGGGGTTTAGAAAATTTTTCTGGATCCGCCACCGGCATTTGTACGTATGGTATATTTAAAAGTCACAAACGATAAGAATTTCCTGTCGAAATTATACTAAGACTTTTTGAAGTTTCTGATCCATATTATTAATTTTTTGTTTGTTTAAATTTAAATTGATTTACTATGGGTTCTATAATTTTTATTAGGCTGCAGAGTTTTCAGTTACGCTTTTTTCGAGAACGCCGAGGTTTTAAAATTTCAAATTTCAAAGTTCAATCGAACGGGTGGAAAACGGTGGTTAATGTAAAAATTTTGAATGATTGATTAAACCCTTTGAGAAGACTTTTGACTTTTGAAGTTTCTGATCTATATTTTAAATTTTTTTTGTTGTTTGAATTAAATTGATTTACTATGGGTTTTTATAATTTTTATTAGGCTGCAGAGTTTTTCAGTTACGCTTTTTCGAGAACGCCGAGGATTTAAATTTCAAATTTCAAAGTTCAATCGAACGGGTGGAAAACGGTGGTTAATGTAAAAATTTTGAATGATTGATTAAACCCTTTGAGAAGATTTTTTGACTTTTTGAAGTTTCTGATCTATATTTTAATTTTTTTGTTTTTTAAATTTAAATTGATTTACTATGGGTTTTATAATTTTTATATTAGGCTGCAGAGTTTTTCAGTTACGTTTTTTTCGAGAACGCCGAGGATTTAAATTTCAAATTTCAAAGTTCAATCGAACGGGTGGAAAATGGTGGTTAATGTAACGATTTGAATGATTAAAAAAAACCCCTTTGATGCAACTCGACCCAGCGATGCCCTTCACATTAAAGGGGTGAAAAACGATGAAAAGGGGGGGGAAATATTTTATATCCGTGAATGGTGGGAAAATCGGAGGGGGGTTTTTTAATTGGGCGAGGGGGTGACGATAGCCGATGGGGTTAAATTAACATGAAATGGTTCCCCGTTCCTCTCCCCTCGTTTAGGGAAAAAGGGAGTTCAAAGGGAATTCAAAATCTCCAAACAATCGAAAATTTTTCCGCGCTTCGGGTCTGGCTGTGTTCGAGTCGCTCTTCGCGGTTAGACGATGGAAATGGAATTGATGAATGATGCGGATGATGTCAATGAACGGAAACGATGAGTGATGCACATCCGCGGACTTTTGCACTTTACAGGGTGTCCGATAAATACGTCTGGTAATCTTAATACGAACCCATTTTTTTTGGTAAACTTTATTTTCTTGCGTAGTCTTAAAAAGTCCAGAATGCACTGAAAAAAATCGGCTGGGGCTCGGCGGCCGAACCGTCGTATACCTTGAGTTCGCGCTATACACCCGAGCGGTTCATGCGTACCGTGCAAAACGCCCCCAGTGGCCCGCATGAACCAGCATCGGGCGTATCCGCCGAGCGGTTCGCGGAAACAATATCGTACAGCATTTGCCATGGCTCGGGTGTAGAGCACGAACCGCTTCGGCTAGTACGCGTGAACACTGCTTGCTCCGCGCTCTAGGTGGCCAAACACGCAACAATAAAGCGGCAGTTAACTGTTGAACGCTCGCTCGGTCGGTCGGTCTAGCGCGTGACTCCGTGATTCAAAACAAGTTGGCGGCTTTAAATTCAGTTTAATTAGTAGTATGGTGTCAAGTTAATTAATCACGACGGTATTTCGATAAGTGCTTCAAAAAAAAACATAAATATCTGTGTGTAAGAGCTAGTATAAGGAAAGGTCAGTCAGTCGTACTCGCCGGCATACGTTTCACTGTGGTTTTTTTTACGTTACGAGGTGTCCTGATCCCTCATATTTTTCCCGCTAAGTCGGTATACTTAAAGGCTCTAATAATTTATGTTTTGTAATTCGATCCCTACTTAAATTTTCGTTCGCAGTTCGAATTTGGACGTGTTAAAAAGTTCTGAGCTGATTCAAGATTTGTTTGTGAATCCACCGTATATTCCTTCGTATTAGTGTTCTGATTTACTAAGTTGTAAAAGTGATAATATGCGTTTTAAATTTGGTAATATGGTGTTCCTCTATTAACGTGTGTCTAGTGAGTGATGTTTTTAATGTTTTTTTTGCATTCTATTGTTAATGTGAAAAGGAATACAAGGAATAATCGATAATGGGAAGCACGAGGAGTTCGGGTGATACGCACGAAGAGTTCGGGTAATAAGCACGAAGAGTTCGGGTAATAAGCACGAAGAGTTCGTGCGTAGAGCATGAAGAGCCCGGGTAATACGCACGAAGTGGGTTCGGGTGATGCACCCGAACCACTTCGGCCGTCAAGCCCGAACCTCCGCAGTGTTCACATACTTCCCGACGAGTTCATGCTCTACGCACGAATTTTTCTTGCGTATTACCCGAACCGTTTTTTCAGTGTGGGGCAATGGGGCTCTTGAAAAATTTTGCTACAGGGGATTGAAGGTTGTTCTTTGCAAAAAAAACCTGTAAAAATAACGATGAGTACACTAAAAAATCGCGAAATTTACTCTCAGAATCGGGCTTAATGGCGGAATGACGCAGTATCATGGAATTTTCCCTATCTAAATTGAGACATATCTCTGTGTTTCCTTTTAGAGAAAGTGACAAATTAGACAGGAATTCCTATGATACCTGCGTTGAACCGCCATTACGAACTTGACGTTTTAGCGATTATGTGAGTTTATGACTGAATTCTAGACTTTTCTTGTGTAATTTTCGTGATTTTAGCTGGAATTATGTCTGATCGGACAATTTATTTGCTCACAGCAAAAGTTTCCAAGAGCCGCATTGCAAGGGTCGAATTTTTGTGTCTTTTTCCAAACAAACGGAAGTAGGTATACTCAGCAAGCTGAAACTAAGGATGATGCATTTGGCTCCTAAGTAGGTTGCATAGCTCCGTAGATGTGATTTTGACTCAAAATTCATTGATTTAAATAGATATTCCGAGTTGTGACGTCACAACATACTCGAATTTTAGCAACTGTACTGAGAAAAGCTTTGGGCAGGGGAACCAAAGTCTGCGGTGAATTATAGTTGCTGGGCGTCCTTTGGGCTGGGGGACTCAAATCTTTGGACAGAGCAACCAACGTTTTTGGGCGAGGGGACCAACGTCCAGAGACTTTGGTTGCACTGTCCGAAGATTTTAGTATCCCTGCCCAAAGGACGCCACCAACTATAATTCAATGCAGACTTTGGTTCTCCTGCCCAATTTTTTTTTTTTTTTCGAAATTGTAAACTGTCAGTAAGTTATATGGACCTTTAAAGTCAATGAGAAAATGGGTAAAATAGGTAAGCATATAAGGAAAAATCAAAATATTTCAAAATACGCTGTTTGAATTTCGTTTAAAAATTTGCAAAAACATTCTGCAGCCACTGTAAAATTAGCCCCTCAAGGGTAGTCTGACCCCCAGAATATCAGAGGGGGTCTGGGCGTCTCCCCCAGAGTTAAAAAAGGGGGGTCTGGGGGTTTCTCCCCTAGATTATGTTTGATGTGAGAAAGTGTTCGTGATGTAGTATTTTCCCTACAGTTTTATTTATTTTTTTCGCTGCGAGTTTTCATAGCAGTGGGCTGACGACACATCGACCCGCGACACTCTATTCATCCGAAGCAAACGCTTGCAACAGACGTTTTATGAATAGACTAATCCGTATTAAAATAAACTGAGCATTATTTTTGACTATTGAGTTTGAGTCGATACCCTGTGCTCACCGGCCGGCCGGCTAACATTGAATAGTACCGTCCCGAGCATATAGTCATTAGTCAACAATCAGCAAATTGAAATACGGCGCGAGTGAATGTTGTCGCCGCTTCTCGCTTGTCCGATCGCATCACTTCAATCTCCCTCTCTGCTGGCGGAAGGATTTTCATCAGTGGTTTAAAAGCCGCGTCACAATGTTTCCGTATCGTGCCTGTTCCTCAGGGCTGCCGTTTTGCGTATAATCAATGCTTTTTTTCTATTCACCGATGATTCCCCCGGGTTTGAGGAAATATTACACGGTTCAGTTCAGTGTATGACTGTATTGCACGAAAATACTCTGATCTGTAATCTTCCCTTAATCGGTGAAAACTCCGTTGATTGATTAAAATATCCGCAAGTTTTTTAAAGTCATCGACGACTCCACCGGTTGAGAAAAGATTACAAAAAGAAAGTATTTTAGTTTATTACAGTCATGCACTGAACTGAACTGTGTAATATTTTCGCAACCGGTGGAATCATCAGGGAAAAGAAAAATAGCATTGATTATACGCAAAACGGCAGCTCTGGTTCCCAGTTCCTTCATATTTAGCGTATCGGAAAAGCCGCAGCACGGGTGTATGAAAAGCTAAGAAATAAATAATGCTCGTTTGTCATGCCATGTTGATACTCTCTCTCCTTTTGTGAAATTTGCGAAAAATCTTAAAATATCCTTGATTTTAGCAGTTTTTCAGTCTCGGTACAAGCATTTTCGTGGCGATAAAATTCACTATCGCAAATTAAAGGTCACATTAATCTGTCGTATTAATAACCCAAATATCCTTTCAAAAGTGCGTTTATGGAATAGTTATTTGAACCCAGGGTGTGTTTTGGGGCCAATAGTCTCTCGACGGCAATCAATAAGGTATGTCGTTCTACTAAAATTATCTAATAGATAATACTTAAAGACAGGACCACTTTGTGTATATGAACATCGACCTGCGTAGCTTCAAAATTATGTATGTTTCGTTTGGTAAAACAGTTGCTGCATTCTTTTTTAATCTTCTGCGCACACCAGAAAACCCAGAAGATAAATATAAGCGATATTTCATGTATTCAAGTTTTGGGAAATTCACTTGCAGTCGAGGTCGATCCAATACATTATTAAATTCCATGTCCACTTAATTATTGATGAGTAGTTTCAGTAGTTTCAGTCTGATGAAATCGGGTGGCAAAAATCATAGAATGTACTTACGTACTAAAGCACTTTATCCTTTCTACTACCATAGAAGAAATCTGCGGGCCGATCATTTACTTTATCGTTTAAAACCCATCGTTAAAACTGTCTATGAGTGATTCTATGGTCGAAAATTGTAAAACTTGGCCATTGCTATGGTAACCATCGGTCCGCTATTTAAAGGTGACTCATAATTAGCCTTTATAAAACGAGGGCGCTTAAGGATTGTTACCATAGCAACGGCCAAGTTTTACAATTTTCGACCAATAGAATCACTCATAGATAATCTTAACGATCGGTTTAACGATGAAGTAAATGATCGGCCCGCAGATCTACAACTCGCTCTTTAGTGGGTAGTCAACTATTCCTTCTTCGTGGTGTTCATGTTGCCTATCCCGGTGATTGAAGGCTCGCAACGAGGTTTTATTTTGTCAATGTTGAAAATTTGGAGTAGCTTTTGCTGTCAATGATAGATCGAGCTACGAAAATGAATATTGGGCGAGGTATTGAAAAGGGTTCATTTCTCTACGTTTGTCATGATTGATTTGGCAACACTACTTGTGTACTCTGAACTCCTCGTTTTTATCATTAGCGTGAACGAATTGAGCATTGTGAAAATTTTGCACCCCCTTTCAGTCATTACAGCTGCAAATAATTTCCATGCACCGATCGTTGCCTATATATGTATATATTCAAGGCACCCGATTGTGATCGCGCGTCGATCGATAACCCTGTTGTTAAATCTTCACTGTCAGGAACTGAAATATGCAGTCGAGCTTTTGGCCTTTGAAGCGAGTTAACGTCCAATCCTAAAGAGAAAAGAAGAATGTTCGTCGTTCTATCCAATTGTCATGTGAGGGGGGGGGGGGGGGCGCCGAGCTGAGACCATTAATCACTCTCTGTAAATCTTAAAATATGAAAACAGTAACGAACGATCTACATGCAGAAAGTATATTTATATACGTTTATGATATTTAGTTACATTTTTGTAAAATTATGATTTACAAGTACTTTATGAAGAAATATGCACGCCCGTCAAGCGTTGTTCGTCGAATGATTCTAACAAATGATACAGTAGCAGCTCGTGCCATCTGGCAACAATGCCTGCGCTCCATTTGAATCTATGGTTTTAAAAATCGATTTTTGGTGAAGCATGCTCCCTTTCGAATCGATTGTTTTACATACAATCAAATGGAGGGATGAATTGTTAACATATTGCACGAGCCGCCACTGAAATGATACCATGCCAGTTTGGGTTTTCAACAAACATTCTGTTTAAGCATTCTGTTTTAAAAATAGATATATTTTCAGTTGAATTTTTACAAAGAATTTTTTTTTGTTTTTATTATTTTCAAAGATTTATTTTCAGTTTCAAAAAAACTCTTCATTTTTAAAAAAGCCTTTTTCAAGGCTACAATCATGAGCAAACTACCAACTCGTCAATTCGCGCCAATCAGAAGCCGCGCCTGCCAAAGACGCTACTGTGCGCGCGAAATTCTCGACTAGCGAAGACTCCGTGAATTCGCGCCAATCAGCGCTCTCCATTTTTCGATCGCACTGAACGCAATTCAACATCAAACTTAATTCTCAATTTTATTCTTTTTTAATCAAGCTAAAATTATTTCAATTTTATCCACGTATTCACAAAATTTCGTATGATTTTTTTAGACATTCATCTTTTTTTAATACTTAAAACTCATTTTTTATGTCAATCCAGTTAATTCAAGTACTATCACTCAAGGTTACATCCATTCGTATCGCGCGCCACAGATTTGGCGCCAAACCCGCTAACAGCAACATTCGCTTTTTTTGATTATATTTAATTCTAGAAATGATTTAAAATATAATTTTTTTATTTCTGATTCTCCGTAACTTTATAAATTTTTCCAAATAATTTGTTTGGCATATAAATTTTCTCGATTAGAAATTTAAAAGAAAACAAACGCATTCATTGACTTACTACACCCAGTCGCCAACAGCCAATCACAGCGCTCCGTTTGCACATCTGCATTTTTTTTCAATGCCCGAATCCGTATAAAACCACGGGTCTTCCTGCACATTTTGTCATTCCTGGCGCACACGCCGAAGCATCAAGTCGCAAGCAGCCAAGCAGCTCATCTTCTCTCTCTGGACATCTGGACAAGGATTCAACTCTAACTGGAATTAATTGCAAGTTCTTTTCAGAACTCCTAGTCTGTGCAATTAATTCCAGCATCCTATCACCATCAATTCAAGGTCGTGGACGACGTAGGAGTCTCCCGCCCATTCAACTCTCTCTTGCTGTGGCGCTCTCTATTAGCAAACGCCGGGAAAATCTTACGAGCGAAAGGAGCTCTAATCGAAATCCTTGCAGTGGCGCTATCTGTCAACTACCCAAACGAACGGAGCTTCTTAACACTCGATCCATTCGAGATCTTTGCTGTGCCAACCCGGAATCAAGAAAAGAAGCGAACGGAGCCTCTCTTAATTCAAGATCATCGGTAACATTTAAAATAGCCGTTTTCATGGCTCCACGTACTGAGCGTTTGCCGCTTCTTTGAAGTTGGATCTTTTTCTTATTTTAAACACCTAAATTCCCACCTTTTTTTATTATTAATTATACTTTCAGTCATTTCGACCACTTACTGGTTTCCCGCAATATCCGCGGCAGCCGATGCACCTTGGCATTTAGATTATTTATCTTTTTTTTCATTTTTTTTATTGACCCTTCTGGTCGCACGCTTTTCGCGTAAGCCGGGTCATTTCTGATCCAGGATCCTTAAAATCTAAAAAAATTGAATTAGAATAATCGCTGTAAACTCGCGTCGCGATTTAAACGGTTTTTTTTGTATTTTTATTAACTTCTCTCCTTCCCTTTTTCCCCAGTTTTATTTACGATTTAGAATAAGTTTTTACGTAATAGAAACGTCACTCTCATAAGGCTTTTGTAAACGCTAGCGAGTGACCTTGAAAATAGGGGATCGAGCGGGAAAATTTTAAATACATCCCGGGGTTTTGAAAAAGGCATTTAGCACAAACCTTTGGGGGGGATGTTAGATGAGCCTCCCCCTCTGGGACGAGAGACGTTCTCCCCTCCCCACAAAAAACCCCCGCTTTCGCTTCTATTACGAAGTAAATTATTCTATGATCAGGGGGGAATTAGAGTTACAAATCATTCTGAATCCTTGAATCATCCTTTCTCTCTTTCCTCTACGTATTTTCGATAATCGATATTTTTGCTGCAATCAAATACACGTATTTTTAACTTCATTTTTTAAACTATTCAACTCATTTTAAACGTCTTTAATTTTGTCACTTTGTGACTGGTCCCTCGGAAAACGATATTCTTTTTTTTTCTAATAGATTTTTTTTTATCTTTTTAATCGAAGTACGCACATTTTTTGGTCCCTCGGGCCCGGGTTAACTCAACGCCTAAAAAACAGTCCAACATTTTTTCTACTTTCAGTGTAGGTTCAACTCAACGTTAATTTCAAAGATTACACAGTAAAAAACTTCAAGTATTTCAACTTTAATTTATGCCACTGGATCACTATTTCTTTTGCAACATGGCAAATCTCAACGGTAACTTAACACCTCAGCTTATAAAATTTAACCCCTCTCAAGGCACAACGAGAACGTCTTCAAAATAGAGTGCAAACATGTTATGATTTAGGAAATCAAGCACAAACAAACGTTTTACTCAAAACACAATTTCTTTCTCGTTGCTCACGCATTCAAAACTCGATCGCCGAATTTGAAACCATACTAAATGACATTTATGCCGTAGAACTAGAACTAAAACCCCGAGACGCTCAATGACCAATTTGCTGAGTCATTCGAGTTGTTTGAAGATTTATTTTTTAAAACTATGGAAATTTTTGACGCCATGCGTGAACCAATTCCCCACTTAACTCTAACATTTCTATGGCACCAGCTATGCCTAACATTACTATGGCGGCAGCTGTGCCCACAGCACCAAAACTTCCTCAGATCGAACTTAGATCCTTTGACGGAACTTTAACCAATTGGCCTGAATTTAAAGCTAATTTTCAGTCGCTAATCCATAACAATGAAACACTAACACTCTCTGCCAAATTTCACTATTTAAGATCATCTTTAAGCGGTCCACCTTGGCATTAGTAAAAGAATTACCCATTACCGATGCTAATTACACTATAGCTTGGGATTCTCTCCTTTAAAAAATATGACAACAAACGGATGCTAGGAGTTGATTTACTAAATAAAATGTTAAATTTTCCAGCAATTAAACACGAAAATAAAATAGAATTAGCAAAATTCTTATCAACATTTGGCGAATGCTCTTCAGCTCTAAAGGCATTAGACATCGCAGATTTGGCAGATTTTTTTACATTGCAATTAGCTTTAAAATGCCTTCCTTATGGCATTTACAAGGCTTTTGAGCGATCACGAGGTCCTACCGAATTTCCAACTAACCAGGATCTTTTAGACTTTGTGCAAAAACAAATTACCATATTAGAAATATTATCTCCAAAAAAATCAACTCATCATGTAAACAAAACCCTCAACATCCAATTTTGTGAAATCACACCCGCAGTCGGGTCGACAAGTGTACACATCTGCATCAACATCTCATCAATCTAATTTTCAACAAAATAAAAGTCGACCATTTCAAGGTCGTGAAGAAAGAAAAGAACTCGATTGTCCCATGTGTAAACTCAGGCATCCATTATATATGTGTTCCGATTTTCAAAAACTAAAAATCTTTGATCGCCGAGCTTTTGTAAATTCTAACCGATTATGTTTCAATTGCTTGCGAGGTGATCATCAATCAAAAGAGTGTAAATCTACACGACTATGCAAAGAGTGTAATCAAAGGCATCATTCAACTTTACATTATTCTACTCCAAATCGTCAACTTTCAACTCACGTCGCAGCAACAGTGGAAATGGAACCCCATTCATTCAACAATCACAATCAAACCCAAACAAACGAAGAATCACTCAAAGTCCTTATGACGCATTCTCATCAACCTCAAACTGCCACATGTATTTTAGGGACTGCGGTGGTATTAGTGCAAAATTCAATTGGTCAATTTGTACCAGTTCGCGCGCTCATTGATTCAGGCGCTATGACTTCATTTCTCACAGCAGAGTGCGCTACACGTCTTGGATTAATTCCCGAAAAACAAAACCAGATTATTACTGGTCTCGCTAATCAACAAGTTCTAAAAACACGGGGCACAGTAAAATGTACGATTAAATCTCGATTTGAATCTTATCCTGTACTAACTACTATTGCGACCGTTTTAGACCAAATTACATCAAAATTTTCCAAACATCCATTTACCGAATTCTGTCAAGCAACGTTTCAAAAATCTCAACTTAGCAGACCCTCAATTTAATGTATCGGCTCCCCTCGATTTATTAATTGCCGTAGATTTATATCATCATATTTTCAATGGACGAAAAATCATACTTTTTGAAAATTTGCCCGTCGCACTCGACAGCATATACGGCTGGGTTGTAACTGGAAAATACACGCATCCGCAATACTTTCCCCCACCAGCATTTCAAAAATCTACTACAATTACATCTCAAAATTGGATCAACAACTCAAAAAATTTTTGGGGAAAAAGAAGAACCTCCTTACAAACCCGCCTTCAATAATGATGATATTTTAGCTGAAGAAAAATACGTTCAAGGTCACTCTCGCACTACACAGGTCGATATGTCGTTCCATTGATATTTAAAGATACCACACCCGATCTCGGTGAATCTTATCATTTAGCTAAAAAACGATTAATTAACCTAGAAACTAGATTGACCAAAAACCCGCAACTCAAAGAAGCTTACCATAATTTTATGAAAGAGTATGAGGATCTAGGTCATATGGAGCAAGTAAAACCTAACGATTTAAAAAACGGAAAATATTACATCCCGCATCATCCAGTATGGAAAATTTCAAGCACTACCACAAAAATGCGGACAGTATTTGACGGGTCATCAAAGACAACCTCAGGCAAATCATTAAATGACGTCTTACTCGCCGGTCCTAAACTTCAAACAAACATCATTCAAGTTCTTACTATTTTTCGATTTCCAAGCATCGTATTCAGCGCAGACATCTGCAAAATGTACCGCCAAATCTTGATACGCCCAGAAGATAGGCCATATCAACGCATTTTATGGCGAACTGACCCCACTGCAGAAATAAATGAATATGAATTAACAACTGTAAATTACGGTGAAGCTCATCTCCATTCCTTGCTTTAAGGACAATAAAGCAACTAGTAAAAGATGAAGGGTCCTCTTACCCGCTCGCAGCTAAAATTTTTAAAGAATCAAACATTTTTTGACGATATTTTAGCAGGAGAAGACTCACTTCCTAAAGCAAAGGAGGCACGTGACCAATTAATCGCTTTGGCCGACAAAGGTCAACTTGAATTTAAAAAATGGACGAGCAATTGTCCCGAATTATTAGCTGATCTTCCGACTGATAGCCTAGAAAGTTCACTTGATTTTTCTGATTCAGAAAATTCTATATCTATGCTAGGTATAAATTTGGGAAAACCCCAAAGTGATTCATTTTCGTATAAATTCACCGACTTCACTCCTGGATCCACTAAACGATCAGTTTTATCCATAATCGCCCGAACTTACGATCCATTAGGATGGATTTCACCAATCACTCTATGGATGAAACATCTGATGCAACAAATCTGGCTTTCAGGTGTCGATTGGGACGACCCTATTCCGTCCGACTTATACACTCATTGGACAAAATTCATTCAAACTTTGCCTGAATTAACCCAGCTGGAAATTCCAAGACACATTTCCTATCCTGATTCCAATTCACACATAAGTCTAATTGGTTTCAGTGACGCTAGTGAGCAAGGTCACGCTGCAACCATATATACTCGAATCCAAAATTCACAAGGAGACGTCAAAGTTAACCTTTTGATTGCAAAATCCAAAATCGCTCCACTGAAACCGGTGAGTATTCCACGGCATGAACTGTGCGGTGCTCATCTTTTAACTAAACTATTGAACTCAGCACTTGAAATTTGCGCAACAACCAAGCCGATAGACAAGGCTAACGTTTTTGCATTCACAGATTCCACAATAGTGTTGTCATGGTTGCATACCCCTCCATATAAGCTCAAACATATGTTGCAAATCGAGTAGGCCACATATTAGAATTTTTTCCACCGCAACACTGGAAACATGTAAAATCAGAAGATAACCCTGCAGACTTAGCATCACGTGGGTGTAACCCTGAAAAAATTATCAACGATAAGCAATGGTGGCACGGCCCATCATGGCTTCAAGAACCCATTCATACTTGGCCAAAATCAGGTCCATCAGAATATTCAAAGCCTACCGAATTAAAATCAAAATTTACGGAGCAAACAGTATTATTGACAACTCAAAACACTTGGGATCAAGATTATCTCCAATCTAAATCACGATTAAATCCTCTAATACGTACCACAGCATGGATAATGCGATTCATCTCTAACTGTCGTCCAACAAACAGCCATAAAATCCATGGAAATCTAACGACTCAAGAACTCCAAGACTCTCGTAACTTTTGGATCAAGAAAGTTCAAAATAAACATTTTGCCTCCGATATTCACGCAATTTCTCGTAAATCAGCACCATCTTCTCACTTATTACCTTTAAGTCCATTTCTGGACAAAAACGGAATTCTGCGCGTTGGAGGCAGACTCCGAAACGCAAAACTAAAATATGACACAAAATATCCAATTTTGTTACCTAAAACGGACCATTTCAGTAATTTAATCATCGATTATTACCACGCAGAAACGCTACATGGTGGCCCAAGAATCACACTTTCACGAATAAACACCATGTATTGGATAGTAGGAGGCAGACACTCCATTAAATCTCGGATCCGCAAATGTATCACATGCGTTAAAAACCGCCCTAAATTCATTCAACCTAGAATGGGTGACCTTCCTAGCTGGCGCGTCCAACAAGCCAGACCATTTTTAAATGTAGGAATAGATTTTGGCGGACCATTCTTAGTAAAAGAAAATAAGTTAAGAAATGCACGAATAACTAAGGCATACTTAGCGTTATTTGTATGCATGAGCACCAAGGCCATCCACACAGAATTAGTTAGTGAACTAACCACTCATGCATTCCTAGCATCATTAACACGATTCATATCAAGACGTGGTCTATGTAAAAACATTTTCTCTGACAATGCTACCAATTTCACTGGTGCAAATAATTATTTAAAAGACCTTTATTTGTTCTTGAAATCACAAGACGAAACAATTACTAATTTCTTAAGTGAAAAGGGTGTCGATTGGCATTTTATTCCTCCCTCTGCTCCCAATTCGGTGGATTATGGAAGCAGGAATTAAATCAGTAAAATACCATCTCAAACGAGTTATTGGTTCTCACGTCCTAACTTTCGAAGAAATGACCACATTATTAACCAAATTGAAGCAATATTAAATTCGAGACCATTATGTCCCATGTCTACAGACCCAAATGACCTTGACATATTAACTCCTGGCCATTTTCTTATCGGAAGTGCCATTAATGCCCTTCCTGAAAAAAATTATCTCGAGAAAAGAGAAAATCAATTAACCCGATGGCAACTCATAAAAAAGGCCAGCCAACATTTTTGGAAAAGTTGGAATCATGATTATATTAATTCACTCCGCCAAAGATCAAAATGGTGTGAAACAACACCTCCACTTAAAATTGGAGACATCGTTATGATACAGGACAACAATCTCCCACCAACTGACTGGCGCATTGGCCGCATCACTAATTGCATCACAGGATCAGACGGCGCTACTCGCGTTGTTAACATAAAAACCGCGAACGGCGAACTCCTCCGCCCCGCCTCCAAACTTGCCGCCTCCCGGTTGCAGAAAATCAACAGTAATCAACGCGGACTTTCCCGCTTAAACATTTCCCGCCTAAAATTAATTTTCCGACTATTTCCACCAATCAGAAACGTCGATTTCAAATTACAAAAATATGACCTTCAGTATAAAAGGACAAACAATTTTCCGTTTATCTTCATTATTTTCAACTACCATCATGGACATCCTCAAGCATCTCTTAAACTACGATCCAGCAACGGAATTGCCCGAACCTCAACCACCAAAACGGCCAGTTATACAAGAGCCTACAGCTAGAGTCCATACTAAGCCAATGAAATTGGCCAAACTCATCCCTGCGACTCATACTCGCCCTAGCACCACAAGTTCCACTTCACGCCCAATCGATAATGATGAAAACTTGCCTCCAGTCATAAACGCCCGGAAATCCTGGAAACCAAATCAGCTGCCCAGAATCCCGAAGCGCACCATAAAACCGGCAACTCCGGAAAAGATCATCCATAACTCTCCTCTGGTTCCACCCGCTACCTTTTAATGCCGATAATGGACACACCACCACGGCGGATTCCATTGTGCTCAAGAACCCCTCCTCGATTGGCAACCCCTCTCCCGTGAAGGCTCAAACATCATGATGACCAACCGACCAGCACCATCTTTTTTGGCAGGGTCTCATCAAACTTGAGAAGAGAGCGCTACCAACTTTACAAAAATACTGTCTCCAGAGGTCCTCTAACCGACCGAAGAAAATTGAGAAATAGCCGGCGTGCTAATGCCCATCGTCGTCTAAGACTTTAAAACCACTACGTGATTTTAAGGCGGCAGAATGTTTAAGAATAGATATATTTTCAGTTGAATTTTTACAAAGATTTATTTTCGTTATTATCATTATTCAAAGATTTTATTTTCAGTTTAAAAAACTCTTCATTTTAAAACAGCCTTTTTCAAGGCTACAATCATGAGCAAACTACCAACTCGTCAATTCGCGCCAATCAGAGGCCGCGCCTGCCAAAGACGCTACTGTGCGCGCGAAATTCTCGATTAGCGAAGACACCGTGAATTCGCGCCAATCAGCGCTCTCCATTTTTCGATCACACTGAACGCAATTCAACATCAAATTTATTCTCAATTTTATTCTTTTCTAATCAAGCTAAAATTATTTCAATTATATCCACGTATTCACAAAATTTCGTATGATTTTTTGAGACATTCATCTTTATTAATACTTAAAACTCATTTTTTATGTCAATCCAGTTAATTCAAGTACTATCACTCAAGGTTACATCCATTCGTATCGCGCGCCACAGATTTGGCGCCAAACCCGCTAACAGCAACATTCGCTTTATTTGATTATATTTAATTCTAGAAATGATTTAAAAATATAATTTATTATATTCTGATTCTCCGTAACTTATAAATTTTTCCAAATAATTAGTTTTGGCATATAAATTTTCTCGATTAGAAATTAAACGAAAACATACGCATTCATTGACTTACTACACCCAGTCGCCAACAACCAATCACAGCGCTCCGTTTGCACATCTGCAATTTTTTCAATGCCCGAATCCGTATAAATACCACGGGTCTTCCTACATTTTTTGTCATTCCTGGCGCACACGCCGAAGCATCAAGTCGCAAGCAGCCAAGCAGCTCAACTTTTCTCTCTGGACATCTGGACAAGGATTCAACTCTAACTGGAATTAATTGCAAGTTCTTTTTAGAACTCCTAGTCTGTGCAATTAATTCCAGCATCCGATCACCATCAATTCAAGGTCGTGGACGACGTAGGTGTCTCCCGCCCATTCAACTCTCTCTTGCTGTGGCGCTCTCTGTTAGCAAACGCCTGAACAACTTACGAGCGAACAGAGCTCTAATCGAAATCTTTGCAGTGGCGCTATCTACCAACTACCAAGCGAACGGAGCTTCTGAACACTCGATCCATTCGAGATCTTTGCTGTGCCAATCCGGAATCAAGAAAAGAAGCGAACGGAGCCTCTCTTAATTCAAGATCATCGGTAACATTTAAAATAGCCGTTTTCATGGCTCCACGTACTGAGCGTTTGCCGCTTCTTTGAAGTTGGATCTTTTTCTTATTAAACACACCTAAAATTCCCACCTTTTTTTATTATTAATTATACTTTCAGTCATTTCGACCACTTACTGGTTTCCCGCAATATCCGCGGCAGCCGATGCACCTTGGCATTGAGATTATTTATCTTTTTTTTATTTTTTTTATTGACCCTTCTGGTCGCACGCTTAACGCGTAAGCCGGGTCACCTCTGATCCAGGATCCCTAAAATCTAAAAATAATTGAATTAGAATAATCGCTGTAAACTCGCGTCGCGATTTAAACGGTCTTTTTTTGTATTTTTATTTAACTTCTATCCTTCCTTTTCCTCAGTTGATTTTACGAGTAATCAGGGGGAATTAGAGTTACAAATCATTCTGAATCCTTGAATCCTTCCTCCTCTTTCCTATACGTATTTTCGATAATCGATATTTTTGCTGCAATCAAATACACATATTTTTAACTTCATTTTTTAAACTATTCAACTCATTTAAACGTCTTTATTTTTGTCACTTTGTGACTGGTCCCTCGGAAAACGATATTCTCTTTTTTTTTAATAGATTTTTTTTATCCTTTTACTCGAAGTACGCACATTGACTTTACAAAAAATAGTTGTTAAATCAACCACATAATGGTGTTCTTTTAACAAAATAGCTTTTCAATTTAGCAATTTGTAAATAGTAAAAAAAATGCAGAATTTAACCCAATGATTTAACAATTAGCTTGTATACCAGCAAATAAATTGCTGATTTTCACTTACTAATTTGTTATTCCAGCATAAAAATTGTTTTTTTACTATTTGATTGGCTGGTTGGCAAAGTTTGTTTTTAAGCTAACAAAATGAATGCTGATTTAGCATTTGAGTTTTTAATTTACAAAATATAGGTTAATTTAGCAAATCATTTTGTTCTATACTTTTTAACTATTGATATTTTTCAGTGGCATTCAATTACGTCCAGAAAATTCTACATTTCGACCCGCCTTGCGTCGGCGAGTTCTCATCAGAACGTTTGGAACAGCGAATCAAAAAGCGATTTCGCGAATATAATGCGTTCGCGAACTCCTTAAATGTCATTGACCGTTGCATCATCACCTGTTCGATCATTGTGTTGCGTGAAACCGCGCGTTTATGACTGATTGTCTACCCGTCTTTGATTATTCGATTATGCGCTATACACGAACCAAACACGGCCTCCGTCTTGTGCCGAAATCACCATAGCGGCCGCCGATTATGATTAATGGAGCTCTTGCAAGGTTTTTCTGTAAATAGGTAAATGGGACTGTAGGATTTATTGAAAAAATCTGAGTAAAAAACAACGGAGGGACGGCAGTGGCGTAGCGTGCAATTTGCAACGTTGCAGTTCGTCCGTTTGTCCCATGAAAAAGATCGAACTATTGGGTGTTCGGGGAACACCTTCGCATTCGACCTTTTACATGGGTTGAAATGGGAAAATACAACGTTGCCAATTTGCACGCTACGCCACTGAGGGGCGGTTAAAAAAGTCTGTGGAGTAGTTTAGTTGCAATTTTTTGTTACAGCGTTATAATATACGGAAAAAACTATCAGTAGACATTGCTATTTAAGTTGGCTCAACCTGAAATTTAGATTATATATGGACACCATTAATTTAAGTGGAACCAACCTAAAGACTAAAGGACAAGGTGAGCACAATCATAACATGTAGGTTGCCTCAACCTAAATCTTTGTTCCTTTCACCTTAGTCGGCTCCAAGGTTATAGAAAGAGGTATGCTCATCTGACTTCGCGCCACGAAGTCAGTAACGCGCAGTTCAAAATCCAGATCAAGATGGCAACAAAAACAGAAAACATTGTATACTCTTTCAAAAAACATTGGGCTCCCTCCAGAAAAGAGAAAATTGGCCTATGTTTTTTGGAAAGAGTATACAATGTTTTCTGCTTTTGTCGGCCATCTAGGATCTGGATTTTGAATTGCGGCTGCGCGCTACTGACTTCGTGGCGCGAAGTCAGATGAACATACCTCTTTAATGTATAACCTTGAGTCGGCTCTAGTGTTTAACGCTTTTAGGTTATCTGCACCTAAATTTACAGTATTGGTCAGCCAAGAGGAAAGTAACTCAATTATGTCTTTTGGTTGGCCAGACCTAAAATTTTGTCTCCATCCTTTTTATACGAGGGGCGTTCAACTTATAAGTTTCCCTATTTTTTTATCTCTGGTCCTGTTGGTGCTAGAAAAATTTCATTTATACAGTTAAATCCGTCAAATCCTCAGCTTTCCAACGGTATTTTTGTTTTTTAAAATTAAAGCAATTTTTGTAGGAGAAAAAGCTATATTTCTACACCCTTGTCGAAAAAGTCCCCGCCAACTTCTGAGTTTGGAAGTAAAAACTAACTTTGTCACTTGGAATGAAGAACCCAAAGTTTAAAATAAAAGATACATTTTATTTTTGAAGTATTCCGTTTTTACGACTTTTCCACATAATTTCCTTCCTGATTGATACATTTTTCGCAGCTATGAACCTTGGGCGAAAAACTCTCGGTCTGAGGACTTGAAAAAATTCATGACGGTATCCTTCAGGTGGTCATCTGACTGGAACTTTACGTGCGATACTTTTGCCGACAATATGTGATTATAATGAATCTCATGAACATCTTAGATAAGATTTCACGACAAAAATTGAGCGCAGCAACAGGTATGGAGCGATAACGGCTCATTTTTGCCGCTAATCAGACGAATGCTGTTGTTCAAAACATGCGAATACTTTTTGCTGAAAAAGTTGTCGGGGGACTTTTTCGACACGGGTGTAGAAATAGAGCTTTTTTCCCTACAAAAATTGCTCGAATTTCAAAAACTAAAATACCGTTGGAAAGCTGAGGATTTGGCGGATTTAATCAAAGAAATTAAATTTTTCTAGCACCAGCAGGGCCAGAGATAAAAATTTGGGAAACTTGTAAGTTGAACGCCCCTCGTACATACTTATATAAAAACAGCGCACCCTGGGTGATACTTTTCACAACTCACTAGTTATTCCAGTCTATGTTTGTACCACATGCTAAAGAGTCCCGGATATTACATTACACATTTATTAGTTGTAGAAGAGAGGCCTTGAAGTTACATACACAGACACAGAATATATGGGGTTATGAAGGGTCAGTGCCTGTGTTTATCTCGTTAAAAGCACATTAAAAGCATCAGAAAGTGTAAAAAATTTATATTCACGCACAAAACTTTGCTACAGCGTCATATGGATTATGGAGATTCAATTCTTGTGTCCTTGTGTTTAGCACGTTAAAAGCTAAAAGCATCAGAAAGTGATGGTTATCAGAACACTAGATTAAGTATGTAGTGTTGATTCTTTAGGTTATTATAACTTTTTTTGTTTTACCTACCTCATTTTGCAGGCACGAAAGGGGTGTGACATTGCATTGTCTATCAGTGATTTTCCTACTGCATGTCTTTTTTCATTATTTTTTTATTTCTTTAGGAAACTATTTTATTGCATCATGTTATTTTTTTTTTCTTTTTTTATGTTTCAGGTAAGCTGATTGACAGAATAATGTTCTTCCAAGTAGCACGATTTCCATTGATCGTAAGTTTTTTACCTTATGCCGTTAATTTAAGCGCTAATTGTAATGGGGGGGGGGAGGGTCGATGCAACCCACATTACAGGTAAGAAAATAATGAATGCTTTCTTTCCATAAGTATATTTATAAATATCTTCATAAATATCTTTATAAATATCTTTCCATAAATAATCTTTCCTCTATAAATAAATTTAGGAACATTCGGGTTACCTGAAATTTCGGTTTCATCAGAGTTGCCGTTTTGCGTATAATCGATGGTATTTTTCAATGCACCGATGATTGATTCCACCGGTTGAGGAAAGTTTACACGACTTAGTTCAATGTATGACTGTTCTGCACGAAAATTCTCTGATCTGTAATCTTTTCTCAATCGGTGCAATCGCCGTTCAATTATTAAAATATCAGCAAACAGTCATCCACGACTCCACCGGTTGAGAAAAGATTATAGCTTGGTGGTTCTTTGTGCAGTATAAGTACAGGTCATACACTGAACTGAAATGTGTAATCTTTTCTCAATCGCGGTGGAATCATCAGTGAATTAAAAAATGTCATCGGCAGCACCGATAAATGTGAAAAATGTGTCGGCAGCACTATGTTGCATGGAATCGTCGACGCTGCATTTACGCCACTGTTCAGTTTCGTGCCTTTTTTTTAGTCTTATTTTTTCTACCTACACTTACGCTCAACGACGGCTCCGGCTTTCAGAGCTGTGCGCCACGTTGCGATTGAAAGGCCGCAAGAGGATCAGATCTGCTTGTAAATCTATTTCCCTATTTGAAATAACAAAGGTGCTGCCCCAGAAGAGCAGAGGGGTTGTTTTAGGAGCCTTGCGCCACGTTTGCGATTGAAAGGCCGCAAGAGGATCAGGTCTGCTTGTAAATCTATTTCCCTATTTGAAATAACAAAGGTGCACGGAGAAAAAACAATACCCTGTTTTGACAGCAATTGCGGTTGTTCCAACGGCACATTACTTCACGAAAATGACCTTACATTAATTTGCTGTTGGAACAACCGCAAATTTTAGTTGAACTGATTTGCCGTTGGAACAACCGCAAAAAGCTGTTATCACAGGCATATTGCTACAGTCGTTATTGAGTCTAGAATTTCGATGGCCCACCGGGGGGAGTGGGGCTACAACGCTCTCAACAACCCCCATCCCTCCGGATCCGTGCCTGGCCACAACGGCATTTTTGTATTTTTGGCCGAAAATAGCGGCTGTACAGCCGCATAATGATACAAAATATTATTCTCTCCCTCTCCCCTTTTTCTCTATTCCTCTCTCTCTCTCTCTCTCTCTCTCTCCCCCCTCTCTCTCTCTCTTTCTCTCTCTATCTCTTTCAACTCTCTCAACTCTCTCTCTCCCTCTCAGGAAGTAGCGTTTTTCTCTCTCCCTCATTGACATCGCGATAGCTATTTAGCAACGTCATCTTTCTTCTCTTCATCACTCACCCTCTCCTTATCAAATCTATCAATCTCACTCCGTCTCCCTCCCTTCGGAAGACGGTCATATGCCTTTACAAGGCAACGTGCTGTGCGACTTGGGTCCGTGCGAGGCCGCGGCGTGAGAAAGAGTCACAAAGAAGTGAATATGAAAAGTGAAGAATCGCTTGTATGTAAAGCAACCAAGTTTGAAATTTTGTTCTCTACTTTTAGGTGGTTTTCAAAGTGTAATAGCTGCTAAAATTATCAAAATTATATTTTATTTTTTGCAGTACCATGTGGGAGGAATTCAGATTAATCCTTTTGTATCATTAAATTTTACAAAAAAATTGTTTTGAGCTTTAGAGAGCTTTCCAAAAATGAGAGATTCTCGCGATTCTCGAGCAATACGAAACTGCAGCACTACAGTTGAACTGAAGGCAGCATTGCTGTTGGAACCGCGGTTCTTGCCCCCGTTCCAACGGCAGCGTGTTACAGCAGCAACCCTTCAGCCGTAACAGCCGCAGCAATGCTCCTGTTTCAAAAGTTTGAACTGCTGAAACAACAGCAATTGTTGTTGGAGCAACGGCTATTTTCAGTAACAGCAACGTTGTCTCCATTTTGACCGCAATTTTTTTCTCCGTGTGCTGCCCCAGAAGAGCAGAGGGGTTGTTTTAAGAGCCTTGCGCCATGTTTGCGATTGAAAGGCCGCAAGAGGATCAGGTCTGCTTGTAAGTCTATTTCCCTATTTGAAATAGCATAGGTGCTGCCCCAGAAGAGCAGAGGGGTTATTTTGAGAGCCGTGCGCCACGTTTGCGATTGAAAGGCCGCAAGAGGATCAGGTCTGCTTGTAAATCTACTTCCCTATTTGAAATAACATAGGTGCTGCCCCAGAAGAGCAGAGGGATTGTTTTAAGAGCCTTGCGCCACGTTTGCGATTGAAAGGCCGCAAGAGGATCAGGTCTGCTTGTAAATCTATTTCCCTATTTGAAATAACATAGGTGCTGCCCCAGAAGAGCAGAGGGGTTGTTTTAAGAGCCTTGCGCCATGTTTGCGATTGAAAGGCCGCAAGAGGATCAGGTCTGCTTGTAAATCTATTTCCCTATTTGAAATAACATGGGTGCTGCCCCAGAAGAGCAGAAGGGTTGTTTTGAGAGCCCTGCGCCACGTTTGAGATTGAAAGGCCGCAAGAGGATCAGGTCTGCTTGTAAATCTACTTCCCTATTTGAAATAACATAGGTGCTGCCCCAGAAGAGCAGAGGGTTGTTTTAAGAGCCTTGCGCCATGTTTGCGATTGAAAGGCCGCAAGAGGATCAGGTCTGCTTGTAAATCTATTTCCCTATTTGAAATAACATAGGTGCTGCCCCAGAAGAGCAGAGGGGTTGTTTTAAGAGCCTTGCGCCATGTTTGCGATTGAAAGGCCGCAAGAGGATCAGGTCTGCTTGTAAATCTATTTTCCTATTTGAAATAACATGGGTGCTGCCCCAGAAGAGCAGAAGGGTTGTTTTGAGAGCCCTGCGCCACGTTTGAGATTGAAAGGCCGCAAGAGGATCAGGTATGCTTGTAAGTCTATTTCCCTATTTGAAATAACATAGGTGCTGCCCCAGAAGAGCAGAGGGGTTGTTTTAAGAGCCTTGCGCCATGTTTGCGATTGAAAGGCCGCAAGAGGATCAGGTCTGCTTGTAAATCTATTTTCCTATTTGAAATAACATGGGTGCTGCCCCAGAAGAGCAGAAGGGTTGTTTTGAGAGCCCTGCGCCACGTTTGAGATTGAAAGGCCGCAAGAGGATCAGGTATGCTTGTAAGTCTATTTCCCTATTTGAAATAACATAGGTGCTGCCCCAGAAGAGCTGAGGGGTTGTTTTGAGAGCCCTGCGCCACGTTTGCGATTGAAAGGCCGGAAGAGGATCAGGTCTGCTTGTAAATCTATTTCCCTATTTGAAATAACATGGGTGCTGCCCCAGAGGAGCAGAGGGGTTGTTTTGAGAGCCCTGCGCCACGTTTGAGATTGAAAGGCCACAAGAGGATCAGGTCTGCTTGTAAATCTACTTCCCTATTTGAAATAGCATAGGTGCTGCCCCAGAAGAGCAGAGGGGTTGTTTTGAGAGCCTTGCGCCACGTTTGCGATTGAAAGGCCGCAAGAGGATCAGGTCTGCTTGTAAATCTACTTCCCTATTTGAAATAACATAGGTGCTGCCCCAGAAGAGCAGAGGGATTGTTTTGAGAGCCGTGCGCCACGTTCGCGATTGAAAGACCGCAAAAGGATCAGGTCTGCTTGTAAATATATTTCCCTATTTGAAATAACATAAGTGCTGCCCCAGAAGAGCAGAGGGGTTGTTTTGAGAGCCCTGAGCCACGTTTGCGATTGAAAGGCCGCAAGAGGATCAGGTCTGCTTGTAAATCTATTTCCCTATTTGAAATAACATAGGTGCTGCCCCAGAAGAGCAGAGGGGTTGTTTTGAGAGCCCTGCGCCACGTTTGCAATTGAGAGGCCGCCTAAAGATCAGGTCTACCAAAATGCTTAGATGGTAACAGTATTAATATAAACTTCCATAAATATCCAGGCAAGAAACTCAAGTTTTTTTTATATAAAAATTGAGATTCGGCGGGATTAGCTAATCATCAGTTAATTCTGAGACGTGCACTGAACGATTACAACTAATACTTAAAAAAAGCTAAAAATATATATAAATAAGCTAATAAAAAAAAAATGCATACAAGTCGTATCGCGGCACGCCTCTCCACTACATTAATGGGTAGGTTGCAAATTTTTGCTACAACGATTGAGAGTGTTTAATCTCATGTAAAATCGCCTGGAAAGTCCATAGGTGGCACCAGAAAGTCATTAATTTCAATAATAAACTCACAAGAGGCGTTTAATGAAATCCAAGATGGCGGATAAATATCGAGCAATCTGTATGCATGCACCATGAACATCCAAGGATGGCCAGTTTTGACAACCTCACTGGCGGTAGCGGTTACGTGTTTTACGTTGTGATTGGGTATGATCGATATTGTGAGGTTGGCTATCTTTGGATGTTCGTGATGCATACATACAAATTGTTCGATAATTCTCCGCCATCTTGGATTTCATTAAACGCATCTTGTGAGTTTATTATTGCATTTTATGACTTTCTGATGCCTCCAATGGACTTTTTCAGACGATTTTACATCAGATCATACACTCTCAATCGTTCTAGCAAACGTTTACAACAGATCCATTGTATTGGAGTTCCCATACTTGTTTTGTATTGCGTATTGCATACTCTGGTCAGATATATCTTTGTCCTACGAGTACTACATGACAGATTCACACTTATTGGGCACATTGCCTATATTGGTAACGTGCCTGAGAGGACCAAATCAAACCGCTGGTACTTACAAGCTGTTCTCTGTTGTTACGTTTTGTTGTTTGTTTGTTTGTATGTTTGTTTACATCTGTCGGATTGTGAATACGGCGACGGACGAACGACGAACGGCGACGGCTCGGTGTACTCAAGCAGACAGGTCGCGCTATGAATCGTAAACTTCCCGAGCGAAGGCGCGTTCCATCTCACAAGTTGTCAGTGGAATAGTGCGTTCTGACCGTCGGTCGCTCAAGTATGCGATCCGAAAAGGAAAATTTAATATTTTTGAGTGAGCTCCCACCTTTGAAAATAAGCTTCCGGTTTGTTTATGTTTTGGTCCCCCCGCCCGACCATATTTTTTTTTGAATTGGCATGTGGCATGTGTAGTACTAGTGTCATCAGTTGATACTTTTTGTGATCCGTCTGTGTTCCAGCAAACGAGCTTTAGCGATATAGAGAGGTTGATACATATTATAAGTCCTATCTCAGAGTCTGACAGCATGGTCGATCTGAATTTGGTTTGTTTGCCTCATTTTGTTTTTACTGTAAATCAAAACCTGTGATGTTATGTTGTGAATTTTGGATTTCCAGCGAAGGGGGGGGGGCTCGGGGCAAGGCCTCTGTAATTATGTTGTGTTTATTTTAGGCGAATTTTCTGTGTTTTTTTTTAGGACTCCTATGTGAAAAATTAATCTAGTGGATATTGGTTTTAAACAAAAGCGCAAGTGTTTACGAGTCGCTAGCTGGACACAGAATTAAATGCATTTAATCCAGGTGAGACAATTTTGTATATTTCTGTTATGTGTCAGTTTCTTTATCGTTCAAATCCTTCCAGAAGAAACAGTCAAATTAATTTCTGTGTCCAGATAGCCAATCTAAAATACTTGCACTTTTGTTTTTAATCAATTTCAAATTTTCTTTGTCACAATTTTTTTTTTTTTTTTTTTTTTTTTTTTTTTTAAATTTAAAGGTTAAAAAAAGTGACGCAAACAGACCGAACCTGTGTGGAAAAAGCCCATAAAAGATTCGATGATGGACTCCTTGAAGTTTCAATATCACGCCCCACAAATCCTCTCTATCGCTGTAGCTCGTTGGTTCCAGCGTTTGAAGTGCGATGGATAATGTATTTTAAAAAAAATACGGTATCTCTTTGTAAAATTCCGAAAATGTCAAACGATCCATTTCTGTGAACATTAGTAAGGTTCATTGTTCTCCCCTTTCAAACGCGATTTTTTAATTAGTTTTTATTATTATTCTATCATCACCGTTACCAGAGCTGGAAGTGTGAATATTCACCGTTATGAACGTACCGCTGAAGAAAAGATTACTAAAAGCACGAGGATATGCGGATCGAAAATATTTCTGATACTGTTCCCATTCTGCCAGAATACCAGTGGCGGCTCGTGCAATCTGGCAACCGTGCACTTTTGCCATTTAAACGTATGCAAAAAGATCGATACTAGGTGAGGCGCTACGCCTCACCAAGTAATCGATTATTTTACACAGTTTTAAATGGAGGAAATCCATTGTTGCCACATTGCACGAGCTATAGCGATAGAGAGGCTGATACATTTTATAAGTTCTATCTCAAAGTGTGACAGCATGAGTGATCTGAATCTGGTTTGTTTACCTCACTTCTTTTAACCTTAAATCAAAAGTTGTAATGGGTCTGTTGCATACTTTTGCTAGAACAATATGGAACCTTGATTCTGATGTAAAATTCGGCGAAAATAACGATGCGCACTTTAAAAAACGTTCAAAATCCACTCATTAACTCAGGAAATCTCTTCAATTTCAAACAGCCCGCGCTATACTAGACACTATTTGCACCGGTATACTACTACATAGACGGAACCACCGTGCATAAGTAAACAACATCGTAACTGTACAAAAGGATGAAATTCCCTTCTAAATACATAAACTATTGGCTGCATTTGCTGTCTGATCCTTTCCGTTTATCTAAGATTACAAAATAATATAAGAACTGTACGCATCTAAACGAAACATTCCATAACGTTTGTGAATTCTGTTCATGTTTACATAAGCGAGATGGTTCCATCTATGTAGTTATAAGTCGGTGATATAGTGTCTATTGTAGCGCAGGTTGTTTGAAATGGAAGGTATTTCCTGAGTTAATTAGTGGATTTTGAAAGTTTTTAATGTGCGCATCGTTATTTTCGCCGAATTTTACGTTAGAAACAATGAGTTATGTTGATGTAGCAAAAGTGCGCAACAAACCTATTGCACTCGTAAATTTTTTTTTTTTTTTTTTTTTTTTTTTTTTTTTTTTTTTTTTTTTTAAATTTAAAGGTTAAAAATATGAAGTAAGCAAACCGAGCCTGCAGTGTGAAAAACTTTCATAAGATGTTTCCATTATGGCTAGCTCCGTGAAGTCTCAATATCACGCCCCACTAATCCTCTCTATCGCTATATAGCTCAGTGGCGAGGCGTGCGATTTGGCAACGTTCCTTTTTCCCATTCAAGCAAAACAGAAAGATCGAAATGCCTGGTCATCGCCAATGACTGAAGCGTTGGATTATTTTGGTGAATTTAAATGGAGAAAATACATTGTTGCCAAATTTCACTCCTCGCCACTACTATAGCTCGTTGATTCTTCATTAAGAAAATAAAGGTACTTAATCAGTAGCGGCTCGTGCAATCTGGCAACTATGTTATTTTGCTATTTATTCTATGCAAAAATATCGATTCTAGGTGAGGCACAGCGCCTCACCAAAGAGTCGATTATTTTACATAGGTTTAAATGGAGGGAATCCATTGTTGCTACATTGCACGAGCCGCCACAGTACTTAATGAGTTGAGAGTGAAAGGCGCCTTCGGTTTTAAATATCCTTTAAGTGTCCCAGTTTTGAAGATACTATCGTGTAAAGTTGCAAAAAATCGTGTTTATGACTTAGATCAATGCATTTTGAGCCAAAATCCCATCTCCGAAAGTATGAAACTATGTCAGAGACCAAAGGCATCTTTGTTTCCAGTACACCGGGTACTTTCATTCGATTACCAAAAACATCGAAATACAGACCCTTGAAAACTGCCTCATCTTAAAAAAAAAAAACAAACAAAAAACAAAAAACAAAAAAAACAAAATATCTAGGAAATTCAAGGTCTAATGCCAGATTCTGATTTAGAAATACCGAGTTTTCATAGTTGGAATCGCCATAGATTCCTAGACTGACTAATCGTTTTGCTTCTGATTGGAATATTATTAAAATCTAGGGATTATTATGATTTTTATTCGGTGTTCGTTTCACCCGAAAAAATTCATAGACAATGGGTCTGTTGCAAACTTTTGCTACAGCGCTATAGAGTGTGTTCAATCTCATGTAAAATCGCGTGAAAAGTCCATTGGTGGCATCAGAAAGTCATGAAATGCAATAATAAACTCACAAGAGATGTTTAATGAAATCCAATATGGCGGTAAAATATCGAGCAACCTGTATGCATGCACCACGAACATCCAAAGATAGCCAACCTCACAATATCGATCACACCCAATCACAACGTAAATAAACACATAACCTCTGAGGCTATGAGGTTGTCAACAACGTTGGCAATCCTTGGATGTTAAAGGTGCATGCATACAGATTGCTCGATATTTTACCGCCATCTTGAAATTCATTAAACGTCTCTTGCGAGTTTACTATCTCATTTCATGACTTTCGACTGAGGCCACCAATGGACTTTTCGGGCGACTTTACATTAGGTGAAACACTCTTCATTGTTGTAGCAAAAGTTTGCAACAGACCCATTTGGAAATGAATTTAATGAAAACAGACATGGTAAAAACGCGGGGTGATAGAGGATATTTCAAAAAATTTCGGATGGAAAGTTAATTTTAATTGGAGTTATGATACGATAAATAGCGCATGAAACAAACAAAAAAAGTTGCATTCCTGTCAAATTGCTCGTATGCATAAAAAAAGGAAAAGGAAAAACAATAGGTCCAAAGTTTGGTTGGAAACTTCGGAGCACTTAAAAAATGGAGCAATTTCAAGTTCAAATCTTACGTTTTTATTTATTCTGAAAAATTTAAAACAGCTCGTGATGGGCGATGGCAAAGAGTTCATCTGACCTTTCGAAGATAACATTTCTACGCTCGACTACTCTGTCAAATTTGCGCGCCTCTTTTGAGTCGATAATGTGAAATTTCTCACTAAATTTCTAGTGTGCGTTTTACTTTATACATATATTCATGAGAACTTGGGAATTTTTTTTTGACCGTGTTGTTTTATGCTAAAACAAACAAAAACAGGTTAGGTCATTTGGTCATTTTCATTTGTAGGAAACACCCCACGAACATTTTCTCGCATAAAAATTATTCTGGGGGATATTCCAGACCGGACCCCCCCCCCCCCCCCCCCCCCCCCCCCCTACAATAGGCTGCTTGCGGAATGTTCTTGCGAATTTCCATCAAAATTCAAACAGCAACATTTGAAGCATTCCAATTTTTTCCTGCGGTCACCCATTTTACACTTTTTTGAAAAAAATGAAAAAACAATTTTTTTTCATTGATTTTAATGGAAACCTTTTATCATTCATAGCTCAGTGACGGCGACTCTACCAGTTAAGAAAATATTACACGTCGGAATAATTTTCGTGCGTGGCAGTCACACACTAAGCCGAACTATGTAATCTTTTGATCAACCGGTCAAATTTCGGAGCGTTGGAAAAAAAACGCTGACGGTTGGACATACTCAAAGTTGTACCTCTATAAAAGTTTGTTTTACTGCGTGTACCTATTTTTGTCTACTTCCTAAAATGAAGGCGCTGATGAATACTAAACTCTTCGATTTCCGTGTCCGCGCGCATTTATGATGTGTCTTTCAGTGGCGTGTAGCGTGCAATTTGGCGGCGTTGTATTTTTCTATTTAAAACCATGTAAAATATCGAATGGCGAGGGTGTTCACTGAACACCCAATACTGCAATCTTCTCTTAAATAGACTAATGGGGTTGTTGTAGAGGTCGGAATTTTATGTTTTTGATTACAGATTCTGAAAACGTTCGCCGAGTAGAGCCTTTTTTTTTTTTTTGTTTTTTTCCTACGACCAATAGAAGCCGAGATAATCGACTTTGAAGCATCGCCAATTATTGCATCATATATACTAATTATTGCGCAATCCAGTGCACTACGGTTCTCATATCTCTTAAACTTCCAAAAATAACCCTATCGACCTATACCTCATTTTGAAGCAGAAGTCAAACGGAATCGGTCTGTGCAAATCTCAGGTCTCTAACTGCTGTCGTTCCAAAATGGCGGGTTTTTTTATTTTTATATTCTGGCGCCATCTTAATATTTGGATCGGCGCCATTTTGGAACGACAGCAGTTAGTGACCTAAAATTTGCACAGACCGATTCCGTTTGACTTCTGCTTTAAAATGAGGTATAGGTCGATAGGGTTATTTTTGGAAGTTTAAGAGATATGAGAACCGTAGTGCACTGGATTGCGCAATAATTAGTATATATGATGCAATAATTGGCGATGTTTCAAAGTCGATTATCTCGGCTTCTATTGGTCGTAGGAAAAAAACAAAAAAACGAAAATGCTCTACTCGGCGAACGTTTTCAGAATCTGTAATCAAAAACATAAAATTCCGACCTTTACAACAACCCCATTGCAACGTTGCCAAATTGCACCCTATACACTTTAAGAATTTAGATTCAGTTGAAGGTGGTATCGCACCGAGAAAACTCTTTTTTCTTCAACAAAACACGTATGTTTGACTAAGATAGACCAGCAGGCCGATCATTTACTTTCATCGTTATACCAATCGATACGCTTAATATCGAGCGATGCACTGCTCATCGATTGTTAACGGGTGATCATATACTTGCTATGGCCAGCATCGCTCGATAGCTCTAAACGGGGCTCTCGATCGACTCGATCGAGAGGTATAACGATGCAATCGATGCAGTTTCTCGGCTCGCTTACAAAAGTGACCAATCACAACGCAGTTCGTGTTTTTGAACTTCACGCGGCAGAATGAAGAGCAACTGCTAATCTCACCCACAGACACAGCTGTTTATTATTATTGTTTGTTTTGAGATTCAAGTATTCATTTACTGCACAGAGGAACCAGTTCAAAGCTATCCTTTCAGAGCCTAACACTACTAAATAGCAGGCAATACAACGTTTGTCTAAGCTATTGTGACAGAAAAGGGGTTGTCTTCACTTATCCAAAGCGTTACTGAATTCTTGCTTTCTTCCATTAGTATTAATGAAAAACTATTGCTCTTGGCTTATTCCTTCAAAATTAAAATTGTAAAAACTCAAAACATCAATGAAAAATAAATACAGTTTACTACAGCCTTAGCTATATTTGTACATTTTCAAGGAACATCTACTAGAAAGCTATAAAGTGTAATTTATTCAGCAAAGAACACAGTAAAAAATACTTGCAAGTGGGTGAAGGAAAAACCTCTACCGATGAAACATTTCATCGTGTCTTAAATGTAATTTGAGCTTAAGTTATTAAAATTCAAAGGTAGGTAGGTAAGGACCTACCGCCTAAAAAATCATAGTTACACAGCTTCCTCAAGGAGGCAGGTCAGCACACAAGTAAATGAGAGTAGGTTGAGTGGAATATGAAGAGATTACAGATTAATCAAAGAAATTATCAGTATTTGGAAACCAAAATTGCTTTGAGTCTGGCATCGCATTAAATGTAGGTACCGCCTGCCTAACCGATTTAATTTTGGTCCGATAAACTCCCACCGCTGATGCTTTGAAAATGGTCTGCTTGTTAAAAGAGGTTTGAGAGATGATTTGCAGGTAAAGTACACAGTTATAATCTAATGAGGACACCAAAGAAAGGTACTTACCTCTCACTTACCTTCACAATCGTTACAAACGCTCTGCTAATTCAGATAGAAGTGTTACCGATGGATGCTGCGACTGCTGAAAAACTTTTTTTAGACTCAAGCGACTATTAAAGATTAGGACAACACACTTGAGATGTCAGAAAAGATTCACAACCAGCCACAGATTGAAATGGGAGCTGAAAATGTTTCTGTCATTTTAGGTTTCACTGGCATTACTGCAGACAACACTATCTACACAAACTTTGTCTCAGAACAATTAAATCAAAGGTAAACATGTTAAGGATGCAATGAGAATGAGACTAGAGTATACTTTAAGACCCAACTATACACTGTAGGGGTGTGAAAAAATGCTTGTAAGAAGAGCCACAGATTGCACGAAAATCACTGAAAAGTGGAGACTTTAAAATATTACATGATGTGAGCACTGACACAACTAGCACAGAATCCGTCTGAAACCATATCTAAATTACGGACACTTTTTCTAACCGCAGGAATGCTGATGTGAGCTTCCTAAATAGTTCAATTTCCGTCGAATGTTGTGAGTGGCATGAGAAAAAGTATTTTGGGTACCTAACGAACACGCCGAGGCACTTAGGCAAATTCGTACGAATTAAGTATTGAAATCAACACAGAAATTGGTGGCCCGGGGATAAACTAATAGCGGAGGGAGTGAAATAAAAACACGGATGTTATTCCACACATATTAAAATTTGAAATGAATTATTTCTCTGAAGAACGCAGAAAGAAAAGAATTATTTGTTACTTGAAGTCCGGTTGTTTACTCAGTTCGCTGTTTACGCGATCAGCTGAGAACTCTGCCGCCCCCCCCCCCCCCCCCCTGCCCCACTGTACCTGCCCCGCCGATCTCTGAATCTCTGACTAAACAACGCAAATTAATTTTGCAGTGGAAAAGCGGGAATATTAAAAAAGACTCAAATGAATTTAGCGGTGGCATCAGAAACTGACTTCTAATTCTTTATTTTCATTGCGCGAGTTCATGAGTGTATTTGTGATGTTTTTCCGATTATATTCTGTCAGTTTTTTCGATCGATAACTTATAAAGGTAGCTCAAGAGCTACCTTTATAGAACGATCGATTTGAGGCGGTATAACGATGCTCGAGTAGGTAAATGATCAGTCGATAAGAAGTTAACGATCGAATCGTTTAAAACGGTATAGCGATGGAATTGCAAAGTAAATGATCAATCGATATCGTTATATTGCAATTCGCTCGATAAAAAGGGCTATAACGATGGCTCTTGAAAGTAAATGATCGGCCCGCAGGGCATGAAACGTCCTGTGTCTATCTATTGTCTACTTGTACTATGGCTTTCAAAAGAAAGTACCCTGATCGATATTTTGACTCTTTTATATTTTGCAATCTTTAAACCATTTTGCTTCTTTCGAGTTTTTACGGCAGAATGCCCCTTTTGAGTTAGTCACGCCATGAAAAATCGACAATGGGTCTGTTGCAAACTTTTGCTACAACGATTAAGATAGTTTAATCTAGTGTAAAATCGCGTGAAAAGTCCATTGGTAGCAGCAGAAAGTCATAAAATACAATAACAAACTCATAAGAGGCATTTAACTGAAATCCATCAAGATGGCGGTAAAATATCGAGCAACCTGTATGCAAGCACCATGAACATCCAAGATGGCCAACCTCACAACATATGTCACAACCAATCATAACGCAAACAAACTCATAACCTCCGATGCTGTGAGGTTGTTAACGCTGGCCATCATGGATGTTCACGATGCGTTCAAACCGGTTGCTCGATATTTTACAGCAATCTTGGGTTTCAGTTAAACGCCTCTTGTGAGTTTAATACTGCATTTTTTGACTTTCTGATACCACCAATGGATTTTTCTCGTGATTTTACGTTAGATTCAACACTCTTTATCGTTGTAGCAAAAGTTTGCAACAGATCCATTCCATTGAAAACAACGGAAAAATTTAACCATAATTATTTTGACCCGGGTACTTTCTTTAAACCCAACAAACCCATTTAAAACAATATATTTCGGGTCAAGATCGCATCTCCGAAACTTGCATAAAACCTATGACGGAAATAAAAAAAATCATTGTTTTCAGTTCACCGAGTACTTTCATTTGCTCACTGAAAAAAAACACACAGACCCTCGTAGCAACCCCATTTCATTACAATGTCTCTGCTTGCATATTACATTTTTCTTTTTCTTTCTTTCAAGAAAAGTAATTATTAACATACCTTTAAACTTTTAAACGTTTACACGACTGATACGTCATGATTTACAGTATTTCGGTCGAAAGTTTCACGAGAATTATCCAATTGGTTTTCCTTATTCGCGAGAGCTTCGTTTGTAACTTATTTTCCTTGAACAAGTTAAATTCCAGCGATTAAATTGCATGATTTTAATTAGAGTTGATAAATTGTCATCGAATTTCCTAATTTTCTCTTTCACTTTCATTAAAAGTTACATATTTACAACATTTCTTATTCGAAAAATAAAAGAGAGGGGAACTTTTAAAAGTTTAAGGAATAGGTCTGTTGTAAACTTTTGTTACATGCAGCGATGTGGAGGGTCGATTCCTTTGTTAAAGCACTTGAAAATAACGTTAAAAATATCAAAAAGTTCCAAAATCCTCCCTCAAACTCATTTAATGGATTTTACAAAAATCAAAGCTGACGGTCGAATGAGTGGGATCACACAAGGGGGGAGTCTCACCAAATAGAAACTTTTTTGATGAAGAAATAAGTTATGCATCTCAGAAAAAGCTGCTATGGGGCAGTTTCAAGGGTCTGAAACTTAAAGTTTTTATTAAGATAATGATAGTTCTTGATGAGCTGAGAACAATGAATGGTGTCTTTGGTTTTTCCTAAGAATCCCGGTTTTAGAGATACACACGTGTAAAGTTGTGAAAAATCGTGTGTGTGTAGTGACGTCATTACGCGGAATAACCATTTAAAACAATGTATTTCGGGCCAAAATCTCATCTCCGGAACAATGGGACGTAATTAGAGACCAAAGGCATTTTTGTTCTCGGCTCATTAAGTACTTTCATTTCCTTTATAAAAAACATAACATTTCAGACCCTTGCAACCAGTGGCGGCTCGTGCGATTTGGCAACAGTGTTTTTATCCCATTTAAATACATGGAAAACAACCGAAACTCGAGGAGTCTGCCAGCCTCCGCTTGAATCGATTTTTCACCTAAGTTTAAGTGGGAAAAATGCATGGTTGCCAAATCTCACAGGCCGCTACTGCTTGCAACTGCCCCCATTAGATGGTGTTCCTCTATTGAGGCCCGCTCATTAAAGTGCCAATTTTAAATTTTGTTTAACGCACGAATTGAATTTGTGAGTGGATGATACTTTTCGACACAGACTTTCTCTTTCTCCCTCCCTCACTTTTCTGAATTCTCTCATGTTCTATCATAATCTTTATTTCATTTTTATTTTTGAAGGTTTTTTTATGGTTTTTCAGTTTTGCATTGTTTCGTTAATTTTGTGTTAATTTATTTAATTTGTCTCGTATTTTTATAGTTTACCTAATTTATTTAATTTTTTTCTATTTTTGGAGCAAATCTGATGTTTACAGACTGAAAATAAATTAAAATTATCATTACCACTTCGTGTTTAACCCTTTGAGGGGCAAATTAAGGAAAATAATTTTTTCCCAATTTTTTTGCATTTCTAGGTTCCTTAGGGTAAAAATAGACCCCAAAAAAATTTTCATACAATTCCATGTACTAGTATAGGAGAAAACAGGTGGCTAGTGTAACTATCCACTGCCCCACAAAGGGCTAGAAAATTGTGTTACCATATTTTTTCGAAAATCAGGTTTAAATTAATTTTAAAGGGCCAAACAATGACAACTATAAGTCAGAATCAATAAAAAAAAACAATTATTTATGAGAAAAAATTGTAATAACAGTCACGAAACTTATTTGAGCATGGTTTAATCTTGAAAATTACGCGTAAATGGCACTTTTTGACCTATGATCGACTAAAATTAACTTTTTAGACACCTTGAGGAGCACCAAAAATCTCAAAAAATCATAAAATTGTTATTTACACTATAGAGAACAAAATTGCCCTGTAAAGTTTACCCCAAAAAATTGTAACTTTTGAAGTTAATCCGAATTTAGTGTGTGGCAGAGCAACATTTTTGCTTCGAGCTGCGCTAAAAAGTGATTATTGGCTATGTTGCAACAGAAGATGTGACTTTTTTCTTTTTACAAGTTGTTTTCTAGACTATAAAGATAATATAAATAGAATAAAACATTACATTCTTTATGAAAGTACCGAAAAAAATCCAAAATATGCCGTAAAACGGCAAAACACTGTAAACAATGCTGTAAACGACGATGTTGCTTCAATGAATCTCCGAGGCCTATTATTGGCTGAATGCAAGAATTTAGAATGTGAATAAGTAGTTCAAGTTATAATAAGCCTCTGAACGTCTTATCTGAGCCCTAAAATTCCTTCTAAAATGCGAAAAACTTGGAAATAGACAATGCATCACTGTTTGACCCCTTCAGGGGCAGTGGCTAGTGGTACTAGCCACCTTATTCTAACGCTTGTAATTATATTACAAAATCAGCAAATTTTACTCACTAGTACTTCAAAATGTTCAAAATACTTTCAAAATTCATAATCTGCCTCAAAAATTTGCCTAAACCTTCCAGAAAAAAAATATACTTACATTAGCGGGAGCCGGTCTGTCTTGGAGGGAAAATCTCAAAATGTCAACATTTACCTGGTCTAAAAATAATGTTTACCGCTGTGCTACCATGTGGAAAATATTTTCCCCATTTTAGAACATCTTACCAACCAAAAAAAGTGGCTAGTTACAATAGCCACTGTCTCATAAGCTCAGGAAAAAATAAATAAAAGGTGGCTAGTGGCACTAGCCACTGCCCCTCAAAGGGTTCGTATTTTTGTACATTGCCTCGAAAAAAAGCACATTCTCCTTTGATTGCCAAACGACAAACGTCACCTATAGAGTAATAGAGGAAAAATGGCGATTGTGTCAGTTAAACAGGGGATACTGAACATCAGTGTTGCCAAATTTGGTAAATTAGATACAAATTTCCAAAAAGACTTAATGTAAATTCTACATATTTATTGCCAAATTTGGCAGCACTTGCTTAGCACTTATTTTCTTAATGTCGCAGAAAAAGTTAGTGGTTAAATATTCTGTGTTTCGAGTTCTTTCGCTTGAAAAGGAAATAATGAATGAAAATAGCAAACGAATAAAAACTATGGTGATTATCTAATATATGTGTACTTTGAATGGAGGAAAAAACGCTTTTAGTCGGAAAGAACGGCTTTTGCGTCCTTTCGCATCTCCGAAAGAGTTTTTCTCTCTTAATTCTTTTCCTCCGTTTCTTGAGAATGCTGAAATTCTTCTCAATTTCACTAAATTCTTTTCAAAGTCTGCACTCTGAATGCCTCAACGTTTAGACAACGAATGTAAGAAGACTGCAGTCTCAGTGAAAAAACTGTAGTTTTTGAGAGTCAGTCCATTCAATTGTAAAACACAATTAAAAGTGATTCCAATTTTTCTTTTTTCTAAAATTGGTGTGAAAAAACAGTTGAAACTTGTTTTCAGGTTTTTTAGTATTTTCAAAATGAGCCCAGAAAACTAAAAATAAAGTAAGAAACCAATGCGACCTTTATGCAATTATGAATTCTACGTCCTTGAAAATGCTTAATTATGCCTGGTACCAGCCTGGTAAAAATGGTCCTTGAAAATCCTTGCCCGAATCATCTCCATGCAATAAAGATTTCCATAAAATCACAAGGATCATCATGTAGTTGCACGGAAACCCTTATGAATTCTTGAGGATTTCCATACGTGTTTATGGAAATCCTTATGCTTTCATGGAAATCCATTATTGCAAGGAGATTTGGGCAAGGATTTTCAAGGTCCAATTTTTACCAGAGCATGACTAAAGGTTGGAATCATCCAAATATTATTGCAGTGGCGGCTCGTGCAATGTGGCAACAATGGACTCCCTCCATTTAAACCTATGTAAAATAATCGATTCTTTGGTGAGGCACTGTGCCTCACCTAGAATCGATCTTTTATCACAGATTTAAATGGCAAAATAGCACTGTTGCCAGATTGCACGAGCCGCTACTGTATTATTGTTGGGGATTGGCGAGATTTCGGGCGATTCTAACCTACCTATAAAAGCAACGTTTAATCTGTAATATCTTACTAATTTCGGCAGTTTTAGCCAATGAATCAGGAATATAACTATATGCATTTTCGAGGACGTAGAATGCATAACCGCAAACATTTTGCAATAGTTGTTTGGATAAATAACCTTTTCCGTTCAAAAGTTCGCTTATGAGGGAATGGGGCTATTGCACATTTTTGCTGTAAGCGATTTAATAGTCGATAATGGCGTAAAAACCTCAAAAAATAACGATGGCGGCACTAAAAACTTCCAAAATCTACTCCTAAACTGAATAAACACAGTTATTTGCGCGAGCGTAATGGTGGCCGAAGGCACTAACAATGGGAGATTCCTATCTTAATTTCGTCACTCTATGCTGAGAAGGATGATTCACAGAGTAATTAGTCATCAGAGTGATGATCCACATCCGATGAATGGTACCGCAACATTAAGTGACATCGGTGTCAAATGAAAGTAGTCTCTTATTGGTCACTTCTTGGTGGAGTTTCAGAATTGTTAGATGGGAATCTCCCATTGTTAGTGCCTTCGGCCACCATTACACTCCCCCAAATAACTGCGTTTATTGAGTTTAGGAGTGGATTTTGGAAGTTTTTAGTGCCGCCATCGTTATTTGTCGAGGTTTTTACGCCATAATCGACTATTAAATCGCTTATAGCAAAAGTGTGCAATAGCCCCATTACATTGAACTAGAGTTTGTCATTTGGAACCAGAGGCCCTCGGACGGCAATCGATACGATATATCGCTCTACTAAATCAGTCTATGACGGCTCCCATGGTTTCACTTGTCTTAATTCTCTACATACAGGGACTCTAGGAGATCCGAAGAAGACGACCGTCCATCCAGTGGCGTCGCATGCAATTTGGCAACAATGTATATTCTATCCGTTTAAACTCATGTAAAATATCGAATTCGGGGAGTGCACAGTGCACAGGGAAAAGTCGATATATTTAATGATTTTAAATGGAGCAGTTGCATTGTTGCCAGATGGCACTGCGTCCATCAAATGAAAAATATTTTTTGCAAGCGCTATCCCAACAAGATCTGAAAAAGTGCGGCGTTATACAGTGATTTGATGATGACTAGTGACTTGAGAGCTTGAGTAGGGTGGCTTGCCTTGAAAACTAAAAATAAAAAAATAAATAAAAACTAGATTCCGTCTGAAATTCGCATTGCCCCGGCAACTAGTGTCCAGAATCGCACGTCGTCGTTGCATAGGTCAAAAGCACCTGTCGAATGTCTATCAAACCACGACGCAAGAAAATTCAATTTGGAGCAATGGAAAATTTAGACTCGCCGAGGACGCACAGTGGATCGATGCGTGACATTTCTCGGACATAGTTGAGGAGTTAGGTGCAGAATGGGTCTGTTGCATACTTTTGCTGCAACAATATAGAACCTTGATTCTTATGTAAAATTTGGCGAAAATAACGATGCGCACTTTAAACCCCGTCGTCAGTCGCGCGGGGTCGAAAACGACCCCAGGGGTCAGAAAAATGCAATTTCGTCCATGAAAATTTGAAGGTTTTAGCTCGTCCGTTTCAGTACCTTCCTTCAAGGGTTTGGACTATTCGCTCTGTAAATATGAACTTAAGTCAATCATTCGTTTTGAAACACGGATGCACCAAAGTTGCTTGGGGTCCTTTTCGACCCCGCGCGACTACTCATGTTCATAAAATGTGACCGAGTGAACATAACGTAAACGTGGATTCTGTGCGGTGTTTGTACTCGCGTGATGTGATTGCCGTTGGTTTTTTACTTTTCTTTACTTACTACAATACTTTTAGCAAATCTAATGTTTGCTCTTACTGTTCTTTTCTAAATTACTCGTTTATCCCAATTTGTTACTTATCAATTTTTACATAAATCAGTGCGGCGCCGCTTGCGATCTGGCAGCACCGCGTTTTGTCCATTCAAACCCGCACAAAGTGTCGATTCGAGGGAGTGCACTTCGCACCTCCATTAGTTTGACCTTTTTCATGCATTTGAATCGACGAAATGCGGCGTTGCCAGATTACACGCGACGCAACTGATCATAATTTTTTTTTTGTTTTTTTCCGCGAAAGTTTGATTATTTCACATGGGAGCGGGGAGTGGGGAGGGGAAAAAGGGAATGAGATGGGAAATGAAGGGGGAAGGTGGGGGAAAGCGGAAGGGAGGTGTAAAAGGGTACCTGGAATCAAGTACGAGAACCAAAAAGATCACAGCAAAAAAATCTAAGTATCTCCACTTGCTACCCCCCACCCTTTTTCCCCTCCAGCCCTCCCCTAAGTCCTCAGTTTCGATTCTTTTTTTTGATTGATGGAATCTTGCTAACCTTAATTGGCGTTTTTTCCATCTCATTCGGTAAAAAATAAAGTTTTTCAGATGGTTACTTGTTTCATATCCAAAATTTTAGGACTAAGTATAGGAGGGGTATTGAGGGGGGGATATCTCAAAAACATGCCACCACAACCTTATACTTTTTTTTCATGAAATTATCTTCTATAGTGCCTAGAAGTAAAAAAACCTCGATTTATAAGTTTCAAAACTAGTTAAAGGCAGCTGACCGATAAAAATCTGGGAAAAGTCACATTTCGGGGGGTTTTCCAACACAGATTATAATATACCAATTACTGAACGTAAAATTATTTTTCAAATCGAGTTTTCACGTGAAAAGCTTTAAAAATACATACTTATTACCATTCTGCATGGTTGAAATCAAAATTTTGAATGACGGTGGTAAAATGGGACGGAAGAACTTTGGGGTCGAAAACGACCCCGCGCGACTACTCACGGAAGTTTTTAGGGCGCGACTGACGGCGGGTTAAAAACGTTCAAAATCCACTCATTAACTCAGGAAATCACTTCAATTTCAAACAGCCCGCGCTACACTAGACACTATTTGCACCGGTATACTACTACATGGACGGAACCACCGAGTATATGTAAACAACATCGTAACTATAAAATGATGGAATTCCCTTCTAAATGCATGAACTATTGGCTGCATTTGCTGTCTGGTCTTTTCGGTTTATCAATGATTACAAAATAATATAAGAAATGTACGCAACCAAACGAGACATTCCAATGATTGTAAGTTCTGTTCATGTTTACATAAACGAGATGGTTCCATCTATGTAGTTATAAGTCGGTGATATAGTGTCTAGTGTAGCGCGGGTTGTTTGAAATGGAAGGTATTTTCTGAGTTAATGAGTGGATTTTGAAAGTTTTTAATGTGCGCATCATTATTTTCGCCGAATTTTACGTTAGAAACTATGAGTTATATTGATGTAGCAAAAGTACGCAACAGACCCATTGGGCGCATATCTCATTTGAAATACTATGGATCGGTGCCCTTTCCGCACCTAACTCCTCAATTGAGGACGTCTTTAGAGGAAAGGCCCATAAAATACCGGGTGTGCTCTTCAGTCAAAAAACCTCTATTTGCTCACAATGCACAATCCTTAGGAAGAGCATATACCCTGTTTGAACGAAAACTAAAATTAGTGGGACGTTCCCTACAGGGGACAAAACGAAAAAAGGACAAAAAATTGCTGAACGTATTTAAATGGGGGCAGTTGCAAGGGTCGGGAATGGGTCTGTTGCAAACTTTTCCTACAGCGATAAATAGAGTAAAATCTAACGTAAAATCACGTGAAAAGTCCATTGGTGGTATCAGAAAGTCATAAAATGCAGTATTAAACTCACAAGAGGCGTTTAACTGAAACCCAAGATGGCGGTAAAATATCGAGCAACCTGTGAGCACTCACCGTGAACATCCATCCAGTAGGAAGGTATAACTTTAGAATGTGTTAAATCATTCATTTCAGTATTTCAGAGCTTTAAATGAGTCAGTAATATGGGTTTTGAAAGAGACTATCAAAACTTTAACGTTTTTCATGCGAAAAGCAAAGATTATATTTATGTGCGGAAAAATGTATGTTTCAATCCAGTGTGGGACGCTCACTCGTCTATTGTCAATGGTGCAACTAGAATCTCCTTCCATCTCTCTCGCATTACCTTTGAATGTATAGTGAGAAAAAGGATAGAATTAAAGAAGGGGTTTTATCCTCTTGTCTATCCTTGTCTAACATTTATGCTTTAATTGAGAAAGAGGGAGATAGATGCTATCTCTTTGAAACTATAAACGGAGCAGTTAAGCGTTTAAAGTGGAAGGGTGATTTCATGATAGAACCAGAGTGAATGGAGTTCTTGTAAGATTTTGCTGTATGCAAATGGGCTGTCAGTTCTGATGTGAAATGCTACGAAAATAACCATTTATGAAGTCGGAATCTCACTAGCACAGAAAAAACGGAAAAAAACTCTTTGGTAGCGCTGACAAAGCCTTTGGTAGAAAAATAATCCAGCAAAAGACTTTAGTTGGGCCAACCAAATTTTTTATTCACCCAGCAAAATCTCTTTAGTTAAGCGTAAAGAACCTTTGGTTGGCTCAACTAAAGTCTTTTGCTGGGTCATTTTTCTACCAAAGGTTTTGTCAGGGCTACCAAAGTGTTTTTTTCTGTTTTTTTTTCTGTGCTGGATCTCTCAGAAAAAACTAGGTTCAAAGTGGTTCAAAGTGCTACCATCGTTATTTTTGCAGGATTTTGCATCTGCATCGATCCTTAAATCGCTTACAGCAAAAGTGGTGCAATAGCCTCATTGAGGACTTTGCCGAAGAAAAGGTACAAAAAACACCAGGCTTCATTCCTTAAAATCAGCATATAAATGAATTGGACATTTTTAACATACCTGTTTTTTCATAATAGATATCTTATTTGATCAAATGATTATTTAAAACTTTTGTTGTAAGTTTAAAAAATACGATGGAAACAAAGCGACAGAGACGGATCCAGCAATCTGACAACTGTGCATTCTTCCCATTTAAAAGTATAAGAAACAATCGATTATTAAAAGGGCTCCTTCAAGAATCGATTCCTTCTCATGCGTTCACATGGGAAGAATACGATAGGTCCCCAGACAGCCTCTCAATGGTTACAGCTCGTAGGGTGTGCATTCTTCCCATTTAAAAGTATAAGAAACAATCGATTAGTAAAAGGGCGCCATGGCCCCTTCAAGAATCGATTCTTTCTCATGCATTCACATGGGAAGAATACATTAGGTCTCCAGATAGCCTCTCAATGGTTATAGCTCTTAGGGTTTGCTTGAATTCTCAATTTCCTTTTCATTCAATAATGTGATCGTATGAATTAAATCGGCATTCAGCAGATCAATGAATGAATTAAAAACCCGAGTAAATACGGAAGTCGCACAACTCGCATGAGAGGGATTGAGGATGCATCAGCAGCGCAGCGAGATATTCTCTATCACTCTCTTCTCTCCATTGAAAGACGTAAGTCAGACGAAGATAGACCGAGAGGATAAAACCCCCTCTTTCCAACCTCGTTCTACTTATTCATTCCAAGGGAAGATGAGAGAGAAGGAAGAGATCTTGGTGGCGTTTCTGGAGAGGATGGATTGGATCTTAATATCGTAAAGTGCGGAGTGGAGTGACTGCATGTGAGACAATCCGCCAGTGTTGCCAGATTGAGGGTAAAAAAAAAGCCGTATCGTTCCCATTTAAATCAATGTAAAACGTACGGATTTTTCACTCCGATTTGGCAACACTGCAATCCGACGCCAGATCGAGTGGAATCCCCGGATGAATGAATGAAACAAGGTGGTGGTGGTGGGGTGGGAGGGGTGGTGTGATCTCGAAGTGAGGGGGAGGGAGAGGGAGAGAGTGAGAGATATTGAGAGGCTTGAGGAATGAGAGAGAAGAAAACAAATCGTGACTCACTGTCAGTTTTCGTCAAAGGAAAATGAGCTCATTCCTCCTCACGATTGGCACGCGAATGAACGACTGATGAAGAAAAACAATGATCGAGAGGGAGAGAGAGAAAGAGGAAGTGAGAGAAAGAAGAAGAGAGAGAAAGAGAGAGGGAGAGAGAGAGAGAGGGTGATGAGTGAGAGAGGGATAGGGGATAGGGGAGGGGAGAGAGAGGAGGTGAGAGAGAGAGAGAGAGAGAGAGAAAGCGAAAGAGGGAGAGAGAGAGAAACGAAGACACTACAACTAACATTTAAAAAGCTATAAATATAAAAAAAAAAAAAAAAAAAAAAAAAAAAAAATTAAAGACACATCACCTGAAAGAAATTAGCAAAAAAGCTTTTCAAACTATAATTTACACATTCAATTTTTACTCTTCTTCATGCATCTGAAGACTCCATATCTTTTCTTACTTTCTCGAATTATCGTAGGAAAAGCTTTTAGGTTAATTTCTTCCAACACACGCACTTATGATGAAGTGATATGTGTGACATCGTTTTGTGTTTGTAAAAAAATACCCTAAAATCCTAGAGGAGGCGCTCGTACGAGGTGTTTCGGCAGAAACTGTGGATTTCGATCAATTTTGAACAAATGTGCTGAACAAGGTCTCAGTTAATGGGTATTTACACCGTCTACACGAATCCGTAAACCAAAACTTGCTAGCTTTTTTTCCTTCGCCCAAAAAGTCGACCGTTACTTTTTGGACAGCCTACGTATAGATCTAAACGAGGAGATAAAGCCAATGAGCTTTTGCGATATAGAGGGGGGGGGGGGGGTCCATACATGTTATAAGTCCTATTTCAAAAAGTAATGTAACAGCGTGGGCGATCTGAATTTGGTTTGTTTGCCTTTTATACCCTTAACCTTAAGTCAAAACTTGTAATTAATCTCGTGGAAATTGGGTTTAAACAAAATTGCTCGTGTTTAAGAGTGCTGCTATCTGATGGACCTATAATTTTAATACAATTCTATCCAGGTGAGAAAATTTTGCTTTTTTCTGTCATGTGCTAGTTTTTTTTATAGTGCAAATCCCTCCAGAAGAAATAGTTCTATCGATTTCTGTGTCCAGATAGCAACTCTAAAACACTTTCACTTTTCTTTATAACCAGCTTCAAATGTGTTAGTCAACAATGATGGATTTACCATTACGCAAAATACGCAACTGCGTAGGGCCTCAGACTAAGGGGGTCTCGGGCCTCACTTCACGAAAGGAGGTAGAATGGAGGAAGAGGAGAAGAAAAAGATAGAACAAATGAGAAAAAGAGAGAAAGGGAGAGAGGAAGAGAGGAAAATAGAGAAGAAGGCAAAAATATATGAAATAATAACAACTTTGCCGAATAAAAAAAATACACTTTAAAAGTGAATGTCAATGCCTTCTTAAAAACAAAAAAAAAAACAACAACAAAAAAAACAAGCAGGGAAAATTCCAACACGCAGGTGTTGGAAAAGCGTGCCACTAAAGTCTGAACAGCTTTAATGCTTTTGCTAGCAATGATAATTCATCAAAGAGGAACCACGTGACATGGAGCTGATCTCGAGAAAATTGAGTCAAAAGTTGAAGAGCTAGCATTTAAACAAAAAACTCGGAATTACTTACGTTTTGATTTCATTCAACTACCGTGTTATGTTTTTGCATTTCAACACCGAAAAAAAGGAATTTCCTATGCAGGAAAGGTACCTACTTAATTTTTAGCGTTTAAAGTGACTTGGTTCCTTTCTTCTTTTTGTTTGGCATAATCACGAAAACCGAATCTCTAAGAGAAACCAAACGGCAGAGTTGGTTTACACTGTTGATATTTTAAAATCCGTTAATCCGGACTTAAGTCCGTTCCCAATTCTATAAAAGGAACCAAGTCGGAGTTGGTTCCTTACGTGACTCGGATTAAGGTTTAAGGAAAAGGAACCAAGTTCTCATTTAATTTCATCATATGGACAATGACTTCAATGAGGCTCACCAGCTCACTTTTACCTGGAATTTTGACGGGAAATAGTTGTTATTAGAAGAAGCACTTGTTGCTTCGAGATTCAGTATTACTAGGTCTATCAATCAATAACTCAATTTTATCAAAAATGTCACTCAGTTCTTTTGTGACAAGTGCTGTCCAATTGAGCTTCTTTGGTGAGAAATGATGAAAAAAATGAAAGATCAGATGTATCTATAAGAAGATGAGTCAAAGGCGTTGTTTTTTTGTGTTTGTTTTTTGTTTTTTGTTTTCAAAACTTTGGAGGGCTTTAGCTCAGAAGAGAGACATTTGTAGCACATATTCATGTAAAAAAATAAAGCCTTATATAGGTACATGTTGACCCCAAAAATACACTCCATAAGTTTGGCACTTAAGTTTTGCAACACCCTATATTCTTGATATTTTGCTCCCCGCCGCCCTTCACAGAATACAACATCTTGACCATGCAAATTTTTAAAATCACAGTTTGACTGTAGAGATATTTTCTCCCCCCCCCTTTCAACGAAAAAGGGGAAAATGGATCGCCTGTCTTTGATGTTCGTCGTATGCGCGTGCACAGATTGTTCGGCTTTACGACTGCCATTTTGGCTTTCTTTATAATGCGTTTTGTGGGTTTATTAATGGATTTTATGACTATTTGATGCCGCCAATGTAATTTGCAGGCGATTTTACATAAAAATCAAAACTCTATAGCGCTGTAGCAAAAGTTTGCAACAAACCTATTGAAAGCTGAAATGAGAAAATTATTTGATAAGGCTCGATATTTTTTACCCACATAAAGTATAGACAATAGATATTTCTAAATCCCTCCACCTTTTAAACGGCTTGTTCAGGGATCAAAAATGAGGTTGCGTTCTTTTGAAGTCAAAAAGCGTCATTTTCGGAAAAGCCGTGATTCTAAATAATAAACAGTTTTTTTTTCTTCTTTTTTTCCGTTTTAGGTGCTGTCAGCACTTATTGCGATTGTCACGATATAGATGTGTAAGATACATAAATAGAACACTTGCGAATTCATGAAAAAATAATCCTTTAATATACAGAACTAACCATTTCAGGTGCCCTTTACACGTCAAGCATTCTAGGGGTTATATTAGTAGGTGTGGAGGTTTAAGACGTTTGTGGATTTTATTTCCCCCTCCCCATTTATTTTGTTGAAAAATATCGAAAGTTTACCGTCAAAACTAAGCCATTATTCATTACAACGCATTGTAATATTATTTTTTTTTTCTGTTGCCATTGGTCGATATCAGTTTTTGTGTTGGAGAAGCAAAGTTCCATATGGACCTATAATTTCCAAAATTTGAAGAAGCTTCCAGTAAAAAATACTGTACACGCGAGAAACTTTTTAGAGTAGGTAAATAAGTTATTCCACAGTCAATTCCATAGCCGCAGCGAGGAGGCTGTCCAGGGGTAAAAGACACGTGACAGCCCCTCTCTGTTTTTAGAGCTATTAATGCGAATTTTACCCCCGTCCCTTTGTTCTGGATTTTAAAAACCTTTTTTTCGCAACAAAACGCCCAAAATTTCCTCAAAATCCCTTGTTTGCATAGACGCTCATTAAGGGGTTTTCAATTTGCCGATCCCCCGGAATTTCAAATTTTTCCAATGACCAAGACCTGTTTAGTGTGACGTCATGAAAAAAATTGGTTCCAAAAAAAGGCTCCACCTCACTCGCGCTCTCGTGGGTTTTCCCATATGAAACACGATCCAAATTTTCAAATACAAGTGCTAGTAAACAACATGTTTTTTGCACCAGTTGTGTTTATCACACCATTGAGTTCCACGTCCCTTATAAAAATTTCCGATCGTTTCAATGAATTTTCCGATAGGATATATATTCCCGCGCTTTTTTTCCCATAGAAATAATCGAAATTCCATAGAGACAATCGGAATTCGTGTAGATTCAAGCGTGCTGACTATAGCAGCGATAGGTTTCATGATTGAAATAAGGCGAAATCATCTATGGCTCTATTCTTATACAGTTTTAACAGCCACTTTTTTCTCAGTGATAAAATATGAGCCCGCTATACCACAAACTTTTTGAAACATCGCGCATCAATGCACAATCACAGTTATATTGAAGAAAGTCCTATGTTTTGTCCTTGTCACACTCACAGTTTCTTATGAGCACAAAATTTTAGGATATAGGCTCATCAGCACCATCACGACATGTGTTATACCTCGAACAATAGCTTCGATACGAAGAGAAGTTGGAATGATTGAGTGTCATGGCGGTTATATTCCCATTAGAGACCGTGAGTAAGACGAGGACAAAACGCAGAACATCTTTCGGTATAACTGTGATTGTAAATTCGCTTGTGATCTTTTAGGAATTATGTTAGAGTGAAAAGATGCTTTAAAATACGTGGAATCTAATGGTGCAATAAAATTTGAGAAAACTGTTTTTTAACTAGCATAAATTTGCGTTCGAAAATTTGGATCTGATCTAATAGGTAAATCAACGAGAGTGAGAGATAGAGCATTTGTTTGGAACCAATTCTGATCGTGACGTCATCACTAAACAGGTCTACTTAAGGATATGAATGAGTCCCTCTCTTTTCTATACCCTTCCCGCTTTTCATCAATACCTCGCCGTCACTTCTTTTCGAAACCCTCGTCAAACAGATTTTGACACATTTATGAGTCTTTAGACCCTGCGCGGCCCGACCACTTAATGCACCGTGAAGAAATTTTGTGACCGGTGGAGCCCAAAGGCGAGGGGCAAAGAGGGTTCCTGCGGGAGATGTTTCCACCCCCTCCTGCCTTGGAATTTTGACTCATACGTTGGCACAAATGACTCAGGTTGCTGGACCTGTATGGAATTCTCGTTCAAAGGAATTCGACTTTGACGCTTAATAACTTATTGAAATGAACAGGAATACCAAAACTTTTTCAATTTTAAGAAAATAGACGCCGAGACCTCCTGGATTGCATCAATAAATTAACAATTAATGAAACCAGTTTTATGAAAAAACGTTTTTAATTTTTCAAACCTTTCCCGCCAAGGTTTTGCCATAAGCAAAGCATGCAACCTATATATTAGATATGAAAACGAAAACAAAAAGCGTACCGTATATAAACGGCACGCTTAATAGGGAGAGAACCCCCAATCCCCCCGTCTTTCTGGTGGATGCCCTCAGACCCCCGGGCATCCTACCACTTTTCTTGGGGGCCTCAACTTCAAAATTGTGTAAGGCCTCAAGAGATGTAAATTGTAAATCCGCCCCTGTTTGTCACAATTTTCTTTAGAAATTTAAACGTTAAAAAATATGAGGCAAACAAACCGAGCCTGAGTGAAAGACGTCCATAAGAGATTTACATCATGGCCATAGCCGTAGCCAGGATATTGTCTTTCTCTCTCTTAGCCCATTTGAACGCATGTGTTAGAAAAGGACAGAAACAGGGACTGAAGTCACGTGACAGCCCCTATAACCATCCTTTTCTAACAAATGCGTTTAAATGGGCTAAGAGAGAGAAATACAATATCCTGGCTACGGCTATACCCTTAAGGGGAGACAGCCAGGGTATGCTAACCCATGTAAAAGGTATCACACTTGGGTACACTTTTCTCCTCTCCTATTGCACCTAGAAAGCTGAGATTTTGCATGATTGTGTCTTAGTACCTTATTAACAAAGTTAACTAACTCTTTTTTTTCCCCTTAATTTTTTTAAAACTTTGTGAATTTTTCTAATTTGGTAATAATTTTGGTCATATTTTAGGTGATATTTTGATTTTATAAATAATAGAGTTTAAACTTTTGCATTAAAAGTTGGTTAACATTGTAGATCTTTTTATGGTCTTTATTTTTAAAAAAAAAATGAGCCTTCCAAGTATAATAGATCCTGAAAAAAGTGTACCGGAAGTATAAAAAACACAATTTTGAAAAAAAAAAAAAAATGTGGAAATTTTTCGTTTCTTCACACATTATCTCAAATTTCTAAGCATTAAAGTAAGTAAATGATTTAATATAATATATCAAAATGCTCGCAAGAAGGTGTAGAATAAGGAAAGACTAAAAAAAAAAAAAAATCCAAAAATTCGAATTTGACGGCTGTCTCCCCTTAAACAAAGCTATAGCCATGAGATTGTCTTTCTCTCTCTAATGCCCATTTAAACGCATGTGTTAGAAAAGGACAGAAACAGGGACTGAAGTCACGTGACATCCCCTATATCCATCCTTTTCTAACGCGTGTAATCAAATGGGCTAAGAGAGAGAAAGACAATATCCTGGCTACGGCTATGATCATGGCTACCTCCGAGATGTTTCAATATCACGCCCCACAAATCTTCTCTATCGCTATAGATCGTTGGATAAAACCGCATAATCGATTGTTGACGAGTCGACTTGGCAACTTTGGATGTGGTTTGCGGAGTCGGAGTGTCACCAGTGACAAGGTTACCAGAGGATGATATAGCAAGCAAGGAGCAAAGCGCCTAGAAAGCTTTTAGCAACCTTGCGACTGAACGCACAGCCGCAGCCGCACGGCACACAGTGGGACGAGTCAACGATAGGCGTCGGACATGGACGAAATTACTAAAAATGAAAATTTGTCGTGTTATTAAAGTTACAAAATGCATTGTAAGTAGTGATTCTTGTAGGAAATTTGACGATAAAACCAATGAAACTACTTTTAAACTTCTAAGTTGAGTATTAACAAAGATACAAGGATTTAAAGTTGTGAAGTTAAATGTCCGGCTTCTCCCGTTGACTCTCTCTACTGTGCGGCGAGGGGCGCGCTCCGTGCGAACGAGATGGGACATCAAGCCAAGAGCCGGGTCACTCAGTCAAGCCAACAGTCAACAAGAAGCGGAAGCAACGTTGCCAATCTGCATACCCGACTTTGAATTCCGGGCACTGAAGACACTGTGGGCGCCACTGGTGGATCCAAGAATTTATGTTCTCTCTCATTTCCCATCGAATTTGTTGTATTTACTGGTTCAGACACAGTCTACCCCCAACGGGAGGTGAACTATATTTATTTCATGTTACCTGCTATTCCAGCAAAGATATTCTGTTACTGGAATAACAGCGCAAGTTAAAAATTAAAATTAAGTGTAAGTTATAAATAGCACATAGATATACTCAAATGTATAGTAGGTGTAAGTTTAGTAATAAGTAATGTAATAGTACTGTTGAAAAAAAAAAAAAAAAAATCCCATCGGAGCCTATGCGTGAGAAAAAGACAGATGAGGGGTAGTCACTTTCACTGCAGTCATTTTCGCCCCCTCTTATATCCTCTTCTAACACATGCGTTTAAATGGCCTGAGAGAAAGAAGGGCACTGGGTTTGTTGCACACTTCCGCTAGAGCGGTTTAACCCTTCACTGCATGGGATTTTTTTTTTCAACCAAAACTGGATTTTTCGATTCATTAAGTGGTCACATATATGGGAAAAATAGCAAAAAAAATAATTAGACAGTTTTTCGGTGAAAATTCTCATTTTTCCATTTTTGTTTTGTTTTTTAAAAGTGCTATAACACCATAAGAAATGGCGAGAAAAAAAAAAACAATTTCAAAATTTTCAAAAAAATAAGAATTTTTTCCTTTAATTGGATTTTTCAAAGAGCAAATGCCAGAAGCTTCGTAAAAATAATGAAATTGGGGTTGAATTGGATACGGGGACAAATTTTCCCCCAACCATGATTTCTTTTATTAAATGCATTATAATGAGTGCTGGTGGTCTTTTGAAAAATGTTTGCGCCTCTTTTTATGTTTTCTTATAATGTGACACTGGTGATACAATTTGGAATAAGTCAAAATATACATTACAATGTCTGATATAGGGCTTTTTACATCATGTATCACCAGTGATACACTATGCAGTGTAGGGTTAAAGTATCAATTCGTCTAAAAAAATCGTAAAAATGACAATGGCAGCATCAGAAAACACCAAAATTTATTAATAAACTCAAAAATTTCGAAAAACATTGGACACTATTCATCCCGTATATATCTTTCCGCACCACGTACACGATATTTCGCGGGGTTTAGCGTGGCACATTCAAATAATCGTGGCCAACTGTCATCACACCTGTCTTCATGAACAAATAAACAGTAAACACTGGCGATGTCTGTTAGAATACTTACGTCTCAATATCCTCAATTCCTCACAGGTACGGAAACCGATATTTGAGTCAAAAAATGATCAAAATGAAACTATGGCACGCAGGAGTTCCGAGCATGATTCCAATAGGGCAGTTGCAAGGGTCCAAAATTTTGTGTTTTTTATAAAGAAAATGATAGTACTTTGTTCTCTGCTCTTCAAGTACTTTCATTTTCTTTATAAAAAACACAAGAAGTCAGACCCTTGCAGCTGCCCCATTACAGTCATCATCCTTATTGTAACTCCTGCGTGTTATTGTTTCATTTTGATTATTTTAATATCGGTTTTCGTACTTTTCACAGCCTATTGTGAGGAATTGAGGATATTGAGAAGTAAGAAGTCGAAGATAGGCGCCGCCCCGCGCCGTCAGTATCTACTGTTTATTTGTTTATGAAGTCAGTTGTGATGACAGTCGGCCATGGTTATTTAGTGTACCGCGCTATAACCCCGCAAAATATCGTGAAAGATACAAGGGGTGAATAGTGTCTAGTGTTTTTCGCAATTTGTGAGTTTATTAATGAATGGGGCTCTTGCAAACTTTTGCTAAAGGGGATTGAAGAGTTGATTCTGCCATTAAAACCTGTAAAAATGACGATGAGTATACACTAAAAAATCACGAAATTCACTTTCAGAATCCGGCTTAATGGCGGAGAGACGCAGGTATCATGGGAGACTCCTATCTAAATTGAGACATACCTCTGCGTTTCCGTAGAGAAAGTGACGTAATAGACAGGAATCTCCCATGATACTTGCGTCGAACCGCCATTACGATCTTGCCGTTATATCAGTTACGTGAGTTTATTACTTAATTTTAGACTTTCGTAGTGTGATTCTCTTGATTTTTGCTGGTCTTGGTAATGGAGCTCTTGCAAGGTTTTGCTGTAGACGAATGGTCTATCAATTCTGAAGTAAAATGCTGCGAAAATATAACGATGAGACCATTAGAAAAGTCTAAACCTCACTCCTCGCAGTGTAAACTTAACTTGAAATGTCGGGTGATTACCCTTGCATGTATGCACCAACCTCGGATTCGGACCCCAAACAAAAGAACATAACCTACGAATAGAAAAATGAGATTAATGAATTTGCTTTCAAAAAGTTAATTTGAAGGAATTAAAGGTCTATTTATACACATTATGTCTCTAGGAGTACGGTGATAACTATAGAAAAGTTCTACATTGCGTAATAAACGAGGGAGGCGGCACTTACCTTCATGTCCTGTTCTTTTGTTTGGGGTCCAAATCCAAGGTTGGTGATTATATGCAAGGGTGGTCACCCGAAATTTCAAGTTGAGTTTTCTCTGCGAGGAGTGAAATTTAGACTTTTTTAATGGTCTCGTCGTTATTTTCGCAGCATTTTACATCACAATTGATAGGTCATTTGTGTACAACAAAACCTTGCAAGAGCTCCATTTAAACGCGTGGGTTATATGACAGTCTGTCCAATGATTTATATCCAAAGTTTTTTTTGTCCAATTTATTTTGGTCTATTTATGGAGTCCATTAATTTTGACATCGTTTTGGTTGTGCTGTGGCCAGGGACCCAGAGCGGAGGCAGAGTCACAGTCAAAATTGAAATTTGCACCTCTCCTCAAGAATTCAATGAATAGTACTTTCAGACCTGTAATTAACCATGTAATAACTAATTCAAGATGTTTCAGCGCAGACAGAAATTACTTTCCATGATTACAGTTTGAGTTATTGCGATCGGAGCCCAGTAGCGGCCCGTGAGATTTGGCAACCATGCATTTTTCCCCACTTAAACTTGGGTAAAAAATCGATTCAAGCGGAGGCTGGCAGCCTCCTCGAGTTTCGATTGTTTTCCATGTATTTAAATGGGATAAAAACACTGTTGCCAAATCGCACGAGCCGCCACTGTCGGAGCCCTGAACCGGAACAATTCCGTAACATCTTCAACCGGCGCGGCGGAATCATCGTTGAATATAAGAATGTCATTAAATTTACTTGCGCAAAACAGCAGATCATCGGTCTGACAACCCCGCGGAAGGAATGAATGAACATCTAATGACATTATCGACGATTGTGACTAATCAGTAACCAAAGTCAAAGTCTTTTAAACGTCCGATTCGCTGGTTACAAAATAATGCGACGCAGCGGAAAGCATTTAAACACTTTGCTTCGCCGCGCCGCGCCGCTCACGCCGTTACACCCATTTCTTCAGCATAGTGGTGTTTGGGGGGAGGAGGGGGGTGTCCCCCACTGTCATAACTATAAGACTATTCGGACCTTCAATTTTTTTTCTTTGAGGGAAAAGTTAATTTTTTGCATTATCATTCCTCCTTTTAATTGTCAGGAGACGAAATTAGATTTTTTTTTTTTTTTTTTTTTTTTTTTTTTAAATGGTACGTACGGTTTGGCTCAATGCCCATGATTTTTCTTTTTCAAACCAAAGCACGATTTTCTCTTTTTTTCCCATTGAAACTTGTATGATAGGCAAGGATAAAAAATGGGATAATCCCCCTCTCCATGAGCGGAACTAGGAATTGTGGCTACGGGAGGCTGAGGAAGGACAAACAACCGATGACCCATTTTTTTGTTTGTTTTTTGTTGTTTTTGCTTCTCATGTGTTTGATACCAATAATTCTGACCTTGCAGCTCCTTGATGATCATTTTTCTCTTGCAATCCAGGCAAATTTTCGGGAAAAACACATCCTGTATGAAAATTCCTTCTTGTTTTTACTCCTTGAATTCTCCATGAGAACCGACATTTTGGGCTTTGCCAAACCGTATGAGACCAGATGGCTCAACGTCTTTTGTCCCCAACATTTGCTGGTGGGGGGGGGGGGGGGGGGCTTAGCCCCCCTGCCCCCATATATACACCTATGCCTCTCGCTCAATCATTTTTCTTCTTATACATTTAAAGGGTAAATAAGAGAGCTGAAGAAGTTCCTACAGGTTGCGCCATTAAAGAATGGTGAGCTTAACGCTAGAGTATAAAGAAAAGCGGGGTCTCCAATACAACTTATGTATTGGTGAAGTGTGCCACGCTATGATTGTAATTTTGTTTAACCCTTTATGGGCCAAGCCCGAGAATACTCGTTTTTCTCCTCTACTATATTTCATATTGTTTCAGTATTCATTCTCGATGAACGCGATTAATTATCGATGAAAACACTCACAAGATAAGGTCTCGTCGGGCTCCTTCAATTCATCGTATAGGCAATTCCAACTCCCCCGAGTACGAATAGTTAACTACCTTCCCTGTATAAACGGAAGAGTGGCGTTCTTTTGAACTAACCTCGCCTTCAATTCGTCGTATAGGCAATTCCAATTCCCCCGAGTACGAATAGTTAACTATCTTCACTGTATAAACGAAGAAGAGGCGTTCTTTTGAACTGATGACCTGGGACCAATAAATGTTCGGTTCAGACGGTCCCCGAAAGACGTTGGATGGTGAGCGTTTACGTGTGCTTTTAAAAGGCCGTAGGTGCACACCAATCATCTGGGTGCAGGACCGTCTGCACTGAACATTTATTGGTCCCTGGTCTTTAAAGGGTTAAGACAAGTCATTTGGTATTAAGTGTTTAAGGGCATGTGCCATGACACCCCCGCAGAACAGAAACAGGTTGATCCAGCTACGAAGGAATGCTCTATCCTCAAAAAAATCTCCTGAATTCAGGGTTGATAGACCGCTTTGAGATTCGTTTAGGGATGTCCAGTTGTTTAATTTTTGTCAACCGGGGAGGGAGGGGGAAGGGGGGCTGAAGTCAACACTAACTGCGCTCAAATTAATATTTTGATTTGTCATTGGCGTTGAAAGGTGCCTTTTTAAATGAGGTTTCAAATAATCGATAATTCGTATGAGTCTAAAGAGAATAAAACAAGAAACTAAATCGTAATTAAGTAGTAAATATTACAATGTAACCAATAAATGCTTTCAAATTCCACAGTAGCCTTTGCGATAAAATAATGTATTCTCCTCATATTCCAACGAAAATAATCGATTGTTAGGTGATTAAGGAATCGATAATTTCGTATTAATCTAAAGAGAATAAAAACCGAAAAACTGATCGTAATTAAGTAGTAAATACTCACATTGTAACCTCTAAATCATGTTATTTAGTACGTCTTTGCAATCAAATAATGTATTCTCCTCATATTCCAACGAAAAAGAATCGATTGTTTGGTGATTAAGAAATCGATAATTTCGTATTAATCTAAATGGAATAAATAAACGATAAATCGATCTTTGACAAGACAAGCCGCCCATAATTTACACCAAGCGTGAAAACAAAACACAACCACAACGCATCGAGCGAAGCGTGAATTTTGCGTCCTCCAGGACAATACCATGAGCTAACCACAACCAATCATCAATAGCGTGCGCTATAACAGCGCATTGTCAGTGCATATCGTTTAATTAACAATAAGTAATAAGTACTTAGATATTATTGTTACCGTTTAATCTTTTTTATTTCCTCCCCGATGCGATGCGACGAGCCTTGTTAACACGCGTGCGAAGCTGTGTTTTGCTCGCTCGCTCTCTCTCTCTCTCTCTCTCTCTCTCTCTCTCTCTCTCTCTCTCTCTCTCTCCTCTCTCTCTCTCTCTCTCTCTCTCTCTCTCTCTCTCTCTCTCTCTCTCTCTCTCTCTCTCTCGCGTTTTGCGCCGATGTTCGGTGCGTGTCAACAAGTTTCATTGGGTTCTTTCCGTTCCACCACCGTTCCGACATGCGGATCGCGGGAAGCGGAACTCCCCGCACAGTGGATCGATATACCAATATAGGAACAGCACTAAGGCCCAGTATTACGATCCCTTGATGGTTTGTCCAAACCAAGGGTCGGAATACTGGGCCTAACATCAGTGCTGCCGCTTCGTTAATATATTCGATGACTCCTTTTGGCTGATCATTTACTTTCCCGCTGCGGGAAAGGTTATTGCTAAGGTTGTTGCTAAGGTGATGGACCGTTTATAGTAGAGCGATTGTATCGTACCAATTGCCGTTTGAGGACCGCTGCGGTCCCAAACAAACTCTGATTCAATGTATTTGACTATAAGCGAATTTTTGAACGGAAATTTAAGCTATTAAAGCAAACAATAGCGGTTCTGTTTTCACACTTCGGCTAGAGCATTTTAACCCTGAACTGCAGATGAGCCCAGCGGGCCGATCATTTACTTTCAAAAGTCATCGTTATAGCCCTTTTTATCGAGCGAATTGCAATATAACGATATCGATTGATCATTTACTTTGCAATCCCATCGCTATACCGTTTTAAACGATTCGATCGATAACTTCTTATCGACTGATCATTTACCTACTCGAGCATCGTTATACCGCCTCAAATCGATCGTTCTATAAAGGTAGCTCTTGAGCTACCTTTATAAGTTATCAATCGAAAAAACTGACAGGAAGCAAGCGGCAAAACATCACGAAATCCACTCATGAACTCGCGCAATGCACCTAAAGAATAAGAAGTCAGTTTCTGATGGCACTAAATACATTTAAGTATTTTTTAATATTCCCGCGTTTCCACTGCACAATTAATTTACGTTGTTTATTCAGAGATGGCGCTGGGATCAACTAATCCAGTCGCATCTGCGAGCAGAGGGGGGCCGGCAGAGTTCTCAGCTGATCGCGTAAACAGAGAACTGAGTATAAACAACCGGACTTCAAGTGACAAATAATTCTTTTCTTTCTGCGTTCTTCAGAGAAGTGTAATTCATTTCAAATTATAATATGTGTGGAATAACATCCGTGTTTTTATTTCAGTCCCTCCGCTATTAGTTTATCCCCGGGCCACCAACTTCTGTGTTGATTTCAATACTTAATTCGTGCGAAAGTGCCTCGGCGTGTTCGTTACCCTAAATACTTTTTCCCATGCCACTCACAACATTCGACGGAAATTGAACTATTTAGGAAGCTCACATCAGCATTCCTGCGGTTAGAAAAAGTGTCCGTAATTTAGATGGTTTCAGACGGATTCTGTGCTAGTTGTGTCAGTGCTCACATCATGTAATATTTTAAAGTCTCCGCTTTTCAGTGATTTTCGTGCAATCTGTGGCTCTTCTTACAATTATTTTTTCACACCCCTACAGTGTATAGTTGGGTCTTAAAGTATACTCTAGTCTCATTCTCGTTGCATCCTTAACATGTTTACCTTTGATTTAATTGTTCTGAGACAAAGTTTGTGTAGGTAGTGTTGTCTGCAGTAATGCCAGTGAAACCTAAAATGACAGAAACATTTTCAGTTCCCATTTCAATCTGTGGCTGGTTGTGAGTCTTTTCTTACTTCTCAAGTGTGTTGTCCTAATGTTTATTAGTCGCTCGAGTCTAAGAAAAGTTTTTCAGCAGTCGCAGCATCCATCGGTAACACTTCTATCTGAATTAGCAGAGCGTTTGTAAGGATTGTGAAGGTAAGTGAGAGGTAAGTACCTTTCTTTGGTGTCCTCATTAGATTATAACTGTGTACTTTACCTGCAAATCATCTCTCAAACCTCTTTTAACAAGCAGACCATTTTCAAAGCATCAGCATTGGGAGTTTATCGGACCAAAATTAAATCGGTTAGGCAGGTACATTTAACGCGATGCCAGACTCAAAGCAATTCTGGTTTCCAAATACTGATAATTTCTTTGCTTAATCTGTAATCTCTTCACATTCCACTCAACCTACTCTCATTTACTTGAGTCTAATAACTTAAAGACATGATGAAATGTTTCATCGGCAGGGGTTTTTTTCCTTCACCCACTTGCAAGTATTTTTTACTGTGTTCTTTGCTGAATAAATTACACTTTATAGCTTTCAAGTAGATGTTCCTTGAAAATTTACAAATATAGCTAAGGCTGTGGTAAACTGTATTTATTTTTCATTCATCTTTTGAGTGTTTACAATTTTAATTTTGAAGGAATAAGCCAAGAGCAGTAGTTTTTCATTAATACTAATGGAAAAAAGCAAGAATTCAGGAACGCCTTGGGTAAGTGGAGAATGACTGGAAGAATTGTCATAATAATTGTTAGGCAAAAGTAGACAGACTGTAAAAGGTGTCGCGACAAATGTAACGCCTAAAATATTCTGACATATTATAAGTGAGGCAGTGGCGGATCCAGCCCTCGCGAACGGAGGGGGGCGATTATGGAATTTTCGCCCGTATAGGACCCCCTCCTCTTGCTTTCGCTCTTGCTTTTTCCCTTCCTCTCCCCCTTTTCCCACTTTTTGAGCCAAAGGGGGGGGGGGGCGACCGCCCCTTCGCCCCCCCCCCCTGTATCCGACAATGAAGTGAGGTGAAATGGAGTAGACTGCAGAATAGAGCTTCGTCTTAATTCTTGTTTCTGCAATGATTGATTTCCTTTTTGCAGATTTACATTTTTTTTCAATCTGTAGGTACCATTTTGTCTCCAGCAAGTAAGTAGATATCTGCAGAAGACTCTTTTTCGCTCTAGACTTCCTTAGAAATTATAAGTTTGAAAAACAAGAATGGCCCCTAGGAGACTTCTTACCTTTTGAATATTTTAAGGCATGCATAAAGAAATGCTATGAGGCTTTCACTTAAAACCCAAAAAAAACCCAGTCAAGATAGCTGGTCAGTCTGTTAGATAATAGAACCAAGCGAAAAAACATTTTGTCATTTCAAGAGATCACAAAAGAATGAAATGAGAAAAGCTTAATTTTACACCATCTCTGAAAGAGAAAAGGATTGAGAGGAAGAAAGTAAGGAAGCAAAAAGTATTGCTTCTTTCAGAACATTCTCTGAGAGCCATATAAGATACCTTCATGATAAGTGATGCACAGGCACCGAACGAATCACAGATCCAACTTTTATAGGAAGGCAGGAGACAACTTGAGTCACTTAGAGTAAAATTGAGATTGTACAGTTTAGATGTGAGCTGTATCAGTATTTAATAACAATAGAATCAAGATTTTGAAGCCTCCTGAGACTTCAACTGACAATGAGATTCAAGTATTCATTTGACTGCACAGAGGAGCCAGTTTGGAGCTATCCTTTCAGAGCCTAACACTATACTAAAAAGCAGGCAATAGGACGTTTGTTTAAGCTATTGTGACAGAAAAGTAGGTTGATGACATGTCATTCTCCACTTATCCAAGGCGTTACTGAATTCTTGCTTTTTTCCATTAGTATTAATGAAAAACTACTGCTCTTGGCTTATTCCTTCAAAATTAAAATTGTAAACACTCAAAAGATGAATGAAAAATAAATACAGTTTACCACAGCCTTAGCTATATTTGTAAATTTTCAAGGAACATCTACTTGAAAGCTAAAAAGTGTAATTTATTCAGCAAAGAACACAGTAAAAAATACTTGCAAGTGGGTGAAGGAAAAACCTCTGCCGATGAAACTTTTCATCATGTCTTTAAGTTATTAGACTCAAGTAAATGAGAGTAGGTTGAGTGGAATGTGAAGAGATTACAGTTTAAGCAAAGAAATTATCAGTATTTGGAAACCAGAATTGCTTTGAGTCTGGCATCGCGTTAAATGTACCTGCCTAACCGATTTAATTTTGGTCCGATAAACTCCCAATGCTGATGCTTTGAAAATGGTCTGCTTGTTAAAAGAGGTTTGAGAGATGATTTGCAGGTAAAGTACACAGTTATAATCTAATGAGGACACCAAAGAAAGGTACTTACCTCTCACTTACCTTCACAATCCTTACAAACGCTCTGCTAATTCAGATAGAAGTGTTACCGATGGATGCTGCGACTGCTGAAAAACTTTTCTTAGACTCGAGCGACTAATAAACATTAGGACAACACACTTGAGAAGTAAGAAAAGACTCACAACCAGCCACAGATTGAAATGGGAACTGAAAATGTTTCTGTCATTTTAGGTTTCACTGGCATTACTGCAGACAACACTACCTACACAAACTTTGTCTCAGAACAATTAAATCAAAGGTAAACATGTTAAGGATGCAACGAGAATGAGACTAGAGTATACTTTAAGACCCAACTATACACTGTAGGGGTGTGAAAAAATAATTGTAAGAAGAGCCACAGATTGCACGAAAATCACTGAAAAGCGGAGACTTTAAAATATTACATGATGTGAGCACTGACACAACTAGCACAGAATCCGTCTGAAACCATCTAAATTACGGACACTTTTTCTAACCGCAGGAATGCTGATGTGAGCTTCCTAAATAGTTCAATTTCCGTCGAATGTTGGGAGAAGCATGCATGATTATCAGTAATTGAGCTGGAAAATGATTCAAATGAAACGAACACACAAGAGTCATATAGTATCTACGCATTTTCGCACGAAAAGTAGAAATCAACACAGAAGTTGCAGGGGGCCGGTGGATAAACTAATTACTGACGGAAACGTATAAACACGGACACTATTTCTTACATATCATAGAATAAAGTTAATTCGACGCTCGAAGAACAAATGCAGATAGTAACACACAACATCTCCATCCCCCAAAAACAATAACAAACAATAATAATAAACAGCTGTGTCTGTGGGTGAGATTAGCACTTGCTCTTCATTCTGCCGCGTGAAATTCAAAAACACGAACTGCGCTGTGATTGGTCACTTTCGTAAGCGAGCAGAGAAACTGCATCGATTGCATCGTTATACCTCTCGATCGAATCGATCGAGAGCCCCGTTTAGAGCTATCGAGCGATGGTGGCCATAGCAAGTATATGATCACCCGTTAACAATCGATGAGCAGTGCATCGCTCGATATGAAGCATATCGATTGCTAAAACGATGAAAGTAAATGATCGGCCCGCAGATCTGGAACAATTACTTTGAAGCCTTATCTAAAAGTAGGGGACTTGAGTTGTACTGTCGCTGCATGGTGGGTCACATGTGGAACAGATACTAAACGAGTAAGAATTGTCGATTTTGTCCTAGAGCGCGCAGCACAGGACAGAGAACGTGCAGAGTGGTTGAAAATAGCTTACTGAAAATCTGATAGAGATTTTCCGATTTTCATTGTTATGTTTGGGAGTAACGCAGGAGTACCTTATACAAAAAAACAAAAAAAAAAGAAAAAAAACAACTATTGAAACTTACTAACTTATTTTTTACTACTTTTTTTTTTTTTTTTTTTTTAGCCTGAAAACTTTATTTTTAGTTGCATGGATACCTAAATGTGGGTAAGGCCATATTTGGAACAATTTAAAATTCAGGCTCTTTACCATTGAAATATAATGGAAAGAATTTTTTTACTATTTTTCCCTGTCTCAAGGATCAAAATTGCACTGAAAAAAAAATTATTTTATTGGAAAAAAATCATGCAGTAAAGGGTTAAGGTGAGATTCCAGGCGAAACTTTTCCAGATTTCAATCCAATGGATAGAGCCACTATAGTCGCTTTTTGGAAAAGTCGTGTTTTTGGCGTTTCAAACTGAAACCATAGATAAAACGAAAAATCCGATAACGTCCGCACCAGCAAAAAATTTTTTTTGGATTTTTTGAGCCCAAATGAGCAAAAGGAGTTTAAAATTAATTTCGCCATAAGCTTAGTGAGTGAGAGTGAGCGCGAGTGATGATACGTCTATCTGCCTCACTCGCACTCATTGCGGCTTACGGGAAGTTTCGTATTCCATAATTTCCTGCTTTATTTTTGAGTGTTTCAGCCTGAAGTATGCTCGCAGGTGCTGACGTTCCTCAAATTCGTGTTTTTAGCATGAATTCGTCAAATTTAGCAAAAAGCTGTTGACTTTTTGAGCAGCCTGACGTGGTGTCGACAGTTGGAACTAATCGACCCTGGAATCATCTTAAAGTATCAATTCATTGGTAATAAGCCGTAAAAATGAGAATGGCAGCACCAGGAAACGCCAACATTCATTTTTAAACTCACAAATTGCGAAAAAGACTAGAAACTATTCACCCCTGTATCTTATACCACCACGTGCACGATATTTCGCGGGGTTAGCGCGGCACATTCAAATAATCATGACCGATTGTCATCACAGCTGACTTCATACACACATAGACAGTAACCACTGACGGCGTCTGTTCGAATTCTTACGTCTCAATACCCTCAATTCCTTGTAATAGGTTGTGAAAGGTACGGGAACCGATATATGTGTCGAAAAATTATCAAAATGAAACATAACACACATGAGTTCCAAGTTTATAATTCCAACTTCAGTCATCATCATTGGAACTTCTGTGTGTTGTATCATTATGATAATTTTTCGAAACAAATGTCGCTTTCCGTACCTTTCACAACCTATTGGGCGGAATTGAGACGTAAGAATTCTAATCGATACCGATCGATTATGTCATATATTGTATCTCAATAGAGATTGTCTTCCAGTTATTTAGTATGTTCCCCCTTCAGCAGTAACCGTACTGGAGAAGCGGAAGGCTGATTATGAACGGTCGTATCGTAATGGTATAGAGTCGATGATCGAGTGCGTGTTATCTTATGGGTGGTGCCATTCCGAAAGGTTTCATTCCGATAAAAACCCTCCCATCTCTACGAAAATTCTCCGATGACTCCTGAGCTATCGGAGAAGTTCCGTAGAGATGGGAGGTTTTATATTGGAATGAAACCTTTCGGAATGGCAACACCCATAAAGATAACACGCACTCCATCATCGACTCGATAGCATTAAGATACGACCGTTCATAATCAGCCTGCAGCTTTATTGTTTAAATAATAAACAAAAAACAAAAACAAAAAAACAAAATAAAACAAGACAATAGACATAATAAAACAACAAAATCACAATAATTTCACAAATTAATTTTTACAAAATAAAGAGAGACAAGATTGGGCCAGCCCCGTATGCGGGGCTATCGACCGACTGCCTGGTCGCCGCGTCTGGTGAGACAGTGGACAGCCCCCCCCCGGACCACTACCACTATTAATAGGTGCAATAAACTATGCAAACGAATATTGAAATTCATTTTTTATCCATAGGCATAGCACTGGTTGCGTCTCTGATTATGAGGCGTGTAGAGTTTCTGTATATTAAAGATGTTTATTACACTTACATTTACAAGAGAAAAGTAGCTAACAAAAAGTACAAACAAGAGGATGGCAGGAGACTCTAGGAGACTGACTGGTACTGAGTTCATAGTCCATTGCTAGGCAACCATTAACAGGCTGCCCCCCCAACAGGTGCTGCAGGTAGGATGGGACAGAGTTCAGAAATCCCTCTGATAACAGTCCCATGTTCAAGTTTGATGATCGCAACTCTGGACAGATTGTCGGTGCCCGGAAGGAACTTGAGAATTCTTCCAAGTTTCCATTTTAGAGGTGGTAGATATTTGTCCTTCAGAATGACGAGTGAGTTTAAGGGTAGATTTTGAGCAGTTTTCCATTTTTGCCGTTGTTGTTGCTGATGCAAGAACTCTCGAGTCCATCTTTTCCAAAAGAGGAGGTATGATTTATGAATGCGTCTCCAAGTTGCGTGTGCATCAAAGTTGGTAGCTGGTGAAAGTTCTGGTGGAGATGTGATTGCTGAGCCAATAAGAAAATGTCCAGGAGTAAGTGGTGTAAGATCTGAAGGGTCTGAAGACATAGGCCAGAGTGGTCTGGAATTTAGTATTGCTTCGATTTGGATGAGAAAAGTGGAAAATTCTTCAAGCGATAGGACTGATTTTACCAATAATTTTGATAAATGGGTTTTAAAACTTTTCACTGCACTTTCCCAGAGTCCACCGAAATGGGGAGAGTATGATGGAATGAAGTGCCATTTAATGGAGTGATGTGTTGCGAAATTTTGAATTGTTGAAGAATTTTGAATCGAGAGGAAAGCTTTTTTAATCTTATTGTCAGCTCCAACAAATGTTTTTGATTGGTCTGAGTAGATTTCTGAAGGAGGACCTCTCCTTGATATAAATCGTTTCAGAGACAAAAGAAAAGAGTGCGAGGTCAAATCAAATACGAGTTCTAAATGAACTGCCTTGGTTGAGAAACAAATATAAATAACGACAAAGGCTTTTGATTGGGAATGTCTGTGATTATGACTTAATTTTAAGTTAAAAGGACCGCAATAATCTACCCCTACAATACTGAAAGGTCTGGATGGAGTCACTCGATTTTTTGGTAAACTTCCCATGAGTTGGTTTGCTGGAGATGGTTTTGAACGCACACAAATAACACACGCATGTACGGTTTTCTTTGCTAATTTTGGTCCATGGATCGGCCAAAAGGTGCGTCGTACACAAGATAGAAGAAATTGTGGGCCGCAATGCAGGAAGTCGATATGAGTAGAATGAAAAATGAGATCAGTGAAAGGATGTTTGCTTGGTAAGAGAATCGGATATTTTGAAATTTCAGGAATTGAGGAATGGCGCAATCTTCCCCCAACGCGAATTAACCCATCTTTAATAAATGGATTCAAGGAAGCAATTGATTTATCTTTTGGCAATTCTTCTGTTTCTGATAAGAGCTTGAATTCTTCTGAGAATGTTTCGATCTGAACAAGTTTGCTTAGGCGTGACTGAGATTGGAATAACTCAGTGGTTGAGAGGAAACCTGTTGATAGCATTGATGCGTTGTTTTTTCTGGACTGAATGTTATGTATAAAACGCAAACAATACGCAGTGATTCTAATCAATTTGTTGAAACTAGAATATTTTGTAAACAGAAACATTGGTTGCTTGATTGGTTTTGAAATTCCTTGATGACATGCAATGATGGAAGATGGACTGGATGAATTGGTGTATGCGTTCACGATCTTTGGCCACTTGGACATGGGTTGTACCAACCAATCTGGACCATGCCACCATAAGCTAGATCTCGATAATTTGCTTGACGAGACTCCTCTTGACAGCAGGTCAGCAGGGTTTTCAGCTGATGGGATGTATTGCCAACTTACATGGACGTTACTTTCATGGATTTGTTGGACTCTTCTTGAAATGAATGCCTCCTTACATGGTGTAGTTGATGAGATCCAAGCCAAGGTAACTTGTGAATCAGACCACAAGATTATGTTATCTACTTTGATGTCAATTGCAGCCTTGACTTTGACTAAGAGTTGACTGAGTAAGAGTGCACTGCATAACTCCAGGCGAGGCAACGTGACTGTTTTTAACGGTGCCACTCGAGATTTTGCGCAAAGTAGATGACAGGTAGTGGAATACTTATTGTTTGACAATACGTAAATACAGGCGCCATATGCTTTAGGAGAAGCATCACAAAAACCATGGAGTGTCAATGAAGAATATGATGACACAATTATTTGCCGTTGGATAGGGATATCACCTGAGGATGAAAGATCTATTTTGACTTCAGTCCATGATGCTAACAGATCAAGTGGTAGTTCATTGTCCCAGTCCATCTTTAAAGACCATAATTTTTGTAATAACAATTTGGCCTTAACCACAACTGGAGCAATCAGGCCAAGAGGATCAAAAATGCTTGCTACACTTGATAACACTGAACGCTTAGTGATAAATTTTCGAGGAGACTCTTTCAGGAAGTTGTGGAAAACAAATTGATCTTTCGTAGGAAGCCATCGAAGGCCCAGGGTTTTGGTTTCGTTTTCAGAATTTAACAACAGAAAGTCACCTTTCTCGTCGCTTTTCAAAGAAGAGAGAACTTCGGGGGAGTTAGAAACCCATTTTCTTAAAGGAAATCCATTGGATAATAAGATATCATGGGTATCATGAACCAACGATTTTCCCTCTTTGATGGTTTTGCAACTAGTGAGGAAGTCATCTACATAAAAGTCCTTGATGATTCTGGCACAAGCTGCCGGATAGATTTCTTTGTGACGGTAGGCGGATTCATGAAGAGCTCTCACTGATTGAAAAGGTGCAGAGGAAGTTCCGTAGGTAGCAGTGTTCAATTCAAATGTGGTTACTGGTTCAGAATCGTCAAATCTGTAAAGGATTCTTTGGAATCTTCGATGTTCAGGAGCAATGTTAACCTGTCGATACATTTTTTCTACATCAGCCGTAATTGCAATGGGAAATCGACGGAAACGAAGTAGAATGTCAAATATGTCACTTTGAATTTTTGGACCAGCATATAAAATGTTATTTAAAGAATAACCTGATGAGCTGGGGGCCGACGCGTCAAACACAACTCTAAACTTGGTTGTAACACTGTTTTCATTGAAAACAGCACGGTGAGGAATGTAGTATGAAGGCAAGTGAGGGTGGTTATCAATGGGAACAGGAGACATATGGCCTAGGTCTAAATATTCCTTCATAAAATGATTGTATTTTTCTCTGAATAGAGATGAACGGTTTAATTTTCTTTCGAGAGTGAAGAATCTTTTAAGAGCTGAATCATAGGAGTCACCTAGCTTGTTGACTGAATCTGAAAAAGGCAATTTGACAGTAAAACGTCCATCAGCACCTACTGTTAAGGTTTCCTTGAAGCTTAACTCAGCAATGTGTTGGGGATGACTGAGGTCTACGGATTTTGAAAGGTCACTTTCTAACTCCCAAAAGCGTTCTAACTGATTCGACAATAGTTCATTGGACCGACTGTTCATTGAAGATTGTACCGCACAAATAGCTGATTCAGGAGAATCAAATGAGGAGGGTCCTCCACCGGCGACTATCCAACCTAATTTTGTGTTTTGGAGGTAAGGTCCATCAGTTCCAAAGCTGACTCGCCCAGGGGATAGTATGGACCAAAATATTCCAGCTCCAAGAATGATATCAACTGGACCTACTGTATTATACTTAGGATCAGCTAAAGAATGTAGGATGCTTGGTGAAATGGTTTTGGTTAGGCTTGGACTGGGGTGCAACGGAAGTAACATAGGTAAACTGGGTAGTCGTAAACACTCAATTAATGCTTCAAAACTCGTTTGAGCAGATTTAATTTTGATAACGGTTCGCAAGTTCGAATGTTCGCATGTTCGCATGTTCCAACGCCGATTAGTGATACATTAACTGGTTCAGTTGATAAATTAAGTTTGGAAATGAGATTGCTAGAAATAAAGTTAGATTGAGCTCCAGAGTCTAAGAGCGCACGACAAGGTATCGGCGAATTATTGATGAATTGCTGTGTTGTAGATAGTCAGATGTTTTGACCAGATGATCTGTTGTAGTTCTTGCTTTTTGATGATGATGTATGCATTGAACGATTGATTCCTGGTAAATGCAAGAGGATGTTATGTTGGCGCTGACACTTTTGGCATCGCCTAGATGATGGACATGCAGAATCATGTGAGCGAAGATAATTATTACACACAGATAATGAGCGTACCTTAGAAATTCGGTCGTTCACAGACATTTCCAGAAAACGGGGACAGTAATAAAGGCCATGAGGTCCCTTGCAAACTGGACAAGGGACTGTTTGGTTGACATCTTGAATCTGTTGATGGAAGCCATAGACAAAATTTCGTTTCGACTTTTTATTTGGTTGCTCTTTGAAATCAGGCTGTGATAAACGTTTGCCGGAAGTAGCGGGCACGAGAGCCTGTAAAACTTGGCTCCTGCGATCTAAAAAGTCAAAAAGCTGCTCACGGGATGGTGTCGTCTTAGCTGGTGCGGTTCTTTCCCACTCCGATAATGTTTGTTGATCAAACTTGGCAATAGCGATATAAGTGATGAATGGATCCCACGTATTCGTATCAATGCCTAAAGCAGCTAACGCATGTAGTGCCTGTTGTAATTGAAAGAGCATGTTTTTTGCAGAATTGGGATCATAAGAAAGTTTCGGTAGATTGACCAAGAAGTCAATTTGCCTATTAACAATGGAACGCCTGTTCTCAAATCGGTTGGATAAGAGTTCCAAAGCCTTTGCATAATTATCTTCGGTGAAGTCTAAGTTTAATATACATTGAGCGGCATCTTTGGTTAGTGCAGATTTCAAGTAATGGAACTTCTGAATTGAAGTCAAGGACACATTTTTATCAACCAAGCTGACGAAGAGTTGCTTGAATGACGCCCAATTTTCAATCGTACCGTCAAAAAGAGGGATCTCTGCTGGCTTGAGGTGAGCGTTGGCAATTCTATGAGGTGATTGAGATGAAGGGGGGCCTTGAGCAGCATCAGTCCCAATGACTTGTTTTGCTCGAGATATGGCAGAAAAGTACTGGTTTTCAAACTCTTGCAGTTCAGTAGTGAAATCCACGTTGTTCCTTATGGTCAGATCTCTGAGAACGCGTGTATAAAATGAGAGGGTAGGAAGTAGAGCATCCCGTCTAATTACTAGCTCATGAACTGGAAAGTCCCCTGATGATATACAATTGCTAAAACGCTGAAGTTGCCCCTCCAACTGAGCTTTTGTGACAAGAAGAGCCTGGCTTTCTTGAGTTGAATCCATGATTGAAACATTGAAAGATAAGAAAATAACCCTTGTTGGTTGAATAATAAAAAGCCCTTGGTGGCTGAAAAATAAAATAACCCTTGGCGGTTAAATGATAAAAAGCCCTTGGTGGCTGAAAAATAAAAATAACCCTTGGCGGTTAAATGATAAAAAGCCCTTGGTGGCTGAAAAATAAAATAACCCTTAGCGGTTAAATAATAAAAAGCCCTTGATGGCTGAAAAATAAAAATAACCCTTGGCGGTTAAATGATAAAAAGCCCTTGGTGGCTGAAAAATGAAAATAACCCTTGGCGGTTAAATGATAAAAAGCCCTTGGTGGCTGAAAAATGAAAATAACCCTTGGCGGTTAAATGATAAAAGCCCTTGGTGGCTGAAAAATGAAAATAACCCTTGGCGGTTAAATGATAAAAAGCCCTTGGTGGCTGAAAAATGAAAATAACCCTTGGCGGTTAAATGATAAAAAGCCCTTGGTGGCTGAAAAATGAAAATAACCCTTGGCGGTTAAATGATAAAAAGCCCTTGGTGGCTGAAAAATAAAATAACCCTTGGCGGTTAAATGATAAAAAGCCCTTGGTGGCTGAAAAATGAAAATAACCCTTGGCGGTTAAATGATAAAAAGCCCTTGGTGGCTGAAAAATAAAATAACCCTTGGCGGTTAAATGATAAAAAGCCCTTGGTGGCTGAAAAATGAAAATAACCCTTGGCGGTTAAATGATAAAAAGCCCTCGATAAAAAGCCCTTGGCGGTTAAATGAGTCACGTGTTGTGTAAAATACATGCTGAAGGTTTGATTAATACAAGATCAAACGATCGAAGAGTAAATGCTCAATGCTTGATTGACCCATTGAGAATAGCAAGCATCGTTCGAATAACAGCTGTTCCAACTTTGCGAACTACGGCATAAAACGGACACAGTATTTCAACCGAAGGAGTGTCTCATCTAATTAGCAATGGTCGATGGAGTAGAGTCAGCTGTTGATGCGTGGTGAGTTGTTGAGCATAAAACGGACACAGTTTCTCAACCGGAGTAATGTCTCATCTAGACAGCAATAGTCGATGAGTGTAGTCAGCTGTTGATGCGCGGTGAGTTGAGTTCTCTGTGGGCGCTGAATTTGATTTGCCGTGATGCTACGATTATGTCTCAAGATCACGTGACTCAAATATCAAAGAATGAATAAACTTGCAGCACTAATATAGAAATGTAATGAATTTTCCGCCTTGCATTACTTATTTAATATGACACATAATAATCCGGGGTTGTTTCCATATGTAAGTACAATGGTTTAAATGATTTATGATCCGTAAATATGCCGCGTCAAAACTTTGGAATGAAGATTTCGTGATCCAACTGTTTTCTTATGAATGCATAAAAATGGATGGAGACAATGAATGAAGAGGTTATAATTGAATGAATGAGCTATTTTACCAGTATTGTTTCCAATTTGGGTGTAATAAGACGGATGTCCGGAGTTCACTATCACGTCGAGGTCAACAAAAATATCTGTAGAGTTTCTGTATATTAAAGATGTTTATTACACTTACATTTACAAGAGAAAAGTAGCTAACAAAAAGTACAAACAAGAGGATGGCAGGAGACTCTAGAAGACTGACTGGTACTGAGTTCATAGTCCATTGCTAGGCAACCATTAACAAGGCGCAAGAGAGACAGAGATGGGAACTTCTGACTTCTGCGCCTGCCAGTACGATCAAAACGCGAGAACTGGTTCCAATCTCTCTCCCCCTCTCTCTCTCTCTCCTTTCAATTCTATTCATTCGTTTCTCTCTTTCTATCTCCCTCTTTTAAGCGTGCCGTATATATACGGTACGCTTTTGTTTTCATTTTCATATCTAATATATAGGTTGCATGCTTTGCTTATGGCAAAACCTTGGCGGGAAAGGTTTGAAAAATTAAAAACGTGTTTTCTTAAAACTGGTTTCATTAATCGTTAATTTATTGCTGCAATCCAGGAGGTCTCGGCGTCTATTTTCTTAAAATTGTAAAAGTTTCGGTATTCCTGTTAATTTCAATAAGTTATTAAGCGTCAAAGTCGAATTCCTTTGAACGAGAATTCCATACAGGTCCAGCAACCTAAGTCATTTGTGCCAACCTATGAGTCAAAATTCAAAGGCAGGAGGGGGGTGGAAACATCTCCCGCAGGAACCCTCTTTGCCCCTCGCCTTTGGGCTCCACCGGTCTGAAGATTTCTTCACGGTGCATTAAGCGGTCGTAAATGTGTCAAAATCTGTTTGACGAGGGTTTCGGAAAGAAGTGACGGCGAGGTATTGATAAAGAGCGGGCGGGGAATAGAAAAGAGAGGGACTCGTTCATATCCTTAAGTAGACCTGTTTAGTCATGACGTCACGATCAGAATTGGTTCCAAACAAATTCTCTATCTCTCACTCTCGTTGATTTACCTATAAGAAATCAGATCCAAATTTTCGAACGCAAATTCATGCTAGTTAAAGAACAGTTTTCTCAAATTTTATTGCATCATTAGATTCCACGTATTTTAAAGTATCTTTTCACTCTACCATAATTCCTAAAAGATCACAAGCGAATTTACAATCACAGTTACACCGAAAGATGTTCTACGTTTTGTCCTCGTCTTACTCACGGTCTCTTATGGGAGTATCACCGCCATGACACTCAATCATTCTAACTTCTCTTCGTATCGAAGCTATTTCTCGAGGTATAACACATGTCGTGATGGTGCTGATGAGCCTATATCCTAGAATTTTGTGCTCATAAGAAACTGTGAGTGTGACAAGGACAAAACATAGGACTTTCTTCGATATAACTGTGATTGTGCATTGATGCGCGATGTTTCAAAAATTTTGTAATATAGCGGGCTCATATTTTATCACTGAGAAAAACGTGGCTGTTAAAACTGTAAGAATAGAGCCATAGATGATTTCGCCTTATTTCAATCATGAAACCTATCGTTGCTATAGTCAGCGCGCTTGAATCTACACGAATTCCGATTGTCTTTATGGAATTTCGATTATTTCTATGGGAAAAAAGCGCGGGAATATATATCCTATCGGAAAATTCATTGAAACAATCGGAAATTTTTATAAGGGACGTGGAACCCAATGGTGTGATAAACACAACTGGTGCAAAGAACATGTTGTTTACTAGCACTTGTATTTGAAAATTTGGATCGTGTTTCATATGGGTAAACCCACGAGAGCGCGAGTGAGGCGGAGCCTTTTTTTGGAACCAATTTTTTTCATGACGTCTCACTAAACAGGTCTTGGTCATTGGAAACATTTGAAATTATGGGGGATCGGCAAATTGAAAACCCCTTTATGAGCGTCTATGCAATCAAGGGATTTTTGAGGAAATTTTGGGCGTTTTGTTGCGAAAAAAAGGTTTTTAAAATCCAGAACAACGGGACGGGGGTAAAATTCGCATTAATAGCTCTAAAAAGTGAGAGGGGCTGTCACGTGTCTTCCACCCCTGGACAGCCTCCTTGCTGCGGTTATGGAATTGACTCTGGAATAACTTATTTACCTATCCTAAAAAGTTTCTCGCGTGTACAGTATTTTTTACTGGAAGCTTCTTCAAATTTTTGAAATTATAGGTCCATATGGAACTTTGCTTCTCCAACACGAAAATGATATCGACCGATGGCAACAGAAAAAAAATAATATTACAATGAGTTGTAATGAATAATGGCTTATTTTTGACTGTAAACTTTCGATACTTTTCAACAAAATAAATGGGGGAGGGGGAATGGGTCTGTTGCAGACTTTTGCTCCAGCGCTATAGAGTGTTCTGTATCATGTAAAATCGCGTGAAAAGTCCATTGGTGGCATCAGAAAGTCATGAAATGCGATAATAAACTCACAAGAGACGTTTAATGAACTCCAAGTTGGCGGTAAAATATCGAGCAACCTGTATGTATGCACCACGAACATCCAAGGATAGACAACCTCACAATATCGATCACACCCAATCACAATGTAAATAAAACACGTAACCTCTGACGCTTTGAGGTTGTCAACGTTGGCAATTCTTGGATGTTAAAGGTGCATGCATACGGACTGTTCGATACTTTACCGCCATCTTGCATTTCATTAAACATCTCTTCTGAGTTTATTATCGCATTTCAAGACTTTCTGATGCCACCCATGGACTTTTCACGCGATTTTACCTACGATGAAACACTATTTATCGTTGTAGCAAAAGTTTGTAACAGACCCATTAAAATCCACAAACGCCTTAAACCTCCACACCTACTAATCTATACCCCTAGAATGCTTGACGTGTAAAGGGCACCTGAAATGGTTAGTTCTGTATATTAAAGGATTATTTTTTCATGAATTCGCAAGTGTTCCATTTATGTATCTTACATATCTACATCGTGACAATCGCAATAAGTGCTAACAGCACCTAAAATGGAGAAAAAGAAGAAAAAAAAAATGTTTATTATTTAGAATCACGGCTTTTCCGAAAATGACGCTTTTTGACTTCAAAAGAACGCAACCACATTTTTGATCCCTGAACAAGCCGTTTAAAAGGTGGAGGGATTTAGAAATATCTATTGTCTATACTTTATGTGGGTAAAAAAGATCGAGCCTTATCAAATAATTTTCTTTTTTCAGCTTTCAATAGGTTTGTTGCAAACTTTTGCTACAGCGCTATAGAGTTTTGATTTTTATGTAAAATCGCCTGAAAATTACATTGGCGGCATCAAATAGTCATAAAAGCCATTAATAAACCCACAAAACGCATTATAAAGAAAGCCAAAATGGCAGTCGTAAAGCCGAACAATCTGTGCACGCGCATACGACGAACATCAAAGACAGGCGATCCATTTTCCCCTTTTTCGTTAGAAGGGGGCGGGGAAGAAAATATCTCTACAGTCAAACTGTGATTTTAAAAATTTGCATGGTCAAGATGTTGTGTTCTGTGAAGGGTGGCGGGGAGCAAAATATCAAGAATATAGGGTGTTGCAAAACTTAAGTGCCAAACTTATGGAGTGTATTTTTGGGGTGAACATTATAACGCTGGTTTTTTCTATTAGCGATGGGGGGGGGGGGGGGGGGTAGCTCCACCAGACACTTTTCGGTAAAAGTGACAAAACTAACTCACAACTTGGTATAACTCAAAATGGTAGATATAGATGAAATAAAATAAAATAATGATTCGGTAATTACAGAATACACACTTATTGTATTGCGGACAAACATTCGATAAAACAACAACAACAACAAACAACGCAAGCTCCCGGCCGGCGAGCCCCGGCCACGAAAACCCAAATAAAAACAATAAAAACCAAAACGCGAATCCCTCGCGGAGCCCTCACACGCGACTGACTTCAGAAAATTTCGAAGATTCGCATGAGGCTTCATTTCAGCCTCTCTCACCCCGCGCGTACATGCCCATCACGACCAATCAGATTTTTACACGGAAACTGATTTTCCGAGTGGACAATATGCACACGGGACGCGAGATGCTGAATCTCACCCTGATGCCACACTTTCTCCCTGTCGCCAGACAGCACGGCTATCGCCATACACATGTATTTGAGAAGCCGCGCCATCTGTCAACGTGGAGTGTGCTCATCTCCCAGCGAATTTTCGCTGAGCTGTTGTCCAGACAAGAGCTACAAGTATCACGTCATAAGCCTGATACTTGTCTTTCCTGTGTAGAGAAAAGCCCAGTTTTCTGAATAATAAAATTATTCGGGACCACTGATATCTCCGAAACCCTTCATCGACCAACATTCACGGAATGGGTGACGTGCCTGCATGTGAAACACACAGGCACGTTACATCCCTCCTTGTCAATTAGATGCGCCCTCGCATCTTTAAATCCCTTCATAAACGAAAGCAGCGAGTTCTCAGAGAATTTTAGTCGATGAAAGGTCACGGAGAGTTCAGTGGCCCATGGTGCTACTCAGCTGATCGTAGATGAGAATAGTATCGACCGAGTTCTCCGCGAGGGAAACTCGATACGTAATATGTAAAACAGTGAGCTCTCGATCAAGCGGAAAATGCTGATCTTTGTAAGACAGAAAGGTGAATATAACTCAATGAATGATGTCTTAGAGCAGGGTTGTAAAATTTATCCGGTTTATGAAAATCAAATTAGAAAATAAGACTATAAGTGATTGAGAGTTAAAATTTTAAATGACGAATGAAGATAATGAGCTGGAAGGAACTGCGAATAGGTTTTTCCTTTTTTTTTTTTTTTTTTTTTTTTTTTACTAAGCCAAGATTGCGTAAGAATACTGTGCGAAACTTTAATTGGAACGGGAGTCATCTGACAACCCTGCACTGAAATGAGATAGGATTTGTCACTCGGGACTTGAGATTCGTTTGCGCTGTATACGATCGTTTGTCGTGGGATTCTACGGACTAAATTATGAATACAAACTAAAAAGAAAGACTGGCAGAAAAATGAACATGATAAGAATAGTGAAAGGCAAAACGAAGCCCTTGAAATACTTGGGAGGCAGTTTTGAGCAACTTGACTATAACATTATTGAAAGTATGTAAAACAATTAATGTTTGCATACTTATTATTTGGAATTAACTGACCCAGTGCTTTGGCCCAGTTTTTGGGTTTTAAGTTAACTTAACGAGTTATTTTAAAACAGCACATTTAAAAATTAACTTAAAAAATAAACAGCATAAAATTGAATAATACTCAGAAAACTTTTGGCACATTTGTATCATTTTCATTTGAATCTTCTCTGATTGTTGGATTCTTGGTGTTAAACATCATGATCTTGAATTCAATAAATTCAAGACTCTTTACAACGTATTGAGCTTGATGGTAGATACCGAATTTACAGTCACATTTTGAGAAATGTCGAATAATACTCGATATAGTAATAAATGGTTGTAAAATTTGATCGTATGTTCGTAGAATTAAATTTAGTTTTGTTTGAATTCGCTTTGTGCTTTCAGAAATTGTTATTGGTAAATTTTACCGAGTGTTTATCGTGAAAAACGGAATGTTGGTATCCCTGATAAAGAGAGATGGTAGTTCTTGAGAAGATAACTGTCACATAAATTAATGATAAAAACAGTGAAACGGCAATAACATTAACTGAGGCTTAAAAAAATGATAGTTTCTAAAACTTGGCATTTTTTTTTTTTTAAATCAAAAGTTGACTACAAAATGCTGATAAACTGGCCCTCCCCCTCCCTTTTTCAACAGCCGCCCCTGGCTGTTTTATTCCATAAGAAGTGTAATAAAATGCACAGGAAGATTATGATTGAACTAATTTAAGAAAGGAAACTGTTAAATTAGGAAATTATTAGTAGAGAGACAGACTCATCAACGTTTATTTTTAGTCAAATTGCCAAATCTGGAAACGTCGATCACCCTTGTCTCACGGCAACGTTACGGATAATGCTGATACTCCATGACATTGAGCGGTAGGCTGGTGTTTTTTTTTTTTTTACCAACTGCAACAAATGCCTCGTTGCCAGGTTGAACACTTTTTTTAACATGCAGTAAGTACTGCATGTTTTTGTTATGGTTTCGTTTCGATTTGGCCATAAACTTCCTGCATATAATCGACAATTTTCGGCTTGGTCGCAAACGTGCGTTGTCAGATTTCCGCACGTAATGATCGCGTCTCGTTTTACGGTGGATTCCCTTCGTTCGATATATTGCGGAGCGGCAACGCCAAAAGTCTTCCTATCCTTTAACGTGGAAAAAAAACGAATCGCGCGCTATATCGGATTCTCGATATTCTTCGGTTCGCCGCACAACGGACAGAAATCAAATCTTTGGCGGTCCAAATTCGATCCTTTCAAAGTTGGGAAATTAGTATTTCGCTGGGTACTATAAGTGATTTGAAGGGGTTTATTTGGCTCGGTTTTTCTATCCTGGCTTGTCCCATATTTATCGGAGAATATCATTTGATGGATCGACAATTCTTGTGACATCTCATGTCTTTGTATTTTTGACCACTTAGGACTCGATTTGGATCCATTGTGCGCCGTTTGAAATGTTTGAATGTTTGAGTGAGGTTTTGACAGAGTATTAGCCCTAAGTTTTTCATAAGGATTTGTCTCCGTTATGAATAAATTTGGTAGTTTCATTATTTTGTCTGTGATTACCAACGAGCTATATCTAGTTCGGAAGCTTGGTAAACATGCGTAACCGCCTCGGAGATTTTAAGGTTACAGATTTGTGAAAATCAATGAGTAAACAAATCGAATTTCTTCGCGTGTTTTCGAACTCAATCAGTGACCAAGTGACTTTCAAATTAGGATTTCTTTTTGAACTGTGCGTGTTTTCTGTCAATCATAGCCTTAATCTCAGTTTCTACTAATTGAAACACTCAAGTTCTTCATAGCTTTCATTTAGTTTGTCAGTTGTAATTCTCATTCGTCATTTGTAAGCTCCATTACCTATTCTTAATTTTCCATGTCTTGAGACAACTTTATCAGGAACTCTTTCAGGAGCCTTTAGGTACTGTACTGCCGTTGGGAGAATTCCAGGCTGATTATGTGTTGAATAATAGTTAAGTAAATAACCAAACTAGTTATATCTTCGTCCATGGTCGTAAGAGTAATTTTTGTTTGTTTTCTAATATTCATATATCTCGTCTTTAATTTCAATGTTATGATATGATCGTATCGGAGGTTTCAACGATTTGCCAGTAAACAGTTTTCTACTTTCCCTCTAAATACTCTTCGATTAGTTTTTTCCTTAAATTCTGACTTTGCTCGGCAATTCTTGCCGAGACAGGACTGAGACTGTCGCAAGATGTTTAGTGTTTACGTTGAGGTTAATTGATGAGCAGTGTTCCCAAACGTTTGTTCTTTTTTAATCATTACTCATGTCCTTTATTTTATTAGTGGTGCATTAAAGGATTATTTCAATCAACCATAACCCACCCACTTGCTTCCTATTAACTTCCAGAATCCAGATGTTTGCTCGTGAAATGTTGTGGCCACGGCCGTGGTTGTGGATCATTTTATGAAATAAGCAATCTGAACAATCAACTTATTTCTCAGTGCTCAAACCATCTTTCAGTTCTGTAACTCAATCTAGATTTTATTATTTGCTTTACAAACGCTCACCCACTTCTTTAAGCCAAGAATTCTTGTTTTCGGGGTGTAGTGAATTCTGTCACGAATCAGTTTGTTGCTATCTGTCCCTTCCGATCGAAGAGAATGGATTTTAATGTTTTTAATTGCAAGGCTTTGAACCAGACGTCAGAGCCACTGTCAAAGTTGTGGTTTTTATAACTGATGGCAACTAGTTAATACTGATTGGTTTCAATGGGTTAGGATGATTAAAATCCTTGGTGGTTTTCAAAGGTGTGTTCTTCGAGGAGTGATTTATCATGTTGCATCTCACTTTAACTGTCTCGTGCCTTTACAGAAGTAGTAACGCTGTCAGTATCCTTATTTAACTGCTGCTAGCAATGTATTCTAAAATTGGGCTTTTGAAACGAGAGTCTCCTTTTAGAAAATTTTATTAGTAGTCAGCTGTATTCTGCGTCAAATCAAAAAATTCAGAGTGTAAGAAATGCTAGTTGGGGTATCATTAAAACTCAAGTCTTTCAAGTAAGTCACATCAATTTTCACTTCAAACTCTACCATTAACTCTGTCTTTCAATGGATTGTGTGTATATTATCTTCAACAATTTTGGTGATAAAATAGCTAGGTCATTTCAGGAAAGATTGCTGATGACAGCTCTTTATTTACATGTGCGGATGGACGCATTTCTGTCTTATGCACAGAACTTTGTGGATAATGTTCACAGCTGGGAGTTCATTTATCTGCGTAGTTGCATACAAATGGAGTGTGCTTTGCAAAGCTGTCATTGGCAATATTTTCTTAAATAAACGCTATCAAGATGATCAGAAATGTAAGCAAATATTTTGACATAACTCGGCTGATAAATTTTGTATGCAGCAGCTAGTACTAAAAGTTGTTACCAGTGGTGTAGTGTGTAGTGAGGCATTATTGCATTTTGTTCATTTAAAACCTTTCAATAGATCAAAACTCCTGAGCCCACTACACACCCAGTAGCTTCATATTTTTCATGGATTAAATGCGCACAGTACAATGTTGCCACATTGCAGTATTTGTGAATCCCATAAACTTGGTAGCGCAAAGACATCCGTGTACTCAGCTCGCTGAGTACTTACATTTTTTTCATTTTTAATATCACGCAATACTGATCCTTGTTCTATTCAGGGTACCGGAAACATTTTAAACTCTTTAAACTCCATGCCTGCTGAATTTCAAATATTGTCCCTTTAATTTCAACGCCAAGTTATTTTTCTGACTTTTTTTTTAATTTGTTCTTTTGGTGGGTGAACTATAGCGAGAGGATGAAGTAGAAGGGGAAGCAGAAGAAAGGTGCGGTAGGTACAAAAAATTAAACTTGGTTCTTCGGATATCAGCGCCTTTGGGCATTAATCTTTTGCACTTTCATGCGCCTGCAATTTATGAGTTATGCAATGGTTTGCGTTGAGCGCAGCCAACAGATTGTAATATAATTCGGAATAATGAAGATCAGATAAAATCTCAGGCTGAAATCTGGGATAGGGGGCTAGAAGAAACACAAGAGTAGAAAGGGTGGGAAGAGGGGAGGGGAGGAGACTTGGTTGCTTTGATATCAGCTAGTTTGTAAGTTGAATCTGAGAGATCTCATGCACAATCATGCATCTCTCAGATAAGGTTAAAAAAACTGATTTTGAAAGAAAAGTTTTTAAAGAGAGGAGATGGAGGTAGGAAAGAGGAAGGTAGTAAAAGGGAGAGGTTTGGAGAAATTTTTGGATCTTGACCGCCACGAGTTTAGGTACTTGAGGTTTACTGATAGTTTTGGTGAAATAAATTTATCCAAAATAATTTGAGACGTGAAATTAATAGAAATTAAAAAGAAAATGAACAAAAACACTAGCGCTCAGAAGTTTCACGTAGAAAAGAAATTCTCACTCCAACACTCTCACTTACTCTGCATACCCAATGAAATTATGCTGAACATAATACAGAGATGATAACTATAGATTGAAGGAACCAGCACAGAGCATTTTTCTCAAGAACGGCCGATTAAAAATGTTTCGAAATTGGTTACGGAATTGAAACAAATTTTTTTCATTTTACGGAATTGAAACAAATTTTTTCATTTTTGATATTTTTTTCAAAAGCCCTCAAACCTCCTTGTTCATATTAGAAGAAGCTCACACACATTTATCAAGTTTTTTGCAAAAAAGCATCTTCTAAAAGTACCCAGATAACAATATCAGGCTTGCCGATCTGGCTTAAAATGGGCTTTGTAAGACGTCTTTTATTCCGTCTTAAAGACGTCTAAATCCGTCTTATGGTCGCGGATCCAAAGACGTTTTTTAAGCTTGTCTTAAATCCGTCTTTAAGTCGATTTTAGAAGACACCTTGTATTCCGTCTTAAATCCGTCTTCCAAAGTGGTTTTTAAGACGTCTTTCAATCCAGTCTTACAAGGCGTCTTTAATCTGTCTTAAATCCGTCTTCAAAGACGTCTTCCAAGACGACTTGAATACCGTCTTCCAAAGGGGTTTTTAAGACGTCTTTCAATCCAGACTTACAAAGCGTCTTAATCCGTCTTAAATCCGTCTTCAGCCAAGATAGCTAGAAGATTGACTCCAACGTTTTAAAGTCCTTAAATATTGATAATTTGCAAAAATCACAACTTTTTTTTACAAATTTCGAAAATTACGAAAATGTCCACAGTTCGAAAATTTGAAAATTTTACCAATATTTTCATAAATTTTGAAAATTACGAAAATTTTCATTAAGTTTGAAAATTACCAAGATTTGCTCAAATTTTGAAAATTACGAAATTTTCACAAATTTTGAAAATGTTGACTATTTTCAAGCAAGCTTGGAAAGCTAGGCTTCCTCGAGACGTAACCTATAGAGCATTGTGACCGACGCCTTTCAATGTCTTTAAGACGGATTCGTAAGACGGTTTTCAAAGTTGTCTTATAAGACGTCTTTAGACGGATTCGTAAGACGTTTTCAAAGTTGTCTAAAAACGTCTTTAAGATGGATCGTAAGACGGTTTTTGAAGTTGTCTTAAATCCGTCTTAAAGACGGATTTGTAAGACGTCTTCAAAGAACGTGTTTGGGCGGAACTAGAGACGTCTTTAAGACGGATTAAAGACGGATTTAAGACAACTTTACTTGTTTATAAGACGTCTTTAAGACGGATTGAAGACGGGTTTTGCTAACTGGGTACGGAAAGAGTTCATATCCTCATATCAGAGGCATTTGCCATCATTTTGCTCCCCATAGAATTTACCAAAATACCCAGATTTTTTTAGCTATCGGGACTTAAAAGATTTTTGAATCAACCCTTGTGCTTATCCACTTGAGATTTCTTACAAATCTTGACAGATTCTGAGAAAATATATAGAAACCTTCTGATCGATGTGCAACATGTTACCTTGAGGAGAAAAAATAAGGTGTATCTTGTCAAAATTAAAATGTTGGGACTTCAATGGCAGAATCGGACCGATTCCGTGGTCTGAGATATAGACTGCCAAAATTTAATTTAACGAAATACACCTAATTTTTACTTTCTCACTCTAATGAAATTAGAAAAGTTTAGAAAGTATTGCGATAGCGCAGAGATTTTCAAAGTATTTTGTTTCGATAGTTGGCCTCTCACGACTAAGTCATAATCATGATTTTTACAAAATAATGGCCTCTCATCATGTCTAATACCATCAGAAAGAATATACTTCAATCATATTAGCATATTTCTTAACCCTTTCTAACTTAGCAGACATTTATGCAAAAAAAATTCTGTGGCGTCTGTCCGTCAGTCTGTCAGTCCATCAGTCTGTCAGTCCGTGAGTAAAAATGGGTAAAACTGGAATAATTCAAGTTTGGCTCAATCAATTTTGATGAAAGTTAGAAAAAAAAATCTACATTCAGCGTACTGTAAAATAAACTACACTTAGTTACAAGATTCAACCCTTAAAACCGTTTAAAAAATCAAAATAAGTGCGCTCGAGCCAAAAAATGGAATTATCGTGAGAAATTAATCTTTTTACTTGGAATCAATCAATTATGTCTCGATGAATTTGATAATACTTTTGTACACACAATCCACTATCAAAATACTAACATATTTTGTTTTCTTAGTCACCATACACAACCGCCAAAACCTTTCTGAGAGGCAATATAGGTGCGATTGAGAAAAAAATATGGGAATATAAGCAAACAAAAACATATTCCTATCAATTGGGATAGTTCAGGTTTGGTCCAATGAATTTTGATGAAAACTGGCAAATACAATCTACAATTAGTCTACAAAAGAAAGTATCCCTTGCAGTTACAATATACAACCCTTAAGAGAGTTTAAAAATCAAAATAGGGTGTTTGACCCAAAAAAAGAATAAAATAAAGTGAGGAATTAATGCTAAAACTTGGAGTCAATCATTAATGGGATGAATTTTGATGAAACTTTGCACAAACATAACTGTTACTGACCCACTAAAATATTTCTCTCATACAGTCATCATAAAAAACCTTTAAGACCGTTTCAAGGTGCAATATAGGTGCGATCGAGCGAAAATCTTTTAAACTAAGCCAATATAAAGACAAAAATAATATTTGGAATAAGTAATTCAAGCATGACTCAATTAAGTTTAACGAATATTAAAACAAAATGTTTGCAATCTGCCTAGGCATAATTTTTTTTCCATGTATAGCTAGAACAAACAACTCTTAAGTCTGATACCGTTTAAAGGTAATGTAGGTTCCATCAAACCAAAAAAAGAACGTATAAGGAAAATTAAACGCATAAAGAAGAGTCAATCAAAAATGGCTGGATGAATTTTGTTGAAATTTTGTGTACGCAGTCTACAAACAAAGTACCTACATCTTTGGAGGGGGGTGTAATCTGCTAAATTAAAAAATTATTTTGAAGATTCACCGTTTGAAAGAAGGAAACAAAAATTGTATTCATTGGAGGAAATGCAAGAATCAAATCGATTTTGAAAACCTATAAAAACTAAGGAAAAAAAACTCCAACAAATAGAATGAATGCAACTTAAAGAATATGCACTTATTGGAATCTGGAATTAATCTAAAACTTGCTGAAAACAACATCAGAATAGAATTTAGGGATCTCAATTAGCCTTCAATTGATGAAGTAGGCAACTATTCGTACAGCTTCGCTACAAATTTGCAAACTCTTCGGATTGAAGGCAGAATTAGGTCCAAGAGATGAAAATATTTGATAAAGATTTGCGGGTCTGGTGGTCTCTCCTAGAATTCTAAAAAGGGTCTGGGGTCTCCCCCAGAATTTTAAAGGGGGGTTTGAGGTCTCCCCCATTATTTCAAAGGGGGGTCTGGGGGCCGCCCCCAGATAAAAATGGAGTGAGAAAGTGTTCGTAGGGTATTCCCTACAGTTTATTTCACTTTAAGGTACCAAACTAGTGGCACATCAATCAAAATGGTTCCATCCATTTGATCAGAATCTGTCATGTATTTGAAGAATTCTCAACAGGGTGGCCACAAAAGCCGATTCAATTTTTTTCCCAAAAATCCGCCATAACTCAAAAAATTGAGGTTTTTTGGTAAATGTCCATGGGAGCAAAAATGTTGGAAATTGCCTCAACTTCAAGGACACGAGCTTTTCTCATAACTTTAAAAGAGATTTTTCGAAAAAAACTTGAGATAGATGTAATTAAGCCTCCCCCCTCAAATATGCCCCAAAGGGCTAAGTATTGGAAGCTATCGATAGTATGATAAATGAAAAATTTAGGGTCGATCCCCTATCCGACTTCCATGTTTCAAAACATTTCAATCAGCCATTCTCAAGAAAAATGCCTGGTACAGGTGCTCTGGATCACCATGTATGCAGGGTGTCAATTAAAAAAGGAGCCAGGCCGAATATCTTGAGAACGGCTCCGGATTCCGAAAAACGCTGAAACACGTGTTACATTATTTTGAGCAGGACATCTTTTTAGGGGGTTGCCGATTTGGGGGCTCTCTCTGGGGGGTCCCCAAGGGGGCTACCGCCTCCCTCAATCCAATAATTCAATGGGGCCCCCAATTTTTTCTATTTAATAATCAAAAATAGGGTAAAATTCTAAGACTTTTGGTAAAAGTTGAACGTCGACATCGTTTTTCGTATTCGATTATATCGAAGGTCAAAGTTCGATTTGGGCCTATTTTCAAGAAGCATTACTTACTCCTCTTTGAAGAGTCGGAATTCACAAATCAAGGACACAAAAATACTCTGAAAAGCAAGCCCTTTTCAGAAAAAAATTCAATTATAACAAACATTTAGTCAAATTTGGTTTTGAAGCTCAAAAACTTTTAGACGTTTTTGGGCCCCAGGGAGGGCCATCTGAAAAATTCCGAGTTACGTCCCCTATTGAGTGATACATCAATCAAAAAGACGTAAAAAACTGAGCATTTCGGCGCAAACCGGAGGTGGATATCGTTTTTACATTTGAGATATCGAATGTCAATTTACAGATTGAGATATCTCGATTGTGAAAAACGATATCGAACTCCGGTCTGCGCCGAAATGCTCAGTTTGTTACGCCTTTTCGATTAATGTATCAATCAATAGGGGTCAAACCTCAGAATTTTTCAGATGGCCCTCCTTGGGGGCCAAAAACGTCTAAAAGTTTTGGGAGCTTCAAAACCAAAATTTGACTAAATGTTTGTTATGATTGAATTTTTTTCTGAAAGGGGCTTACTTTTCAGAGTATTTTTGTGTCCTTGATTTTTAAATTCCGATTCTTCAAAGAGGAGTAATGATTTTTTGAAAATTACTCCAAATCGAACTTTGACCTTCAATGTATCAAAAACGAAAAACGATATTGAACTTGGATTCGTACCCAAAGTCTGATAATTTCACCCTCTTTTTGATTAATAAATAAAATATGGGGGTCCCCGTTTGAAGTATTGAATTTAGGGACGTGGTATCCGCCCTGCGGGCCCCCCAGAGATGGCTCCGAAATCGGAAACCCCCTATAAAGATGTCCCCCTCAAGCTAATTGAACACGTGTTTCAGTGTTTTTCAAAATCCGGAGCCGTTCTCGAGATATTTGGCCTAGCTCCTTTTTTAATTGACACCCTATATGCTATGAAACTTAATGAAAAGCGGTATTACAAGAATAACAATGCAGTCAAAGCAGCTTACACTGATTGACTGCATGTTATCTTTGTATCGCTAGACTGCGATACAAAATCTGCTGGCTGCTTGTTTTTTTTTTTTTTTTTTGGGAAATAATTAATAAAAAATTGAGAGTTAAAGTGATAGAAATTTTAATCGAGTTATCGCGATTCACTTGAAAGATCCCTTTTAGTGAACATTACTTAAAAGAATGGTTGAACTTAGATGGGGCGTCTGCGAATTCTGAGTGAGATGGGAGAAAAAATCAAAAGTTATCACCTCCCTTTTAAAAGAAAATTTAAAATCAGGTCGGCAAATGAACGCAAGAGTCTCTTAGAAAGAAAAATTAAACTTAACCCTTTCCAGCACGCATTATGGATTTTGACTTTTTTTGAGATTTTTTTCGACCGTTCAACAGAGGACGATTTTCTAAGACTTTTGATGGGTCACACATGTTTTTGCAAAATATCCATTTAAATTCCATTGAAACCCATGTTAAAGAAAGTGGTACACATGTTGTACCACCTTGCTGGAAAGGGTTAAAACTTAAAAGAACCTATGTTAGAAAATCTGTTAAAAAAAAATAAATAAAAACAAAAACAAAAACAAAAGAACCTTGTTACTATGACACTAACGGAATCCGAAGAGAAAAAAGACGTTTGTAAAAAATAAAAAAATTAACCTTTTTCTCGAGTAAAACTTTCAACAAATTCAATGGAGCTCATTCAGGTGTTGAGGTAAACTATACTTATTAAAAATTCATTCCAGAAGTGAGCCTACAAAAATACAAGAGTAATTGCAGATTTTTTTTTTTTTTTTTTTTTAACTCTGTGCGCTTTCTCTTGAGCAATTCAAACGATTTAGTCCATACTGCTTCAGTGTTGACCCTGTACCCTCTGAATTGCCACTGCCCAAAATACCTTTAAAAAAATCTACTACAAGCCACGGCTAGTTAAAGCAACAGCTTCTAAGCTTTACGTTTAGCGATCTGGATCCTGGAAAGCTCTACGATGATATTATCAAAGTAAGTACACTAGAAACTGGCAAGAGAATGAAAGGCAACAACAACTTAGCGAAATCTGCTTGATTTTAAAAACAAGGAAAAACACGCTCTAAAAAGTGTGTAAAAATGTAGTGTACTCTGTTGACTCACTTGAATGAGTTTAGTTTCAAATTAGCTTAAAATTTGTAAGTTTGTCCATGAATTATACCTTTCCCCCTTTTTTTCTACACGCAATTGCTGATTAGATAGAGAAAAGATAATCTTTGACTCACGTGAGTGTTTTATGAAGACCTATGCTGCGTGGAAACTTAAACTGAAGTTAACTTAAACTTACTTAATTCCTTACTTTTCTAATTTCTTAAATCTATGGAAGCAATAAGAGATTTTAAGTCCTTCCAATATTACTCGGCATTCTAATAATTCAGGTAAGATTTCAACCGGCGAGAAGCAATTTCGTCCGAAAAATTTTGTAGAAAAAAATGTCAAAATTTGATTTTAAGCTGTTCCATGATATTACAGTTGAAAATGTGCAGTATTATTGGTTGAGCAGGGTAGAAAGCAGTGATTGAGCAGCGTAGAAATATGTGACACCTCATGGTGTATTAACGGTATTTTAGATGTGCATTTCCATCGGAAGTGTTGATTTTCATTATAGTTTCAGTCTCTAGATTTCTGAAGGATGAGCCGCGAAAAATGGGGACCGTGTTAACGATAGGTAACGAGATAAACAAAACACTAACACTATCTCCGAGATCTATTTATGAGAAACACTATTATTTACTTACACTAAGAACACTTTTATTTCAGGCGAAAAAAAAAGCATCAAAATTAAGACTGAAAATTTTGAATTGAATCTAAAGATCACGGGAAAGGGAAAAAAAGGGAAAAAATGAAACTTTTTGTTTTTTTTTAAAAGACATCATTATTTTAAAAAATATGAGATTGATGCGAGAATTTAATTTTGAAGAGAAAGTGTTTTAAACTCGGGAAGCACGATTTTAAGACATAATTTGCCCATTCACTACGAACCAAAAAAAAAACACTGCGCACGTTCATGGATAAAGGTCGAAATTTTTCAAATTCAGGTGGGCCCAAATTTCTTCTTATTTTTTTTTTTTCGAGAAGCAGGAAGCATCAAACGTATTTTTTTATTCTGGTGGCGCATCACAATATTTTCTTCTTCCAAATATCTTAATAAATGCCGGAATTAAACGTTTACCAGAGTGTTTCCGTTGATTTTTGAACTTACACTTGCGTGTTATCTGGTATCGCTGCAATTTAGGGTTTTTGTAAGCGCGTAAAGAGGACTGGGAAAAAACTTGCAAAATATCGGAAAGGAAGTGACAATAGAACATTAGCAGAAGCTTTAAATTTGACGCTTAAGTGGACAACTGGTGTAAACTTCGGTAGAAAGGCGATGATTCTGGAGTCAATTTGAGATCTTTTGAGCAAGCAACGTTGATACGATTGGGCACCCAAATTTTTTAAAAAATCTGGTGTTTTCAATCGAGAGGAAATTTTCTAAAAAAAGAGGGGCAGGGTTTTTGGAATTCAAAATCGGGTGATACTTTTGATTTCCTTAGATGAATCAGTCAAAAAGCATGGTCTAGTCATTTGAGAGAACAAAAAAATGTTTGCAAATTTGAAAATCCTCGCATTGAAGTGGCCAGAAGTATCAGCTGATGGTATCTGATCGAGTGATGAGTGATGGAAAGTAGCTCTCTGATAATTTGCGACACAGATAGAATTCTCAGCATCAGGATACTTTTTTGGTTTTTCGAAACAAACGGGATGCTCGTTACGGGAAAGTTTACAGTTGATAGGTCTGGAAAAGCAAAGGCACAGTTTTCTCGCTTGATTTGTTTAATTTCAGCATTGATTGAAAGCATTTGATTGACTGTGGAGGAAGCAGAAATCTCCCTCCTTGTCAATTTTGTCAGAAACTCCCACTTTTGCTAACTCTCCTAGAATTTTTTTCGACGTTGATGTTATTTCAGAATCAGTCTTAGCAACCTTTAGTTCACTTTCCCAAAATTTAAAGGGGGGAACCTTAGTGCAGTCTGAAGTGCGGTGATTAAAACTACCACAGTTTTTCAGGCAAATTTTTTGGATATCCGGACAAACAAGGGCCGTGTGTCCGAAAATCTGGCAAAATTGGCAAGTATGATCAGGACACTCTGGAGCAAAATGCCCGAAACCAAAGCACAGTTGACATGGTTCCTCGCTCTTATTTTCTTCCGCCATTGAAAATTTTGGTGTTTGATGATTAGTCCAGTACTACCCCATAACCCAGCTCGTCAAACGTGGCATTAGGGCACAGTGCCTTGATGTCTGAGGCAAAGTGAGGATGAAACCTTCAATGGGCCATTTCACAAGCTGGCTACTACGAATGTTTTCAGAACAGTATTCTGGTAAAATTGATAACTTTCGTTGAAAATAGTCATTGCACGTTTCCTCAAAGTATTGGTGACAGATCAAAAAATTTTAATAAGAGCGAATCTGGATAAACACGTTCCAGAAAATTTCGTCTTAATAAATCCAACTTGTCGTTCTAAACTGGCTCTATTCTCCGGAACCATGATAGAGCTGCTCCACCCCAAATGCAGAGACAATTTATTTATGGTATACTCATATCCCAATGATATTTACTTACGGCCATCTCAAACGAGAAAATAAAGTCATTGACACAAACCCTCTCTCCGACACACAAAGAACCATCGATATTATAAGAAAAGAACCTGGTTTTAGGTTGCGCCGCTTCAAAAAAAAGAGCGCCCTCCGCCGCTCTTCGAATGATGGTGGAAATGAGTCATTGATAAGTTGTAAGTTAACTTATCATTTTACCTTTACAGAACACTGGATCGTCGACGAATAATCCACCGAACCATGACCAACCGCGGTGTTTCGACTCACAAATTTAGCAGTTAAAAGCACACATTTTTTTGTTGTTAAGACAGAAAAAAAAAGAATAAAAGACCCGTAACTGCGAGCATCAAATTATTATAAAATTTTAAGAAAAATTTAAACGAGCAAACCAACAAATAAAATTAAAATAAACTGTCCGCAAATTTACGAAACCACAATCACAACTTCAGCACGAAAACAAGAATCACAAAAAAGAAACACGAGAAAAAAAACCCCACGAAAAAACTACGGGAATTTCAAAACAGAGAAAAAAAAACACAGAAAACTTCAAAAACTTCAAAACGAAAAAAAAAAACAACTTGGAAACACGTCCGATTCGGAAAATTAATAAAATTAAAACAAAACCGCTTGGCACGAGAGGGCGAGGTCGTTTTCGGGTAAAACGTCAATTACCCGGGGCCTGCACCATTTATAACGCTGGTTTTTTTTATTAGCGATGGGGGGGGGGGGGGGGGGTAGCTCCACCAGACACTTTTCGGTAAAAGTGACAAAACTTAACTCACAACTTGGTATAACTCAAAATGGTAGATATAGATGAAATAAATAAAATAATGATTCGGTAATTACAGAATACACACTTATTGTATTGCGGACAAACATTCGATAAAACAACAACAACAACAACAACAAACAACGCAAGCTCCCGGCCGGCGAGCCCCGGCCACGAAAACCCAAATAAAAACAATAAAAACCAAAACGCGAATCCCTCGCGGAGCCCTCACACGCGACTGACTTCAGAAAATTTCGAAGATTCGCATGAGGCTTCATTTCAGCCTCTCTCACCCCGCGCGTACATGCCCATCACGACCAATCAGATTTTTACACGGAAACTGATTTTCCGAGTGGACAATATGCACACGGGACGCGAGATGCTGAATCTCACCCTGATGCCACACTTTCTCCCTGTCGCCAGACAGCATGGCTATCGCCATACACATGTATTTGCGAAGCCGCGCCATCTGTCAACGTGGAGTGTGCTCATCTCCCAGCGAATTTTCGCTGAGCTGTTGTCCAGACAAGAGCTACAAGTATCACGTCATAAGCCTGATACTTGTCTTTCCTGTGTAGAGAAAAGCCCAGTTTTCTGAATAATAAAATTATTCGGGACCACTGATATCTCCGAAACCCTTCATCGACCAACATTCACGGAATGGGTGACGTGCCTGCATGTGAAACACACAGGCACGTTACAACATGTACCTATATAAGGCTTTATTTTTCTACATGAATAAGTGCTACAGATGTTTCTCTTCTGAGCTGAAGCCCTCCAAAGTTTTGAAAACAAAAAACAAAAAACAACGCCTTTGACTCATCTCCTTATAGATACATCTGATCTAAATTTATTTTTTTCATAATTTCTCACCAAACAAGCTCAATTGGACAGCACTTCTCACAAAAGAACTGAGTGACATCTTTGATAAAATTGAGTTTTTGATTGATAGACCTAGCAATACTGAATCTCGAAGCAACAAGTGCTTCTTCCAATAACAACTATTTCCCGTCAAAATTCCAGGTAAAAGTGAGCTGGTGAGCCTCATTGAAGTCATTGTCCATATGATGAAATTAAATGAGAACTTGGTTCCTTTTTCTTAAACCTTAATCCGAGTCACGTAAGGAACCAACTCCGACTTGGTTCCTTTTATAGAATTGGGAACGGACTTAAGTCCGGATTAACGGATTTTAAAATATCAACAGTGTAAACCAACTCTGCCGTTTGGTTTCTCTTAGAGATTCGGTTTTCGTGATTATGCCAAACAAAAAGAAGAAAGGAACCAAGTCACTTTAAACGCTAAAAATTAAGTAGGTACCTTTCCTGCATAGGAAATTCCTTTTTTCCGGTGTTGAAATGCAAAAACATAACACGGCAGTTGAATGAAATCAAAACGTAAGTAATTCCGAGTTTTTTTTTTAAATGCTAGCTCTTCAACTTTGACTCAATTTTCTCGAGATCAGCTCCATGTCACGTGGTTCCTCTTTGATGAATTATCATTGCTAGCAAAAGCATTAAAGCTGTTCAGACTTTAGTGGCACGCTTTTCCAACACCTGCGTGTTGGAATTTTCCCTGCTTGTTTTTTTTTTTTTTTTTTTTTTTTTTTTTTTAGTCGGTGCTTGTCGCTGCACCGAATGGTCGCTCGAGCCAGCGAGCAAGCAAACGCGCGCCTCTAAAACCGCTCCTCAAGGTCAAGGTTCGCGCGCGGAAACAGAGACAGAGTGAGTGAGAGAGCGAGAGAGAAAGAGAAAGAGAGAGGGAGAGGGAGAGAAAAATTAAGTATACAAAAAAGAGACTTGAGAAAACCCGATTCCGAAATTAAGTCGATTTATTTTTTGCCTCATTTTTCGTTAATTTTTTCGCTCATTTCCGTTTAGTCTCCGCGGCTCTCTCTCTCTCTCTCCCTCCCTCTCTCTCTCTATCTCTCTCTCTCTGTCTCTGTCTCTGTCTGTCTGTCTGTCTGTCTGTCTGTCTCTCTCTCACTCCCACTTTCCACCCTCACTACATACGGTCTACACGCGCGCGTTCGTTATATTTTTCAAGCGCACCGATGAGCGAGTCCAGACCCCGCCGAAAGTTAGCGAGCTGATTACCGTTGATTTGCTGATTTTTTTCTCTCTTCCCCCCCCCTCCCGCTGATTGTGAGTCGCGAGCTGATTATCATCTCTGCGGCGCGCAATTGTCCGAGATCGTCGTAAAGTGGCCAGAAATCAGAAAGTAATTTTGTCAACAATTTATAGCATTGATAAAAAACTTTCAAGATCAATTTTAATGACAATAGAGGCCACAGAATCACACACTTTTTAACAAGTAATTCAAGTCCAGAAATGTCATTGGAAAGTTTTAAATCAGAAGCTTGAAACCTTAAAAACGATGATTTTTGTACAAGAAAAAAATCACCGATTTTTGGCCACTTTTTTTTCAACCTTATACCATAGTACGGCGCAAAATAGGCTGATGTGACCAAGTTGTTGACCAATGCATTTGAAAATTAAAACTACCCACATTTGTATTTTGAAAGGTTCAACGGACTAGTATTCTACAAAGGCTGTCCCGTAAATATCCGGACTGACGCTGTAACTCAAAAAGTAAGTGACTTATTTAGCTAAACTTGGTTTCATTTAAAAGAAAAAGTAAAAACAAATCGATTGAGATCAAAACCAGCTTATTTGAACAAAAATTTACCAAGTTATGACAGTTTGAACATGGGATGTACGGAAACACCCTACCGTTTTAGAGCATTTTTCTTTTCTTTGTAGAATTAGCTCGTAACCCTGGTAAAAAAAAACCTCAGAGAACCTCAGAAAATCCTGAGGGCACCCTCAGGATTTCTGAGGGCTTCTGAGGTTTTCTGAGGGTACCCACAGAATCTTTGAGGGCGCCCACAGAATCGTTGAGGGCGCCCACAGAATCTTTGAGGGCACCCACAGAGCACTTGAGGGCGACCACAGAGCGCTTGAGGGCGACCACAGAGCGCCTTGAGGGTGACCGCAGAACGCTTGAGGGCGCCCACAGAGCATCCCAAATCTTTTGACGGGCCCTTACAATTTTGGGAAAATTCTGATCAGAAATCTTCGAGGGTGAGTTTTAATCTTTTTGAAGACGCCCGGGAAACCCAGTGGCGCCATTTGGGGGATGGCAGGGAGGCAATCCCCCCACAAGGATTTTCAATGTGGCCGAAAAATCTAGTAAAAGATTTTTTTTTTGAAGATGCACGGCAAAAAAAAAAAAAAAAAAAGGTCATCCAAATTTTTGGAGGGCCCCCCCCCCCCCCCAAGGAAAATCTGAAATGGCGCCCCTGACCGGAATAACATTTTTACAGGACAACAAACTCGCACTCAGACTTTCAAATTTTAAATGTTTTAGAGGTTTTTTTCAATATAGTAACTCGTGCATTTCGGCAACATTTTTTTATCCCATATCATATGATTCCATAAAAAACAATCGATTGCTTACCATGTATTCAAATGGAGGTAAAACATTTTTGCCACACATGGCACAAAGCCACCACTATGGTTAAGTAATTAATAAAAAAATAAATAAAAAAAAAAAAAAAAAAAAATCTAGGGGTTTTTTTTCAACGTTTTTGCTTGAGCATGTTCTTTAGGGCCTAAAGGTCAGAAAAAATCCAAAAAATATTTTTTTCATTGGATCCATTTTGGCACAAAGAGGGTTAAAAGTCCAAGATGAAAAAAATTTCCTGATTAAACCAATGCATGGAGCGAGAAATTCTCATATTTATTATTTATACATATTTTATTTTTTTCCTTTTAAATCAATTAAAATATTGTTAAAAATCTAATAATTAATTTTTGAGGTTAATGTTTTTGCACTGAACAAGTAATTCATGTACTAAAGTCAGGGCCCTTACTCATTAGAAGGTTAAAACAAATTAAATTATCTACAACAAACGAAATTTTCCAAGTCCCATTATAAAAACCTTTGCTGCAAAAAAAATATCTAGGCCCGGCCCTCAAAAAAGTCTGAGCGTAATTTGAAAATAAGGGCTCCCAAAGGGGATCCTCAGAAATCTAAAGGAAATGCCCTCAAAAGTTTCTGAGGGCGCCCTCAGAGAATCCTAAGGGCACCCTCAGAGAATCCTGAGGACACCCGCAAATTATTATAATGAGAAATTCTCGCCCATCTGTCATCGCGGGCAGTGTAGCCCAGTGGTAAAGTGCTGGACCATCAAGCGGAAGGTCGTGGGTTCGAACTCCACCACGGGCAAAGTTTCTGTTCGGACTCCAACTTCTCCGGCTTGACGAAAGGTGGAAAGTACATAGTCTTCGTGATAGGAATAATAATTTCTACAGAAAACTCGACAAGGCTCTCCTAAATTTAGTTTTTTTGTTACACAGAAATACTTGATGGCCTTCCCTCAGGACCTCAGAAGTCTGAGGGTAATTGGAACATGAGGTCCTGAGGGCACCCTCAGAAATCTTGAGGGCGACCTCAAGATCTCTGTGGGTGCCCACAGAAATTCCTGAGGGTGCCCTCAGAAATTCCTGAGGGGCCCTCAGAAATCCTGTGGGTGCCCTCAGGACCTCTTGTTCAAATTTCCCTCAGACATCTCTGAGGTCCTGAGGTTTTTTTTACTAGGGAAAACTTTCCAGGGGTTCTGTTTACAACAAATGACTGGACAACGTCGAAGACGACTTGATAAGTTGTAAGTTGAAACGACCCGACATATCCACCGTTTAGACCGAATTTGGCTCCCTGAGATTTCTGGCTATTCCCGGAATTAAAGACAGCTCTCCGCGGCAAGCAATTCGAAACACGGGCAGCAATCCAGAATGAAGTCCAAAAATTCTTCAAAAGCATCCCTCAGAAGAATTCAAGAAGACTATGGTTCAAAAATAGAAGGAACGCAAGGGAAAAATGCATAAGATTCAAAGGAAGATACTTTGAGAAAGAGCGAGAGAAGCTTGAAGATTCCGAGGATAGCGGTGATAAAGAGTTTGTAAATTTTGATGAGAATAAAATTTTTTCTCTAAAAACGGTAGGGTGTTTCCTTACATCCTATGTTCAAACTGTCATAACTTGGCCAATTTTGTTCAATAAGTTGGTTTTTAAACTCAATCGATTTGTTTTTACTTTTTCTTTCAAATGAAACCAAGTTCAGCTAAATAAGTCACTTTTTTGAGTTACAGCGTCAGTCCGGATATTTACGGGACAGCCTTTGTATGAATAAAAAACCAACCCAAAAAGTGAGAATGTGTTTTGAGAGTCCGACATTGGTTCTGAAACTTTTTAAAATATAATTTTGAACTTTTTTTTAAGATGCTGTTTTTAATGGCCACCAGATCAGTCATTGTTGTTTACTGTGCGTAGTTTAAATGATTCATTAACAAGACTCAAGACGAGCTTTTTTCGAGGATGGTCTCTAACTTTAGTCGCGCAAAGAGTAAAGCTGTCAGTTGTAGTGGCATAGTTTTAGCGTGTGAGGGTGATAGAGAGTCCATAAATCGGTCGATTTTTTTAACGTATTTGGATGGATATATGTTCCAAAAATAAATCTATTGTTTTCAGCGAGTTACTTCTTGGAAATGTGTTCGTCAAATCGTCAACAGCCTCACCCAGTGGCGTAGCGTCCGATTTGGCAACGTTGCAGTTTGTCCAATATTAAACCCATAAAAAAGATCGAACTATTGGGTGTTCGGTGAACACTTTCGCATTCGACCTTTTACGTGGGTTTAAATGGACACATTTCAAGCTTGCCAAATTGCACGATACGCCACGGGCCTCACCGTAGTGATCGCCAAATGGACGTTTCTTTCGCCCTACAACATTAACTATGATCTTCAATGTAACAAATAAGAGTCAATGAAATTGATAGAAAAACTGTGATTTTAAAAATGTGCATGGTCAAGACGTTGTCTACTGTGAAGGGGGCGGGGGGGGAGCAAAATATCAAGAACAGGGTGTTTCAAAACTTGAGTGCCAAACTTATGGAGTGTATTTTTGGGGTCAACATACATATATATAAGACTCTATTTTCCTACATGAGTATGTGCTGCAAATGTTTCTCTTCTGAGCTAGAGCCCTCCAAAGTTTTGAAAACAAAAAACAAAAAACAAATGTGACAGAGACTCAAACAGACGCGTCGACAACACATGTCGCGAGTGAGAGAAGAGAGAGAGAGCAAAGAGAAAAAGGGGAGAGCGAAGAGAAAGAGAATGTGTTGTCGGTGCGCATGCGCGAGTCTCGCGGAAATTCATGAGCAGGTCTGCCGGCCGATGGAAAGAGAAGAGATATTCATTCCGGATTGCGACCCGATCAACGCGGCAGCGTATCGGGTTCGGACACAGCCGTGATTAATTCGTTTGTCATTTATAATTATTCGATCAAAATAAATATTTAAAATTGTTCAAATTGAGATTGTTTTGATCTCTTCAATCGTCATCTGTTAGGCATCCGATCAACAAAGGAACCCGTAGGTCGTCCATACTAATTCATAGGTGAAGCTCCACGAAAGATCCCACACGGGAACCCGCTGGCCTTTCACCTGTGAATTTAGTACGTCAAAATATCTTGGCACAAGCACCACCACAATAAGATCTCTTTTATCAGAGAACCTGGGGTGTGCTCCGTGGCAAGATATTTTGCGGGCGACAAACGCCAGATCCTGAGTTGATCGAAGGGTGTAGGTAAAAAGGGAAAAGTCACCTCACCACATGGTGTTAGGTCGCCGAACTTTTCTCAGGTAGAAAAAGTTTTAACGATTTTACGGTACCATTACTGCCCCCTAACTCAGTAATTTACGGTTAAATTCGTTATTCTATTCTAATTTTTTTTAAATTTTTTTTTTCATCGTTTTTTTTGGAAAAAATTATGGCTAGTACTTCGAAAACTGCATTCCAATTGGAATTTGGAAGTCACACGATAAAGATAAATGCAGAACTGTTATTACCGTTCTTGAAACAGGAGTATCCATTAGTTACAGAAATAGAGAAAAAAACGATTTCCGAATGGCGGAAGCTAATTAAAAATGCGGATAAACGAAATATACTCAAATTCATGGACGAAAATTTGGGTTATTCCATTCCTCCAGATACTATAGTAACGTCAGTTCCAGAGTTCACAGAACTTTTGGATCCAAACCAGACCTCACTGTGCATTGCATCTACAACGGCATCATTTACCGATCGGCAAATGAACATATTCCCAACTGGAGAATTTCAAGAAAACGCAGAATCTGGCGCGATCCCAAAAATGAAAGACCCTACTCGGATGACTGTCGAAGAAATTACAGAAGAATTGTACAATAATCATAATCTTGATTATAATTTTGCAACTCAAAAACATGCTGCTAAATTTTTGCAAAAATTGCGAACTGGAGATGTTCTCCCAAATAAAGCAGCTCAGAAGGCAAGAATTGATAGCCATGTTTTTGTATCTTCTATTAATTCACCAATTTTAACCCCACCTACAATAACTGTCCCAACTCAAAATGTCAATGGAATATCGGCACCTGTAAACTATATTCAATCGTTTCCAGCACCTAGTTTCACAGACTCAAGTATTCAAAAGTCCAACAATAAAAACCCACTACAATTCCAGGGGATTAATTCTCGCAGATTAGATGCCCACGATCGAGATTATATTTCAAACGACAGAAATGTCACTTCTACGAACATAATGCAACCAAATATCCCAGCTACACGCACCAACAATTGGCATTCTGGTCCAATTGCCACGCCGTCCCAACAGCCAGGGTACAGTGGTCACATTCCATCAAATACAATGTATAACCCTTATCTCCAACCGAACTATATTCCCCTTATGGTTAGTCCTCCTAAATTGCAGACGCCTCCTTTCGAAAAAACCAATCCGATGCGTTGGCTACAAAATTTCGAGGACATCGCGAAAATGGGAAACTGGGATTCTTATAGCCGAATAAAGTATCTACTTATTAGTTTGGCCATTGCAAACGAAAACTGGCATTTAAATTATGGGGAAGAACTATACAATCAATCTTGGGAAGATGTAAAAAGAATATTTAAATTCCAATACGGCACAGAAAAATCACCTGCTGAAATTTTAACCGAGTTTGTGGCGATAAAACAACAATCAACTGAAACTGGTCTAGCTTATGTGGAACGAAAATTGAATCTAGGAAAAGACGTTCGAACTTTTCTCTCAGAAGAAGTCATCGTAAAAGAAATTATAAAAGGCTTAAATCCTGAACTCTTGCGACTAATCATAAATAACATACCTACGACTTATCACGAGTTACGAATCAGAGTAAAAGAGGTGCAATCTCAACAAGCACTCATCGCACAAGCAACGATGACCATTTCACAAGATCAAAAGGAAAACCGTTCAACTCAAAAGGTGGAGAATCCGAATGAGCAAGTTAAACTGCTTCTAACAGCTATTGAAAAGTTATGTGTCGACAAAACACCAATAAACAAGTCAACATAGTTGATCAAGAAAATTATGGAAAGCATTCATCGCGCAGAGACTCAACGGATAGAGGACGAAGTCGAAATCGATCGATCGAAGGAAGAAATAGGGATTGGTCCTCAAGCAGGAAAAAAGGAACGACCTACAAAGACAGGAGCCTCAGCAGAGGAAGAAATTATAGCCGGAATAGGGATTACGTCGAGAAGGGTACTCAACATAGGAACAGACAAACAGAAAATCGAAGCTACAGCAGGGACAGAAGAGATAGGAGCTATAGTAGAGACAGAAAAGATAGGAACTACAGTAATCATAGAAACTCGAGGAAGGAGAATTTTAGAGATGGTGACAGAGATAGGAAATACGGGAGTCGAGAAAGCAGTTACACTCGAAATTCGACTAGATCATCGTCACGTGACCGATATGACTCAAAAAGTGACTCCAGACACTCTAGACGCAGATCTCAAACACCAGGTCCAGACCGAAGGAATAGAAGCATGACACCGGATGGAAAAATTATTTGTGATTATTGTAAGAAAAAAGGACATCATGAATCAAAATGTCATAAAAAAGCCTATGATAAACAAACGCAGGATTCGGAAAACTAAAATCAGCTCGACATAAGGGTCAATGTAGACGAGCTGAAATACCGCAGACCCACAAAGAGATTAAAAAACGAATTTCGGTAAATTGGAGTCCCATCACTGAATATCTAAACCCAACGAATGAGAAACCACAAACTGTGCGATCAACTACCCCAACTGATGAAAATGGAAAAAAAAAGTTTACAGCTGAAGCCATGACCGTAGGAATAAGTTCAGGACTCACCATAAAAGTTCGTAAAAATAACAAAAGTTTCCATGCATTATTAGACACAGGTGCCAGCATCACTCTCATGAGTGATAAACTGGCCGAGGAGATTAAACCTATCAAAAAATGTTTAGACATAGTCACTGCAAGTGGAGAAAAACTCAAGATAAAAGGCATATCCACTATAAAAATTGAATTGAACGATTACGTCACGATACCTATAACAGGTATTGTAGTCGAAGCGCTAAACCGAGAACTCCTACTAGGAAATGACTTTAACATCAAATTTAAAGCGAACATTGATATGCAAGGACACTTGTTAACCATCAATTTAGACGAAATGAACAAGTTTAAGATGGAAACGTGTATTGGCAGTGCTACTGACATATTTTGGTTAAATAATACTGAAAATGACAACATCACTCCACTCAGAATAGACGCTAAGTTAAATGGAAAAACAACGAAAATATGCATAGATACCGGAGCATGTGCAACGATAATAGGCGACGCCTTTGTGAACCCAAGGGATATACGGCCAACAAAGACACAGGTTTTGAAAACAGCAAATCAAAACGGCATCGACATAATAGGTGAGACAAATATCGAATTAGAAATAGAGAATCATACATTTTTTAGCACCGCATTAGTCTCAAAATCATTGACGAACTCATTGCTCGCTGGAAACCCATTCAACATTCAGCATATTTCGGTCATTGACTTTGCGAAAAATGAGGTCAGTTTTAAAACTCACGACTCGAGGAGATTAATTACCACACATGCAACCGCTACAGAAAGCAAAATTGAAAAACACCACAGTTTGGGTGTCAGCGAAATATTGAAGGAAAATCTGACATCATCGGCGAGAACAGGCATCGCGGAGAAGAAGACAATTAATAACAATATCAATTCCACGTTCACGGACTCTCATTCACGTATTGAAGACACGGAAAAAAATACAAGCTCAGCAATACGGGCGCTTCCAGAACCAAGACATTTAACAACCATCGATACTGTACACAGATCCGAATTCAATGATTCAGCACACAGCAAAATTATGAGCGAAGAAATTAATAGCAACCGCGAATCCGAAACACTCATGAAATCGTTACAATTAAAAGTTCTCAAAGACAAAATTATACCACCACACACAGAAACGAAGATATGGTGCAGAGTGAATGGGAAAAGAACCCAAGAATTTGGATTATTTCAACTCTCCGAAGGAGCATTAACAACGAAAAAGCTCTTCAGTCCAGAGCATGTCATTGACATCAAACAACATATAAAAATTAAGATTAGGAATACCAGTAATAGGCCAGTACCATTGTTTAAAAACTATGGCATTGGTACACTCGATCCTATTGAAATCGAGTACATACCGGAGGATGAAAATGGTAATGACCTTGAATTGGACTACGATAAAGAATGCATAAATGAAATACATCAAAATTCACCCGATATTTCAGAATCCAGATTGAAAGAGCTTCAAATAAACGAAAACTTACCTTCAAGCCAAAAGAGAAAGATAATCAATTTAATTAGTAGTTATCAAGATATTTTCGCCTGGTCTGACGAAACTTTTGAAGGCGGTAAGGCAAGCTACCCTCCTCAAAAGATTGAACTGTCAGATAATACGCCAGTACACAGAGCTCCTTATAGAACGGGAAAAAAGCAAAGAGAAGTGATAAAAGAGTACATTGATAAAATGTTGAGAGCAAATATCATAAAATCATCAACTTCCGCTTACAGTAGTCCTTTAATTTTAGTCGCGAAAAAAGAAAAAGGGGTGTATCGACCATGCGTTGATTTCAGAAAATTAAACGAAAAAATAAAACCCGAATCATTCCCATTAGTTAGAGTGGACTCGGTTATAAACAGTCTAAATAACACAGCCTATTACAGTAGTTTCGATCTTGAAAGTGGATATTTCCAGTGCAAACTTGATTCAGACAGCTCTCCTATAACAGCTTTCAGCACATTTGATGGACACTACGAATTCAATGTATTACCTCAAGGCCTAAATATATCACCACTAAGATTCACACAAATGGTGACAACAATATTCAGCTCTTTACTTTATCACACTCTCCTAGTTTACATGGATGATTTATTAATATTTTCAAAGACATTCGAAGAACACATTCAGAAATTAGAAGCTTTTTTCCAAATAGTTAAAAAAGCAAATTTAAAATTGAAACCGAAAAAATCCCAAATTTGTGTAGAGGAAATAAAAATTTTAGGATTTGTTATAAATGCTGAAGGTATTCGACCGGACGAAGAAAAGACGAAAGCCATTACAAACCTTCCGACTCCTAAGAAACCAAAGGATATTCGATCGTTTTTAGCAATGACGGGATTTTATCGAAATCATATTCCGAACTTGGCGGAATTAAGCGCATCCCTAATTCATCTAACCAAGAAAAACATTAAATTCTTTTGGGACGCCGAGTGCCAACGTGCTTATAATAACATCAAAGAAAAATTAATAACTGCTCCAGTACTTGCTCATTACGACCCCGATAATGCATCACTGGAATTACACAGCGACGCATCTGATATTGCTATTTCTGCAGTGTTAAATCAACGTTACGAAAATAATGATGTGAGACCACTAGGATACATGTCCAGAGTTTTAAGCTCACCAGAAAAGACTTGGAGCATTTGTGAAAGGGAACTACTCGCAATAACTTTCGGCCTAGATAAATTCCGACCGTATCTGTGGAATACACAGTTTAAAATATTCACCGATAATCAAGCGATTACATACATAAACAAAATGGAAACACCATCAATGCGTATGACAAAACTCATTCTAAAACTCTCAGAATTCGAATATTCCATTCACCACGTTTCTGGTAAGAAAAATCTAATCCCAGACCACCTTAGTCGGTATCCTCAAGAACAACCACAGATAAATGTAATTTCCGAAAATGATGAACAACCTGAAGAGACTGAAATTGACAATTTAAAAGTGAAAACGGAACAACGTAAGGACCCTGAAATATTGGAAATTATTGAAACCATCAGAAACCCAACAGCAGCATCCACAAATCAGTTAAAAATAGCTCATAAATTTTACCTAGACAATGAAATTCTAATGAAAAAAATCAAAATCTGGAAAAACTTGTGGTTGTACCGAAACATTTAGTAAAAGAAGTGCTTCATCAGCTACACAATTGCAGTTTCGCGGGTGGACATCTAGGTATCTTCAAAACATTAGGAAAAGCAAAAAAGAGATTTTATTGGAAAGCAATGGAAAAAGACATTCGAAACTTTGTTACGTCATGCGAAACATGCCAATTCACAAAAAAGTTAAAATCTCATGAGAAATATGGCATCATGGCTTCTCATAAAATTCCGAACACCATCTTCTCAAAATTATCAATAGATTGCGCAGGTCCCTTCAAAATAGCCCAAGACGCTGAAGGAAATAAAAAGAGATTCGTCATTGGAGCAGTGGATTATTTCACCAAATTTTTATACCTAAAAGCCGTAAAGAACATACAGGCACCAACTGTGGCGGCATTTTTGATTGAGCTATTCAGCATTTTTGGAACAGCAAATGAAATAGTGTTTGACAACGGAAAAAACTTCAAATCAAATTTCATTCAAACCTTACTAGATCAAATGGGAGTTAAAAAGACATTTACTACAGCCTATTCACCGAAATCAAACGGTCAATGTGAACGCATATGGCAGACAGTAGGAAATATACTCAGATCTTACACGGCTACCAATCAAAACAACTGGCCAGAATACATACCTACTGTTATGGCATCGTATAATTCAGCCGTGCAGAAAAGTACGAACTACAGTCCTTACTTTTTGCTGACGGGACAGGAATTCCGCCTACCCGTGGACACTAGCCTCCGACCAACATGTGATGACATGTCGGTAGCCCTCCGAATGCGAAATTTAGACGAAGCAAGATCACAAACAATTGAAAATATTGAAAAATCGCAAGAGGTTCAAAGGATGGAACACAATAAATTCAAGAAAGAGCCACCCTTCAAGGTTGGTGATTATGTTTTAGTCCATCAGCCAGCCAGAACAAAAGAACTCTCCGAAAAACTACGCATAAAGTACAAAGGCCCTTTCCAAATAATAGAGCAACTTTCGCCTAGTTTATTTAAAATTCGTACAAATAAAAGGGGGAAAGAAAAAGATGAAGTCATACAAGCCGATCGATTAAAGAAATACATAGATCGGCTGAAATAAAAAAAAACATGTAAACAAACAAAATGTTACATAAAATCAACGCAGAAACGAGATACACCCTCCCATCCTTCCCCATCATGACGGACAAGAGGAAGGAAGAAATGAATAAACCTCACGACAATAACACTACGACGATCGAGAACGCTAACTCATCATAACTTTCATACAAACGGGCGGATCAATTTACAGCCAAAACAGATAACCGAGTTCAACGGGGAGTCCCTCTACAAGTATTCACTACAGTGTTAAATGCTAAGATACATAATTTTATACATTTTTTTTTTTTTTGGTTCTCTACCGAATTTTTGAGTTACAGTGACAACATTAATTTATTGAGAAAAAAAAATGCGTTCATTCCATTAATCTTTTAAAAATTTCTTTCATTTTTTTACACTACGGTGTATATAATTTTGTTTTGTTTTTATCATTGAATTGATGAATTAGTGGTAGTTATATCGAGTTGTGTGACGTTGTATTGTATTGTGTTATATTGTGTTACTTATTTATTTTATTGTGTTGTTAATTATTATTCTTCATCGAAATTATTTTTGTATTTTAACCGCAAGGTTCATCTTTATCTTATCTTAATAATGTTAATTTGTTTTACTTAGTAATTAGTTATTGATTATAATTGTACCACGGAATGACCCCTCCCCCGCATTGCAAAATATTGCATCATTAAATCAATTGCCATTCCGTACCGCAAACCCCCCTTCTCTTACGAACATATTCTTATTCAAGAATATGTTTGCCTGAGTGGGAGGTATGTGACAGAGACTCAAACAGACGCGTCGACAACACATGTCGCGAGTGAGAGAAGAGAGAGAGAGAGCAAAGAGAAAAAGGGGAGAGCGAAGAGAAAGAGAATGTGTTGTCGGTGCGCATGCGCGAGTCTCGCGGAAATTCATGAGCAGGTCTGCCGGCCGATGGAAAGAGAAGAGATATTCATTCCGGATTGCGACCCGATCAACGCGGCAGCGTATCGGATTCGGACACAGCCGTGATTAATTCGTTTGTCATTTATAATTATTCGATCAAAATAAATATTTAAAATTGTTCAAATTGAGATTGTTTTGATCTCTTCAATCGTCATCTGTTAGGCATCCGATCAACAAAGGAACCCGTAGGTCGTCCATACTAATTCATAGGTGAAGCTCCACGAAAGATCCCACACGGGAACCCGCTGGCCTTTCACCTGTGAATTTAGTACGTCAAAATATCTTGGCACAAGCACCACCACAATAAGATCTCTTTTATCAGAGAACCTGGGGTGTGCTCCGTGGCAAGATATTTTGCGGGCGACAAACGCCAGATCCTGAGTTGATCGAAGGGTGTAGGTAAAAAGGGAAAAGTCACCTCACCACACAAACACAAAAAAACAACGCCTTTGACTCATCTCCTTATAGATACATCTGATCTAAATTTATTTTTTTCATAATTTCTCACCAAACAAGCTCAATTGGACAGCACTTGTCACAAAAGAACCGAGTGACATTTTTGATAAAATTGAGTTCTTGATTGATAGAGCTAGCAATACTGAATCTCGAAGCAACAAGTGCTTCTTCTATAATAACAACTATTTCCCGTCAAAATTCCAGGTAAAAGTGAGCTGGTGAACCTCATTGATGTCATTGTCCACATTATGAAATAAAATGAGAACTTGGTTCCTTTGGCTGATTAGGTTAAACCTTAATCCGAGTCACGTAAGGAACCAACTCCGACTCGGTTCCTTTTATAGAATTGGGAACGGACTTAAGTCCGGATTAACGGATTTTAAAATAATCAACAGTGTAAACCAACTCTACCGTTTGGTTTCTCTTAGAGTTTCGTTTTTCGTGATTATGCCCAAAAAAAAGAAGAAAGGAACCAAGTCACTTTAAACGCTAAAAATTAAGTACCTTTCCTACATAGTAAATTCCACTTTTCCGGTGTTGAAATGCAAAAACACAACACGGTAGTTGAATGAAATCAAAACGTAAGTAATTCCAAGTTTTTTGTTTAAATGCTAGCTCTTCAACTTTGAACTCAATTTTCTCGAGATCAGCTCCATGTTGAATGCTGTCTAATTATTATCATTGCTAGCAAAATCATTAAAGCTGTTCAGACTTTAGTGGCACGCTTTTCCAACACCTGCGTGTTGGAATTTTCCCTGCTTGTTTTTTGTTTTGTTTTGTTTTGTTTTGTTTTTTTCTTTTTCAAGCGCATACTTTTAAACAATAATTAATATGATTTTTATTTTATTTTGTTTCACTGCAGAAGTTTACAACTGATCCATTACACTTAGAACAAAGTTTACGACTATGATATAAATGTAAGTGATATCACTGCTCGAAAGAGCGAGGAACGGTGGGCAAAGAATGATCGATTTTTTGGTCAAAAATTAGAAATGTTAAATGAATTCCGAGTAGTGGCGTCACTACGCACACGATTATTTGCAACTTGATACGCGTGTTCTGCAAAACCGTGACACTTATGAAAACACCAAAAACACCATTGTCCTCAGCGTATCAAGTACTGCCGCATTTTCTTTATAAAATACTCACAGTTTCAGACCCTTGCAACTGCCCCATTCAGATTTAAAATTATACTTATTCAAGGTGATGTTTAACTTGTAGCGACATTACATGCTCGCTCACAGTACTACAACCAATCACAGTGCTCCCCGCACAGCTTCACTGCCGCGAAATTCAAACACCTAACCCGCGGCGACCTGGAGATATGAATATGTTCAAGATCGCCCGCGGCAACTTCGCGGACGGTGCAAATGCGCCAATCAGTCACACTCGCCTGACATGCGACACATTCCGCAACGCTGATTGGCGCGTTCGTCAAACGACCGGCCGTACATATATCGCCACCTCGGACCCTACATCCAGTGCTCATTCACCAGCCAAGCGGATACCGTACTCCTCACTCGGACCTCTCACTCAACCAGGACTCTGCCTTCTCTCTCGCACACTCCCGCTCGTGCCGAGTCGCCAAGCAGTTCCCAGGCGCCACGTCATCCTCTGCCGCTGAGTCCCGACGCAGCATCCACAGCCGCGCCACGCCGAGTCCAGACGCAGCCGTCAGCCGCCGGCTACAACTGAACGGACCGTTCGATTCTATCGAACTGTTCACCCTTTAAAACGGCCCTTTTCAGGGCCAACATACGAGCACCTACATTGGTGACCTCGATTAGAACACTCCTTCTGCACGTCGCTTCTCTCACAGCATCATCATGACTGACAAATTGAACCAAAAAATAGAAGAGCTGCAACAACAAAACGCAAACTTGGCATCAACGCTGAAACAAATGGAAGAACAATGCGCCCAACTCCAAACTCAGCAGCCCGTCAGCGCTTCTACTTCACAAGTAGACAACACCAATCCGGCATTAGAACAGTCTCAAAAAACAGTTGACACTGTCAACTATGTAAGTATCAAAATGCCGCCATTCTGGCCCGAGGAACCAGAATTATGGTTTTTCCAACTTGACGCTCAATTCAATTTGAGTCGAATAACGTCCGAAGCCACAAAATACAACCATGTGGTGGCGCACCTAGAAGGACGTTGGGCAAATGAGGTCAAAGATCTCATTCGCACACCTCCAACACATAATCCTTACACGACGTTAAAATCAGAATTAATCAACCTACTTTCAAAGTCGGAAGCACAACGCGTGCGGCAGCTCATCGGAGAAGCTGAACTAGGCGATAATTCACCATCGCAGTTTCTCCGACGACTCCAATCGCTAGCCGGAGCCACAATTATACAGGAAAATATCCTAAAAACACTTTGGTTGCAACGCCTACCAACATCGGTGCAGGCAATTTTACAGGCTCAGTCTGACACAATGCCTTTAGACCAGCTTGCTAAAATTGCCGACCGAATTGAAGAGACTCTTCCAATCTCATCTCCTCCAAGCATATGTGCTACATCCAGTACAGATCTAAATAATGAGCCTATAGTTTCGACCATTTCCAAAATGGCGGACACGCTAGAAAACCTAGCCAAGCGCATAAAATATCTGGAAATTCAATTAAAACTAAATCAGAAAAGTAACAATAACTATCGTTTTAATCGCTCGCGCTCTCGCTCACGTTCTCAATCCGAATCCAAAGGAGAGAGCGATTTATGCTATTATCATGAGACGTACGGAGAAAAAGCCAAAAAATGCGAAAAACCGTGCAATTATTCAACAAACACCAACGGCAGCCAGTAGTGGCGGCAACTGACTGCCCATCTGGTTCCAACCGCCTCTTTGTTACAGATAAAATCAGTGGTCAAAAATTCTTGGTAGACACTGGGTCCGATTTATGTTGTTTTCCCCGCCGCTCGCTGCCGGGAAAACTCAAACAAACAAATTATGAATTAAATGCTGCGAACAATTCCAGCATCAACACATACGGATGTGTCTCACTGAGCCTCAACTTAGGCCTCAGACGGGACTTCAAGTGGCGGTTTGTCATCGCCGACGTTTCAACTCCAATAATCGGGGCAGATTTCTTAGCTCATTATCAGCTGTTACCCGATTGCCACAACAAACGTCTGAGAGACGGTCTCACTGGCCTCTCCACCCCCTGTCACCCTGCCTCCGTATTTCAACCCAGTGTCAAGGCTTTATCTGAGGAAGCTATAAACTGCGTGCTACTCTCTGAGTTCCCCGAACTCACACGACCTTCCGGCACCCCCCGCGAGTTCCATCACTCCACTCGTCACTATATTCGGACCACTCCCGGTCCCCCCGTCTCGTGCCGCCCTCGCCGCCTCCACCCTGATCGCTTACTTATTGCTAAGGCAGAATTTCAAATTATCCAACAAGAAGGTACAGCTCGCCGCTCGGAGAGCCCTTGGTCCTCTCCACTTCACCTCACACCCAAGAAAAATGAAGGCTGGCGCCCCTGTGGTGACTATCGTGCACTGAATGCACGCACAATACCCGATAAATACCCAGTCCGCCACATTCATGACTTTTCACAAATTTGCACGGGTGTAAAATTTTTTCAGTGATCGATCTTGTCAAAGCATACACTCAACGACATACCAAAAACGGCCATAACTACTCCATTTGGCCTATTTGAGTTCCCTTTCATGACTTTTGGACTGAGAAATGCAGGTCAGACATTTCAACGTTTTATTGACGAGGTTTTGTCTGGCCTCGACTTCTGTTTCCCTTATATCGATGACATTTTAATCGCAAGCGCCAACAAGGCCGAACATGAAAAACACCTTCGAATTTTATTCGAACGCTTATCCTCATATGGCATTTTAATTAACGTTAAAAAAAGTGTGTTTTTTGCATCATCTGTAATTTTTCTAGGATATGAAGTGTCCGAAAAAGGCGTGCGACCCCCCACTGAAAGAATTACCGCTTTGATGGAAATAAAAGAGCCACCATAAGCACGCAGCCTAAGAAGATTCCTAGGCATGGTTAATTTTTACCGACGTTTTCTGCCCCACGCCGCTGAACATCAAGCTGCCCTCAATTCCGCTGTTGCCGGATTGAAGGGCAGCCAACCAATAATATGGACCCAGGAATTAAAAGACGCTTTTCAAGCTAGCAAGGACAATCTTGCTGAGGCAACACTCCTTGCCCACCCTAACTCCAACGCCCCTCTCGCCCTTTTTACAGATGCATCCGGCACCTCCGTAGGAGCATGTCTACAGCAATATGTGGACGAAAATTGGCAACCACTTGGATTTTTCTCTCAAAAATTAACACCGAAACAAAGAGAATGGCCGCCATATTACCGCGAACTTTTCGCAGTGTATGCGGCCATTCAACATTTCAGGCATGTACTTGAAGCACAAACTTTCACCATATATGTTGATCATAAGCCACTGACATATGCATTCCAACAACGGAGAGAAAAATTGCCTCCCGTGCAACTCAATCACCTGTCATTTATTGCTCAATTTTCTACTGACATTAAATACATTGCAGGCTCATCAAATGTTGTTGCGGATGCTCTTTCACGCGTTGAATGATAAGAATAACAAGTTAGATTTTGGTTTAAAGCATAAACATTATATACCGTTTATTTAATAAACAACGTTTTTATAGAGCGGCTTGCACAATCTCATTGCGATGATACTCGACGACTGCTTGGGGAAAAAAGAGAACGCAATATTCACGAAGAAAAAAGAATATTGCTGAGACAGCATAGACATCTTACGCTGCAGTTGCACAGTATATAGGGTGATCATTAATAAAGCATATATACAGGGTATGTCACGAGACACGAAAATTATTTACTTCTTCACCCTCTCTAAATAATTGGAGTTAAGTAGAAGTTTTCTTTAAAAAAATTAAAGGGAAGGTCCCTGTCCCCACCGGGCTATATATACTTACAACTCCCTGCCGCTCTTCACATAAATTAAAGCTAATTTTTGATTATAAAAGATATTTATATACAGGTGAACTTACACTTACACGGTAAGTGAGTTCTTGAGTTTTTCAAACTTTTGGCCACAAAGTGGTTTGGTAAGGATGTCGGCGAGTTGTTTTTCGCTCGGACAGTATTCCACATCGATGACCTTCTCGCAGTATTTTTCATGTAAAAAATGGTATCTTACTTCGATGTGTTTGGATCTTTTGTTAAATACGCCATTTTTTATAATTTTTATGGCGCTTTGGTTATCGATGTGTAGTACTGTCCTGAGTTTTGATTCAGAAACTATCTCTTCGATTAGATGTTTCAAATAGAGAACCTCTTTTGTGCAGTCAGCGGCTGCAACAAACTCTGATTCTGTGGTAGATAGAGTAACTATCGGTTGTTTTCTTGAGGACCAAGTTAATGCCCCTCCACTCATTAAGATTATGAAACCAGTAGTGCTTTTTCGAGTTTCTCTGTCGTCGGCGAAGCTAGAGTCGCAATATGCATCTAGTTTAATTTCGCCTGTTTTCTTGAACATCACACCGGAATCTGGGTTTTGTCTCAGATATTTAAAGATTCTTTTCACATTGTCGATGTCACTCTCTTTTGGGTTCTCTAGATTTCTACTGGCTATTGAGACTGCATAGGCAATGTCAGGTCTCGTTTTATTACTTAAGTATAGTAGAGCCCCGACCGCTTGTCTGTATGGAAACTTTGAGGAAGTTGCAGGATCAAGATCCCTCTCTTGGTTTGGCAACATGGGAGTTGTCACTCCCTTGGCTTCACTCATATTAAAAGTTGCAAGTACATTTTTGATGTACTGTTTTTGTGTGAGTTTTAGATTTTCGGCACCCCTCTCTATTTCCATACCCAAATAGGTTTTTGGATTTATCTCGGTTGTCATTTTAAATTTTGAGTTTAGTCTTTTGAAGAAATCTTCAATTTCTTTTTCATTTTTGGCTATAACGAAACCATCATCAACGTGAATAGCTAAATATAGGTTTTCACTTTTAGACTTAAAAATACAATGGTCTGATTTGATTTTTATGAGACCTAATTCTTTCAGGAAATCAGTAAGAGTCACGTTCCAACATAATGGTGCCTGTTTTAGACCGTATAGAGATTTTTTAAGTTTGCACACTTTACCTCCCAGATTTGTATAACCCTCAGGGATTTTCATAAAAATTGTTTCCTCAAGATTTCCATGCAAGAAAGCGGTTTTTACGTCAAATTTAGCCATAACCATATCCCTCTCTACAGCTAGACACATTAAAAATTTTATTCCACTTGCATTTGCAACTGGACTGAATATTTCATTATAGTCAAAATTTTCTTTTTGTTCGCAGCCCCTGACCACCAAACGGGCTTTGTACACCCCATTATCCTTTATTCGAAACACCCATCGGTTAGAGAGAAGTTTCTTACCTCGGGCTTCGTCTTCAGACACTATGTCCCACGTGTCATTTTCTGCTAGGGATTGCTTTTCTTCTTCAATTGCACTCATCCAGTGCCGCTTGTCTGGGCTGCTGATCGCGTCGATGTAAGACATCATTGCCAGGTCGTTTGGTAATGGCTCCCCATAGAATTGCGTCGGCTTGACTTTTCTTCCTGATCTAGTCACAGCTGGCAACCTTGGAATTGGGTCTTCATCACTGCTTCCTTCTGTTTCTGTTGATGCGTCGACACTTTTCTTCTCGGCGCTGTCACTGTCTTCACCGTTGTTTGCTTCTTCTTCTTTTTCGTCGCACAGTTCACTGTCGATCCACTTTATCTTGCCTCTTCGAATCGGTTCACGAAAAATTACGTCCCGTGACGTAACGATTTTTCGCATTTCGGGATCCCACAGGCGATAACCATGAGAATTGTACCCGACAAAAATAAATTCTTTCGATCGTTCATCAAGTTTCTTGAGATAATTATTTCTTTTTGCGAACGCGACACACCCGAAAATTGCAATATTATCGAGATTAGGTTTTCTGCTCGTCCACGCCTCGTACGGAGTCACTGTCATGTCGTTCTTGGGACTTCGATTGATCAGATAGGTTGAGACCAAAACTGCTTCACCCCATAGCTCTTTAGCAACTTCCGCTTCGTACAACATTGCTCTGGCACGTTCCATAATGGTCCGATTTTTACGCTCGGATTTTCCGTTTAACTGTGGTGTAAACGGAGTCGTGTAGTCGATCAGAGTTCCTTTTTTCTTGCACCAATCCTTCAAAACTTTCGATGAATATTCACCTCCTTGATCACATCGAAGCTTGTTGATCTTCGTATTCCATTTCGCCTCCACTTGAGCTGAATATTCTTGAAGAGCATCAAATACCTCATTCTTGTGACTCAGGAGATAGGTTTGAGTAAAATTCGTATGATCATCGGTAAAAGTGACAAAGTAGCTTTTATCGTCCCAAGTAGTGGGTTCGATAGGACCACAAACATCCGAGTGTATGATTTCGAGAGGCTTGTTGGCTTTGTATCGGTTTTCAGAGAATGGGAGTCTAGTCTGCTTTGCTCTTAAGCAGATATCACAATTTTCTAGTCCTTTCTTCAGTTCTTCATCACTTAATTTTAAACCATCACAAATTTTTGATAATTTTCTTAAATTTTTCTCACCGAGATGACCCATCTTTTTGTGAAGTGTCATTAGGTTGTCGGTTTTAGTCACATAAGAGGTTCCTGAAGTTATTTCGGGTTTAAAGTTGACTGTGAACAACCCTGTTTCATTTTGTTTTCCCTCAATTATTATTCCTCTATTTTTGAGCGTTGATTCTTTGTTTTTCGAAAAAATGGCATCTTTACAGATCATTACTTTATTTTTCGTAAACAGCACTTCACCTCCTTTATCAGTAATGGCCTTAACTGAAAGTAGGTTCGTTGCAAGGTCTGGTACATAGAAAACGTCTTTTAAAAAACAATTTTTCATCTCAATTGTTCCGCTTCCCATAGTTTTGATGATTTCACCCTTTTTCGCTACTCCGATATCTATTATGTTTTCCTCAAAATCCTCAAAAGATTGATTTTGATTTGTCAAATGCAAAGATGAGCCTGAGTCGATGACCCAGTCTTGTGTACAGTTATCAGCATTGGATAAGAAACACACTTTATTCTTGTCATCTTTCTTCTTAGAGTTTTCACCGCTGGTGCTAGCCTCTTCTTTGTTTCGAAAAAAACATCTTTCAGCAACATGATTTTTCTTTTTACAAATTGTACAAAACAGATTTTTCCTTCCACCCTTCTTCTGGTGTTTTTTGGTAGGACATTCATGGATAAAATGGCCTGGTTTTTTACAGTTGAAACAAGTTCTCTCTTTAGAAACAAAAGCTACCGGTTCTTCGCCTCCGTTGTTTTTGTTTTCATGCCGTATGTCTTCTGCAATCAGATTTGAAACTAATTCACCCTGATTTTTATTGCCCGTCAATCGCCAAGCAGTCACAAAACTATCATATTTGTCTGGGAGACAAGAAACGATTTTATTTGTCAACAAGTCATCATTTAACGAGTTGTCAAGGGTTTTTAAACGACTGAAGAGATTCTTAATTTTGCTGAGAAAAAGTGAGACTTTTTCACCTTTCCCCATTTTTATGTTGAAAAATTCTTGCATAAGTAAGCACTTGCGCTCTTCGTCTTTATTTTCAAACATCTCGAGTATTTTTATCCACATCTCATTTGATGTGCTACAAGTCATAAGATGTACTTGCAAATTTTTTTCAATTGTTGTGATCAAAATTTTCTGACACTGCGCATCTTTCTTTATCCAAGTCGAGTCTTCTTTGACCGGCTTTTTGGTGGTACCATCAATTACATCTAATGCTTCTATGGCTCTAAACATCACTGTTACCTGGAATTTCCAGAGTTGAAAATTTTCGTGGTTTTTTAGTTTATCCAAATGAGAGTATTCCTCCATTTTGCCAGTTGTTGTCGCTACACTGTAAGAGACCGTTGAATTTTAAAGTTTTTAAATCGCACAGAAAATCACGCGATGTTTTTACGTCGTACAGTAAATCACACGACGGTTTTTTTTTTTTAAATTTTTAAATCGCACAGAAAATCACGCGACGGTTTTTTAATTTTTAAATCGCACAGAAAATTCACGCGACAGTTTTTATGTTGATTTAAGCTCTGTTTGCTTCTTTTAGTAGCTTATGCATTTTCCGGCATTTTCGCACAGCGTAGAACATCACTAACACAAGGACAAGTAATCCAAACAACACGTACAGAGTAATATTGTGAACATCGAGATCGTTATTTACCGTTACTGCGGAGTCGCTCGAAAACCAACTCATTTTTCCGGTAAAAAAATATGTCACTTACTGAAATAAACGGATGAGCTCACTCGTAACGCACGCGACAAGATCGATAGTACGAATTTACACTTTCGCATGTTCCCTTCGGTTTTTAAAGAAAACTTTTTAGGCCTGAGTGGGCTGGGCCCATAACCTGATAAGAATAACAAGTTAGATTTTGGTTTAAAGCATAAACATTATATACCGTTTATTTAATAAACAACGTTTTTATAGAGCGGCTTGCACAATCTCATTGCGATGATACTCGACGACTGCTTGGGGAAAAAAGAGAACGCAATATTCACGAAGAAAAAAGAATATTGCTGAGACAGCATAGACATCTTACGCTGCAGTTGCACAGTATATAGGGTGATCATTAATAAAGCATATATACAGGGTATGTCACGAGACACGAAAATTATTTACTTCTTCACCCAGCATAGACATCTTACGCTGCAGTTGCACAGTATATAGGGTGATCATTAATAAAGCATATATACAGGGTATGTCACGAGACACGAAAATTATTTACTTCTTCATTGAAGCCATCAGTCATCAAGCACCAATTGATTTCAACACCTTGGCTCAATCACAAAAAGATGACAATGAACTGCTCGAACTCATGAAAACTGAAAATTCACTCAAACTGCAGCTCATCACAGTTCCTGGCTCTGACGTCAAAATATACTGTGACACCTCTACCACGAAGCCTCGTCCATACATACCTGCCCCGCATCGACGCCAAATTTTCAACACATTGCACGATCTCAGTCATCCCGGCATCAAAGCATCAGCACGGCTTGTTGCATCACGATACGTCTGGCCTCATGTGAACCGCGACTACCACGCTTGGGCTCGAGCATGTCAAGATTGCGGACGAGCAAAAATTTCTCGCCATGTGCACGCACCTTTAAGCACATTTTCACCCCCTTCTGCTCGCTTCCAACATGTACATATAGATTTAATTGGTCCACTTCCTTGTGTAAATAATTATAAATATTGTCTCACAGCTATAGATAGATTTACTCGATGGCCTGAAGTCCAACCACTCCAGGGCATCACCGCTGAAGAAGTCGCAGAAGCTCTCATCACATGCTGGATTTCTCGATTTGGCAACCCTGTTCGCATTACAACCAATCAAGGCTGCCAATTCGAATCACATCTGTTCAAAATACTCAGTGACACCCTAGGCTCAGAGCGCCTTCGAACCACAAGCTACCACCCAGCATCCAACGGAATGATCGAGCGTTTTCACAGGCATCTCAAATCAGCAATTATGTGCCACCCAAATTTAACTTGGCTCGAAGCTCTACCACTCGTTCTACTGGGCATCCGATCCTCCATCAAAGAAGATCTCAATACTTCACCAGCTGAACTCGTGTACGGAGAACCTCTCCGCATTCCAGGCGAATTTCTCCTCTCACCTACTTCAAACACAGAGACTCAGTCAGAATTCATCAACAGACTTCGTCAGCAAATGTCACAATTACGTCCCGTTCCTGCATCAAGACACGGCAAACAAGACGTCTTTATTTTTAAAGAATTGGCAACGTGCTCGCATGTCTTCCTAAGAGATGACACCGTGCGCGGCGCCTTGCGTCCACAATATTCCGGCCCTCACCAGGTAACAAATCGGGATGATAAAACAATAACTCTGATCATCAGAGGAAAAGAAGTTCGAGTCAGCATTGACAGAGTTAAACCAGCATACATCATATCTGATGAACAAACTCAACTCTCAAATCAAATTGTGAATAAAAATAAAAATGTAAATATTAATTTAAATTCTAATGTAAATAAAAATTCAAACCGAGTTGTTGACAAAAATTCAATTTTAAATTCAAAACTTGACTCTGATCAAAATTTCTCTCAGAAAATGATCAAAATCAAAATCAAAACGCAAATGACCAAGAAAATTTATACACAACTCGTTCCGGACGTAAAGTAAAATTTACAAAATATTTCTAATCAAACAAGGTCAACTCACAACTCCTCACTCAACCAACCTTCTTTTCCCGCCATTCACCTTCCCGCTAAAAATTACCTTCCTCAGCAATTTTTTTTCTCTCTCTCCTGATTGGTCCAACTCTCGAACCAAATTCTGTATAAATACAGGCGCCATTTTGAATAAATTAACCAGTCTTACTCAAGCTGTCAAGAAGACCACATCATGGAAGCCGACTACGATTTCGCCATCAAATCTCTCAAACGTCTGACGGGAAGAAGAAGAAGCAATACTTATGGAAAGCTGCCGTCAGCCGTCACATGGACACTGCCATACAGCCCAGCCTTCCGAAAATACGGGCACGATGTCACATCACTGGCCCAACACCCACAGCGTATGACTCTACCGGAACGCAATAAAACTCCAAAACACTCCAGATCCAACGCGTCCGGCCTTGCATCTGAAGCCACCACGCTGGCACGTCAACACAATCTCACTTGTGACCAACAAAAAATCAAGATGTGCCACCGCCTTGGAAAAATGTTAAAAAGGGAGAAAACATCCAATCCATCAAATGGACTGCCACTCACTGTCACGGCATCCACTGCTCAACAGGCCCATCGCAATTTTCCAAAAATTACAGTAAATTATGAGGACATCAGTAAAGTACCGCACAAACTGCTTGCGTACGCACCACCAATAATCAAACGCATGGGAGGTCAAGGCATCCACATTAACATATGCTCAGAATGCAACCTCTGCAGCAATTTATGCACTTGCATTCCTGTCACGTGCTTTCCCTGCACACACAAATTTTGTTTGTGCCGGCAAGCCTCTTACTGCCATGTCCCAGTCCTATTGGATGAAATTTCCCTACTCGACCTATTTTGCACCACCAATAAATGCAAAGATCACTTAGTAGAATTTCTCGAAATTCAATTGAGACAAAAAACGCAGCAAAAACCCTCCAACTAATAACACGTCCCTTCCAGGACAATTTTCTTTCGTTTTTTGTTTCAGAGCTCCTTTCTCTGAGGGGGCTGGTGTAGCGACATTACATGCTCGCTCACAGTACTACAACCAATCACAGTGCTCCCCGCACAGCTTCACTGCCGCGAAATTCAAACACCTAACCCGCGGCGACCTGGAGATATGAATATGTTCAAGATCGCCCGCGGCAACTTCGCGGACGGTGCAAATGCGCCAATCAGTCACACTCGCCTGACATGCGACACATTCCGCAACGCTGATTGGCGCGTTCGTCAAACGACCGGCCGTACATATATCGCCACCTCGGACCCTACATCCAGTGCTCATTCACCAGCCAAGCGGATACCGGACTCCTCACTCGGACCTCTCACTCAACCAGGATTCTGCCTTCTCTCTTGCACACTCCCACTCGTGCCGAGTCGCCAAGCAGTTCCCAGGCGCCACGTCATCCTCTGCCGCTGAGTCCCGACGCAGCATCCATAGCCGCGCTACGCCGAGTCCAGACGCAGCCGTCAGCCGCCGCACACTGGACGAAAATACCCTTATGCTCGGACATGGGGGGTCAAGTCAATCTGCAGAAAACCTCAACTTTTTGACAAAAAGTAGTATTTTAGAACCCAATTGTAACTTTCCTGACATTGTTTTTTTTTTCCTCGAGCCAGCACTATACCTCACCATTGTCGAATAACGGGTTCTTGGTGCGGTTTGAAATTTTGACGCTAAAATTTCGTGTTTTATTTTGCCTTAAAAAGATGTGTTAATCTTTTTTTCAACAAACGCCGATACAATAGTCATTTTCACCATTGCATGGAGATAATTTTCGACCTATAGTTTTTTAAAATCATGCAAATATAGATGTATGTAGTGATGGTTTTTGTTCAAATTTAACATTTGAAGGTTTAAAAAAATTAAAATACAGTTTCAACAGGCTATTTAATCTTATTTAATGTGAACTTTGAGCTAGTAGTGTTTATTACAACTTGGAAAAGCCACCTCAATGATTTTTAGCTGCGATAAACTGCGGATACGAGAAATAATCGTGTAATAGCACGACGCGGCGCACATTGGAGCGAGTCAATGGGTGAGGGTCGGACACGAAATACACTACTGAAAATAAAAATGCGATTGTTTCTACAGTCAAAAAACACATTATATAGGGTGATTCTTGTGGAAAACACACAAAAAATTTTGAAAAAAATAAAAAAAATAAAAAAAATAAAAAAAAAATTAAAAAAAAAAATAAAAAAAAAAAAATAAAAAAAAAAAAAAATAAAAAAATGAAAATAAGTTACAAGGATGTCGGTTTTAAAGAAAAATAGCCAAAACAACTCGAAAAAGCAAAGATAGGAGCGCGAAACCAGCCATGTCCGGGCACAAGGACGTTTTCGTCCAGTGTGCGCCGGCTACAACTGAACGGACCGTTCGATTCTATCGAACTGTTCACCCTTTAAAACGGCCCTTTTCAGGGCCACCATACGAGCACCTACAAACTTTTCAAATTTTGGCCGCCGAACTTCAAATTCCAGCTCTCTGTGCGAGGGTAGATGTAAATAGCTTCAACGATTCCTCAGGATAATAAGAAAAGATAAAATCAACAACACACTTATGTGCAGTAAAATAATAATAACACTCATTGTCAGTAAAAAAAAGGTTCAGAAGGAGGGCCCCCTTCATGTCATCTCTTCGACATTTTATAGAACGAATCCCTGATGATCTGTGTTGCTCTTTTATTGGTCTTTGTTACCGCGGCGAGACCAGAAACCGGTACTGGTGCTGTTAAGTATTCAAGTAATTTAATCAGTTTTTACTTTAAGTTTCTATCTATGATATTTTTATTCTTATTTTATTCTAAGTTAATTTTGATGACCCATTTCCAATCTATCTCTCACACACTTTCTCTTTCTCTCTAGAAACTCGCTTCTTCCCTCTCCACCTCTCTCTTATCTCTCTCTCTCTCTCTTTTCTTTTCTCTATCTCTCTCTCTCTCACTGTCAAGGTCTGCGACTGAGCAGTCCGAGTGGGGGTTGATCTGACCAAAGCATGTGCGCACTGCGCATGCGCGGGCAGAGCAACCCCTGCGACGGCTGGCCTCAACTCGCAGCCCTTAAACAGTGAGAATCAGTTCCCTAGACAAACTCCCCGAGAAAAGTCGAGCGAGGCCTCTCTGGTAAAATCACTTCTCGTTCTAGCCAAGACGCCAAGTCTTTGCTAGTTCCATTTTCTTTGTTGACGTGCGCCTTGCACTCTTAATTCACCCATTTGTTGTTACCTTGTAGATTACTCATTATTTAGTTTCTACATTGTCATCAATTATCAGTTCCGTTGCTAAGTTTTATCGTGTTAAAATCATATATTCAAAATTATACAGTCCACTTCATCAAATCAACTATCTATTTAATCACCGTGTTATCTCCGAATTTAAAGCTCCACCCCAGTCGGCACCCCCAGTGCTTCAGTGCCACTGAGCCGACTGAGAGCATCTCCTGTTTGTCACCTTCAAAGTTCCACCACAGTCGGTACCCCCCAGTGCTTCAGTGCCACTGAGCCGACTGAGAGCTTTGAAGTCTGACCAAACATTCATCTACGTAATTTAACGGTCCATATACTCAAATCTCAAACCAAACAGCTACCGAGGTCAAACATTTTGGTTACCCCGGGCCGGATTTTAAGAATCGGTTTATAGTTTTTGTAAATAACAATCCGTCCTGTTATTTTATTTCGTTACTTTTAAATCGCCCATGTTTTTCACTCGCATTTTATCTCGTGTCGCTAACGCGTTTTTATTTTACTTAATAATTTGTGTTTTCCCTGTATCACGCGTATTCGTTATTTAATTGTAATTTTATCCCAAAATGTCGGGCATTTTAAAAACTCGACTAGAACGTTTGCATAAAAGGCTTGAATTAGCCACAGAAGCTGAAAAACTAATCGATCAAGATGAAAAACACAAAGGTGTATTTTTAGAACGCTGTTCTAAAATATCGGAAGACCTCTCTGAATTTGAAGATGTCCTTGAGCGTTATCAGGAAGCCTATGTCACAGAAAACCCTGGTGATAGCTCTATCCACGCAAAAATCATGGAACAATCCAAAGCTTATGAGGATTTGTATTACCCTCTCTGCTCCACTTACAAAAAACTCTGTGCTGCTGAAGCTCAGGCTTTTTCTCAAAACTCCGAAAAAAGCCACAGTTCAAACTCTCACTCGAACGTGCGTCTCCCGAAAATTGAGCTAAAAATCTTCGGGGGAGCACTCTCAGAATGGCCGACATTCTGTAAAAATTTTGCATCATTGATTCACCGAAATCCATCGTTGGACAATGTTGCCAAATTCCACTACTTGATCTCATCGCTCTCTGGCCCTCCTCTCACTATCGCCACGGAACTTGATATTACGTCTGATAACTATCAAATTGCGTGGGATAACCTGGTAAAACGTTACCAAAACACTAGATTGTTAGCGTCTGAAATTCTCGGTAAATTGCTTAATTATTCGCCAATCAATAAAGAATCCAAGGATCAACTCTCAAACTTTCTTACAGTTTTCGAAGAGGGCATTCAATCATTACAATCGCTTAAAATCGCAGACCTTGCCGATTTTATGCTTTTGTTTTCTGCTCTGCGCGTGCTCCCAATCGGCACAAAAAAGGCCTTTGAACGAGATTTTATTGATACTAAAATACCAACTATCAAACAACTTCTAAATTTTATTCGTGAGCAATCAATTATTCACGAAGTTGCTCAAATCAGTTCTCAAGATTTGAAAAATGAATCAAAATCAGATAAAGCTCGTCATCCGAACAAAAATATCAAAAGCGCTCTTCTTGTGGCACCAGAAAAGTCCAAAGGTTGTCCGTGTTGCAATGGTCCACATTTGCTTTTCTCTTGCCACAAGTTTAGAAACTTGGATATTTCTGATCGGCGAGCCTCCGTTCAAAAGTGGGATCTTTGCTTCAACTGTCTTCGACCAGGGCACCGAGTTCAGAAATGCAATAACGAAAAACGTTGTTCAATCTGCAACGCTGCGCACCACTCAATGTTGCACGTTGCGTCAACAACGCTTTCTCCAAATGCTGCGCCTTTCAATAGTGCATCGAATTGGAGACAAGGCAATGCCACCCAGGCAAAGGCCGACCCCTCAGTCTCTTTAGCAGCCGTTGCAAGAGGCGCGAATGAGTGCACAGTTGTCTTAGGATCGGCATTGTTTCAAATTCAAGGACCCGGGGGGCGATTTCACTCTGTCCGAGGAGTGATCGACTCGGCCGCATCCACGTCATTCATCACAACCAGATGTGCTAAGAGAATAGGGCTGTTTTACGAGCGCGTCGCTCATCCAGTTTTTGGAATCGGGGGTCTCCCCTCAGCTCACATCTTAGGCAAGGCCACTTGCTATCTCAAGCCACTCGAAAGCGATGACCCAATTCTATCGACAGAGACATTGGTCATTGAAAATATTACATCTAATCTACCATGCGTTCATCTGCCAAGCACGGTTCGGTCTCATTATGCAAACTTGCCATTGGCTGATGATAAGTTCGATTCTCCCAATGTAGTGGAATTCCTCATCGGAGGAGACGCATTTCCATTTATTTACACAGGTGACAAGAAGGTGGGTCCGGAAGGAATTCCTCCCGCACTTTCAAGCATATTTGGCTGGGTAATTACGGGCAGAGTCAGTCTTGGCAATAGTAAGGCTGCCTCTCGCGCTACCGCCCTCTTATCATCCACCGCCACCACAGACTCACTTTTGCGGAAATTTTGGGAAGTAGAAGAGATGCCGAAAATTGCTCATGCTCACCCTGATGACGTCATTTGCGAAAAATTCTACAAGGAGCGCCACTATCGCACTGTCGATGGGCGTTACGTTGTTCCACTTTTACTACGTGAAAATGCATCTCAATTAGGGGATTCTCAAAGTCTCACTCTCAATCGCTTATCAGGCATTGAGCGCCGACTCAACAAGGATGCGGTACTCAAAGCTGGTTATGAGGGCTTTTTAGATGAATATGAAAAGTTGGGTCACATGACTGAGGTCCTACCCCACAACTCTTCCAAAGCAGCGAATTACATTCCTCATCATTGTGTAGTTAAAGATAGCACTAGTACAAAATACCGAGTGGTATTTGACGGGTCTCAGCGCACTAGCTCAGGAATTTCCTTGAACGATATTGTATATGCTGGTCCGAAACTTCAGCAAAACATTTTTGATATAATTTTTAAATTCAGAACCCATCAGGTGGTTTTTACGTGCGATATACGTAAAATGTACAGACAAATTTTAATTCGCCCTGAAGATAGAAAATATCAACACATTTTTTGGCGCCAAAATGGCAAAATCAAAGATTACGAGCTAAACACCGTAACATACGGTGTTGCATCTGCTCCTTACGCGGCTCTGCGCACCATCAACCAACTTGCACACGATGAGGGTCACAAATACCCATTAGCTGCAAAAGTCATTCGTGAAGATATATATGTTGACGACATTGCTACAGGGTGTCGCAACGTTCAAGAAGCTGTTCAGCTTCAGCAACAGACCATTTCTCTCCTTGAACTGGGTCGCTTTGAAGTCGGAAAATGGGCAAGCAATCGCCCTGAATTGCTCAGCCAAATTCCTCCCGAGGATTGCGTCACATCGTTTGATTTAACCGATGAAAATTCTATCCTAAAACTTTTAGGCATACGGTGGGACGCAAGTTCTGATAGTTTTTTCTATTACGCGCAATCAACTCCACACAAGGTCACAAAAAGAAATATTCTGTCTCAAATCGCCAAGATTTATGACCCTCTTGGCTGGCTCTCACCAGTCGTCTTTAAAGCAAAAATCATCATGCAACAACTCTGGTTGCAAGGGGCTGACTGGGACTCTCCAGTGTTGCCACCTCTCGATACTGAATGGAGCAAATTTTGCGAAAATTTACCATCCATCAGTAGCATCAAAATCGACCGTTGCGTCACGTTAGACGACGCAAACAGTCATTCACTCATCGGTTTTTGTGACGCCTCGCAGTCTGGCTACGCTGCAACAGTGTATCTGCGCTCTGAGACACTTTCCTCTGTAAAGGTTGCACTTCTTGCCGCAAAATCTCGAGTGGCGCCAACAAAAACTATCTCAATTCCTCGACTAGAGCTGTGCGGAGCTCAGCTTCTATCAACATTGATCAACCATTGTAAAACCTTATTGAATGATAAATTAAGCATTGAAATCTATTCACTTTCACTGATTCGGAGGTTGTTCTTGCTTGGTTGAAAACAATACCGTGTCAGCTCAAAACTTTTGAGGCAAATAGAGTGACATTCATTCTAGAAAATGTCGAGCCGACCGCCTGGCGACACGTGGCTTCCGGCGATAATCCTGCAGATGTGGCATCACGGGGCTGTGCACCAGAAAATCTTCAAAATCATGATCTTTGGTGGACAGGCCCAAAATGGCTGACATCGCCCATCGACACTTGGCCCAACTCTTATGGAAATGGTTCAAAATATCGTACTCAAATTGCAACCGGTATCAAATCAAGCACCACGCCTCCTGTCCTTTTGGCAGTCAACTCCGAATTCGCTGATCAATTTTTTGCGAAATATTCAAATTTCTCAAAAATGCAGCGCATAGCAGCTTGGATGCTTCGATTTATTTCAAATTTACGCCTCGCAGCCAACAAACGAATCAAAACCTCAACCCTTTCAGTCACAGAGCTCAACTGTGGCCAATCAGCTCTCGCTAAATTGGTACAACACAAACATTTCGCCGCTGACCTTCAAAACTTAAGGAACGGCCGTGAAGTATCAAAAAATTTGAAGGCGCTCCAACCCTTCATCGACCACCAGGGTCTCCTCAGGGTGGGGGGTAGGCTGCGCAACGCTAACTTGCCTTTCAAATCAACGCATCCGATCTTGCTGCCTAAGCATGATCAATTTGTCAATTTACTCATTGATGCCTTTCATCAAAGGTATTTGCACGCCGGTCCACGACTTCTCCAGTCTCTTCTAGCCAGAGAATTTTGGATCCTCTCTGCTCGATCAATCATCAAATCACGACTGAGCAAATGTCTCACCTGTTTCAGAGTTAAGCCCGTTAACTCGCATCCTGCGATGGGAGACCTACCCCCATCTAGAGTGACACCGTCGAAAGTCTTTTCGGAAGTCGGCATCGACTTCGGAGGTCCATTTACAATCCGCGAACACAAGCGAAGAAACCCGAAGCTGTCAAAAGCTTATCTTTGTTTGTTTGTGTGCATGGCGACCAAAGCCGTGCATCTCGAAATTGTGAGCGACCTCTCAAGTGCCGCTCTCTTAGCCTGCTTTGACCGTTTCACAAGCCGCCGCGGTTTATGCCACAAAATATACAGTGATAATGGCACAAATTTTACAGGTGCCAAACGCCAACTGTCAGAAGTTTTCGACTTTTTGATGGCCAATCACGACCACATTCGGACTCAACTTTCGTCACGAAAAATCGAATGGATCTTTATTCCACCAGCTGCTCCACATTTTGGTGGCTTGTGGGAGGCAGGGATCAAATCTGCCAAATATCACCTCAAGCGAGTCGTTGGAGAACAAACTTTGACTTTTGAAGAAATTACAACAATTTTTTCAAAAATCGAAGCCATGATGAACTCGCGCCCACTTTGCTCTCTGTCAACTGATGTGTCAGAAATTGATGTCTTAACACCAGGCCATTTTTTAATTGGTGGTCCACTTATCTCTGTACCTGAATACGACCTCACAGAGACTCCAATTAATAGGCTATCAAGATGGCAGCTATTGCAACAAATCACCCAGCAGTTTTGGCGCGTTTGGTCACGTGACTACCTCCACACTCAGCAACAACGCAACAAGTGGCACGAAAACCAGAGCAATCTAAAGGCAGGTACCATCGTCATTGTAGCAGATAATGACACCGCACCAACTCACTGGAAGAAAGGGATCATCGATGCAATCCACCCCGGCAAGGACAATGTAACTCGTGTCGTCACGGTCCGCACCACAACGGGAACCTTCAAGAGACCTGCGGTCAAGGTTTATCCACTCCCAACTCAATAATGTATATAGTTATAGTTATAGGTATAGATACAGCTATAGTTATAATTGTAGTTATGTATGTAGGTTTGTATTCATAGCATATTGTTTTTTATTAAACCCGGCAAGGGTTCAAGGTGGGGGGGTATGTTAAGTATTCAAGTAATTTAATCAGTTTTTACTTTAAGTTTCTATCTATGATATTTTTATTCTTATTTTATTCTAAGTTAATTTTGATGACCCATTTCCAATCTATCTCTCACACACTTTCTCTTTCTCTCTAGAAACTCGCTTCTTCCCTCTCCACCTCTCTCTTATCTCTCTCTCTCTCTCTTTTCTTTTCTCTATCTCTCTCTCTCTCACTGTCAAGGTCTGCGACTGAGCAGTCCGAGTGGGGGTTTGATCTGACCAAAGCATGTGCGCACTGCGCATGCGCGGGCAGAGCAACCCCTGCGACGGCTGGCCTCAACTCGCAGCCCTTAAACAGTGAGAATCAGTTCCCTAGACAAACTCCCCGAGAAAAGTCGAGCGAGGCCTCTCTGGTAAAATCACTTCTCGTTCTAGCCAAGACGCCAAGTCTTTGCTAGTTCCATTTTCTTTGTTGACGTGCGCCTTGCACTCTTAATTCACCCATTTGTTGTTACCTTGTAGATTACTCATTATTTAGTTTCTACATTGTCATCAATTATCAGTTCCGTTGCTAAGTTTTATCGTGTTAAAATCATATATTCAAAATTATACAGTCCACTTCATCAAATCAACTATCTATTTAATCACCGTGTTATCTCCGAATTTAAAGCTCCACCCCAGTCGGCACCCCCAGTGCTTCAGTGCCACTGAGCCGACTGAGAGCATCTCCTGTTTGTCACCTTCAAAGTTCCACCACAGTCGGTACCCCCCAGTGCTTCAGTGCCACTGAGCCGACTGAGAGCTTTGAAGTCTGACCAAACATTCATCTACGTAATTTAACGGTCCATATACTCAAATCTCAAACCAAACAGCTACCGAGGTCAAACAGGTGCTTTATATACACCTAAATCAAACCGGTTTTTTATAAACTTTCCGCGAGAAGATAAGACGCAGTGCCTGATAACAGAGGGCTCATTGGCGCAAAGACAAGATGAAACAAAAACGTTTTCTCTTCCAAGAATTAAATCGGAAATATTGAGGTATGAAGCTGTTGCAAACTTTTGCTACAGACTTATTAATAGTTGATTATGAGGTAATACCCTGTAAAAATAACAATTAGCTCACTAAAAAATCACGAAATCCACTCCTAAACTCACAAAATGCTTTTAAACGCGAGACCGTAATGGCGGCCGGGGCCGCGGTTTGCATTGGGGTTCCCTATCTTCAATCAGCGCCATCTACACGAGGTGTTCTCGCAACACCACACAAGAAGAAGAAGAAGAAGCATACAATTGCCATAAGAAAACCGCGGCCTCGGCCGCCATTACGGTCTCGCATTTAAAAGCATTTTGTGAGTTTAGGAATGAATTTCGTGATTTTTTAGTGCGGTAATCGATATTTTTACAAGATATTACCCCTTATTCAACTATTAATAAGCCTGTAGCAAAAGTTTGCAACAGCTCCATTATGAGCAATCTGCGTTTATTGACACCATAAGAATAAGTATTTTGCTACGGCAATAGAAACGATTCAGTGATGGCGTTACGATCAAAATTGGATGCAAACAAACATTCCATCACGCTTGTTTACCCATAGTTAATATAGCAAATGCGAACTCACACGGGGGAAAAAAAGACTGGTATAGAATCTACTATCTGCACTGATTTTGTAGTCAGTTATCAAGGAGATGGTAATTGCAACGTACGTACATTATGGTAAATTAAGGTAACTTGCCTATGGTAAATTAAGTTAGCCTCACCCAGTGGCGCAGCGTCCGATTTGGCAACGTTCCAGTTTGTCCATTTAAACCCATGAAAAATATCGAACTATTGGGTGTTTGGTGAACACCTTCGCAGTCGATATTTTATATGGGTTATAATGGACCCATCATAACGCAACGTTGCCAAATTTGCACGCTACGCCACTGAATACATAATGAGAAAAGGTTAAATTGATAGAAATTGAGTGGCTATCTTTTCAGGAACCTTTAAATTGAGGTTGGAAAACGGTGGGATTCGGTGGAAAGCTCAAGGTCAGTCCCGACCCCCAATGGATCTGTTATTGCATACTTTTGCTACAACAATATAGAACCTTGCTTCTTATGTAAAATTCAGCGAAAATAACGATGCGCACATTAAAAACGTTCAAAATCAACTCATTAACTCAGGAAATCACTTCAACTTCAAACAGCCCGCGCAACACTAGACACTATTTTGCACCGGTATGCTACTACATAGACAGAACCACGGTGCATAAGTGAACAACATCGTAACTACAAAATGATGGACTTTCTTTTTTAATACGTAAAATAGAAGCTGCATTTGCTGTCTGATCTTTTTGGATTATCAAAGATTACAAAATAATACAAGAAATGTACGCATCTAAACGAAACATTCCAATGTTTGTAAGTTCTGTTCATGTTTACCTAAACGAGATGGTTCCATCTATGTAGTTACAAGTCGGTGATATACTGTATATTGTAGAGCGGGTTGTTTGAGATGGAAGGTATTTTCTGAGTTAATGAGTGGATTTTGAAAGTTTTTAATGTGCGCATCGTTATTTTCGCCGAATTTCACGTTAGAAACAATGATTTATATTGATGAAGCAAAAGTACGCAACAGACCCATTCCAACTATAAAATTGATCGTTTCATTCAACCCAATGTCCAGGCAAGTTTACCGCATTTTATCGCTTGAGCCGAAGTCAGTCATCATTATAGTAAATCTAACCTCTATAACTTTCTTTGGAGTGATATGAACTTTTAGGACATACTGTGTCAGCATATTTTTCATGCGCATTAGTAGTAAGTTGGTCGCTTCACGACAAACAATAGACCTGTCAATCAAACACCCCCCCCACCACCCCCCAGCACTAAGTGCCAATGACCATCCTCATACATTTCACCCTGGACCACCCTGGAGATCCCCCCCCCCCAGTTGGAGGTCATCGTCTATCCTGCAAGGAGCCCTCCCCCCCCCCCCCCCATCCCCTTTCCGCTTTAGCCTCTTAAATACAATCCAAAAACAAAAACCGTGAATCGTTAACCCATTAAATGTATGGATGAGAGAAAAAGATAAAGAAACAGAGGATGTCAATGTGCTTAGAACAAATTAGTTACGCACCATAGATGAGGCATGACAAGGGGGGAGGGGAAACAAGATGTATTGATAGTGGAAAGATAAATGGAACGAACAGAGTGGCTGCTGAGATTTCAATTGAAAATCGATGTTTGGTCACAAGAGAGATGGCTAAAATGAAATGCATTGTCGGCTAGACTCGCCAAAAAAAGACGCGAAGATGTGGGGGTGGGAGACAAAAAACAAAAACCATGAATCGTTAGCCCATTAAAGGTATGGATGAGAGAAAAAGATAAAGAAACAGAGGATGTCAATGTGCTTAGAACAATTACGCACCATAGATAAGGCATGACAAGGGGTAGGGGAAACGGGATGTATTGATACTTGAAAGATAAGTGGAAAGAGCAGAGTGGCTGCAGAGATTTCAATTGAAAATCCCTGTCACAGGAGAGAGGGCTAAAACGAAAATGCATTGTTGATGGCTAGACACGCCAAAAAAAGACGCAAAGATGTGGGGGGTGGGAGACAACAAACAAAAACAGTGTCGAAGGATAAGGTAAAAATTAGTAACGGTCCATTTATTGAGTGTTGAAATAGCACCTGTATTATAAGGTAAAACAAAAGGGCTAAGTGGGTCCGTATCTGCGTGTCGCAGTGAGAGAGAGACAAATGCACGGAAAATGGTCACAATGACACTTTGACATCTTTAGAAAGACGAAGTGGCGAGATCAAAGATAACGAAGAGTCCGCTACGCTATGTATTCGTGTGAGAGAGAGCGGATACGTCTCCCCCCCTCTCTCTCTCGCTCTCACCGTGTGTATCGTGGAAAATCTAACCAAGCAATCGCAGGCGTTTTTTTTGGCACGAACACCTTCAATGCGTTGGCATTGCATAAAGCGAAGATTGAAGGAAAAACATATTCACCTTCTATACTTTTTATCGTTAATCGAAACAGTTCGGTGAATTATGAGTGTCAACGGAAAGGACAGCAAGGACCGATGTGTTTAGTTAAACACCAAATGAACAGCTTAGATAAAATAACTTCCAAATTTGAGAATATTGAAACGCGCGAACAAAATAACCCACTTCTATGTTGTTATAAAAATAGCCTCTTATCGGGTCTAAAAGATAACAACTAAATTGATCTATTTTATGAGTGGGCTCAAACTGCGGCAAACATGTAGAGCCTTCGCTATTTTTTTCGGTTCTAATTACAAATCGGTGATTTATGCGCTATTTGGTCACCTCTAATCTAGTGATAACAATGAAGTTGTTAAAGTGATTTGATTACATTTCAATAATTTATCGAACGTTAGGAAATGCCCACAAGTCGGATATACCCGTATTTACCAGAGGCTAGAGTGGTAATGATTTGCAGGTAAGTAATTGCGGCAAGTAAAACGTTAACTATACATTACAGGTGTCGGGTACAAATCGTGGCATATCATTACATAGATGATATTAATCTTACCATGTGAGGATGAAAAGAGAGAGAGAGAGAGAGAGAGAGAGAGAGAGAGAGAGAGAGAGAGAGAGAGAGAGAGAGAGAGAGAGAGAGAGAGAGAGAGAGAGAGAGAGAGAGAGAGAGAGAGAGAGAGAAGAGAGAGAGAGAGAGAGAGAGAGAGAGAGAGAGAGAGAGAGAGAGAGAGAGAGAGAGAGAGAGACGCGCCAATAGAGTATTTTATCAAGGGTAAAAGAATCAGTGACCAGAGAGGGTAGGTGGGCTAAAAAAAACTGGTCGCCCAATTAGCGCACAGGTGCAGGGATGATGCACAGCTTAAACTGCGTTAGTGGGTCAACCCCTAAATCTAGTGGGTCAGCCTTTAACATTGAGGGCGTGACCTAAAGAGATGACCTAAAGACGGATGATCATCCATGACCAACATCCAATTTTTAATCTACTCAGATAATTTCGGAAGAAGGGTTTTCTCTCTCGTTTTTTTCTTCCACAATCTCTCTCCCTCTTTTTATTTTCTAAGGAGTGCGTTTTAAGCTAGTTTTTCAAAAACACACACACACAGCGAATTTCTTTATCATTTTTTTTCCGAAGTGAATTTCAGAAATACAGCTCTCTCTTTCTTTTCTCTATTTTCTCACAGTCGTACTGATAGTAAATTTCCCCCCCCCTCACTTTTTCAAGTGAACATCGGACATTTTTACGTGTACTTTTTCTCTCTCTCTTTCGTATATCATTAAAATAAACGGTTTTTTTGTGTAAATCAAGGTAAGTTGCATGTTTTTTCTGTAATTAGCGCAAGTACCCCCCCCCCCCCCCCAATCAAAAAGTGTTGATTTTAAGAAGTGTTTTTTTTTATTCTTTATTTTTGGCGCGTGTCAACTACGATAGTTGGGACATTGATTTTTACCGTTTTAAAAAACTGCTTGAAATTACGAAAACAATAAATAAATAAATAAAAAAAGTTCCTCAATAGGTTGTTTTGACCCCCGACAAAATTTAACATAATGAGTATTATGTCAAGAAAAAACAAACAAAAACTTTAAAAAAGAAAAAAAGAAAAGTAGTTTCGGCGATTGTTTATTTTAACGTGAATTTTTAAAATTGCCAAACAAAGTTTCAAGTTTATTTTTAGGAGACTTGACAAAAAACAAAAACTACAAATGGTTTATTTCTTGACACGTTTTAACACAAGCCAAATTTCTTGTTTCAATTTTCCGTTACCATTTAAAAAATTTGTTGTGCTAAAAAATTTTACAAGCACCTGCAAAAGTTTCATTTCGATTTCACTTGCTAGCGTAAAAAAGTCCATGACCATATTTAACGAATAATTGTGGTGTGATTGTTGCACAGCAAAAAAAAAAAAAAAAAAAAAAAAAAAAAAAAAAAAAAATGCTAAAATAACTGTGCTATAATTTGAAAGACCATTCTAACCGTGGGGGTTTTTTCTGTTCGTTATAGATAAATGGCTGTTCCAAAGACTGTAGGTATAAGTGACAAGACATATAGACTTAAGAACTCTAACGTCAGGCGTGAGTTATTTCCCAAACCTTTAGCCAAAAATTTAGACAAGACCGATTCTTCAATAGAGCCTTTAGCCGTAAATTTAGACAAGACCATTACATTGCACGAAACGATTACACTAGACGAGACAATCACACTAGACGAAACGTTGACAGTAAACGATACGATTACGCTAGACGAAACGCTGACAGTAAACGAGAACGATGACGATGACGTGTTCTATAATGCCTTTTTAAATCTGTCGGTTCCTTCGATACCGAGCCCTTTTAAGCACCGAGAAATTTTGGACGACTTTACACCATTCAACGTCTCGACACCGGTAAAACGGCCGATATACAGTATCGATGGAACGATGGGTTTGACGACACTAGCGGACAAAACGACACGTATTGATTTAATGGACACTTTCATACTTCCGAAGCCACAATTATCACCTGACAGGCCTACTCCTATGATCACGCATCGTTTCCTAGTGGATGATAGAACATTCCTTAAGTGTATTATTGATTTACTAGAGGACGATGTGTTTTTACCGGACTCACCGTTACTGACATCGGACACGCCAAGAACCACAAAAAAACGGATGGCAGAAAATTCAATAAGTTCCGTCACAAAAAAGGCGATGAGGTCTTCCGCCTCTTTTGAAACACCGTCGCTGCACATAGAGTGCAATGGTATGATTCATCTTGAGTACAGGAGTGATGTAAATCCGTACGGCCATCGTCAGCAAGACTATGGGGTGTGCGAGGAACCACACGACTGTCCTCATTATGACCGTCATCAAAACAAATATCATTATTATGAGTGCACCGGAGTCGGCCATTACTTAAAATGCGCCGACGACGGTGAGTGCTTCATAGGTAATGACATTTTGTTCGACGATTGTCAGGATGGATGCACCATGCGACCGACAATGTAAAAAGTAGCCGGAGGACTTGTAAATATTGTAAACATTGTACAAATTGACTTTAAATACTAACCGACTCATACTTATACCTACTCTCTCAACAGTATGGTACTGCCGGTGCTGAACAGTTCAGAAGTGGAACGCGTGATCGAGGAAAGCAAAATGGAGGCGCTGGTCGTTAACAATTATGCGAGGCACTTGGAAGCCCGGGAAGTAGTATGGCCCTCCAATGAATCCTTAACTTCACAAGAAGTGCGACGGGTAAAAAACTATATTCAATAATAGTTGTTCTATTACTTTTTATCAATTCTTTACTTCTTAACATTTTAAAAACAATTCAATTTTTTGACAAAAAGAAAAAAAATCGACATTTTTAAGAGCTCTATAATAACCGGAAGATAAACATTGTTGCCAAATTGCACAAGTCGCCAGTGAGCCACAGAGTCAAGACTAATAATTGGAAAACGGAAGTTCAATCAAAATGTTGATACTTGTGAGCGTCTAAAACAGTAAAAAAACTATCATAATATGATTTGTTGAATGGGGTTCAAGTTTTTTATGCATCAGCAATAATTTTTTATAAACTAGGTATCAGTGGTACTGTGAAAAAGGTTCCACTTTCATAATTTCGGGGAGGGGGGGGGGTAATTTTTATGAGCATTATAAGAGATACGTATTGTATGATTGTTATAGATGGAGGAAGAGCCTATACTAGACTCTGCAAACAATTCGCAATTTTGGGAAGATGATTCTGAGCTAAACGATTGGTTAGCAGTAATGCCGTTGACAGAAAACGAGTTAACAACAAATGCCTGCTTAGCAGTGTCGCAATCGGCGGAACATGACCCAGTAAGTATGAATTTACAAAAAAACCTAGCCTAACCTAACCTAACCTAACCTAACCTAACCTAACCTAACCTAACCTAACCTAATCTAACCTAACCTAACCTAACCTAACATAACATAACATAACCTAACGTCTAAGTTTTACATTTCAGGAAAAAAATTTACGGAAAATTGAATTAAAATGAGTAATTTATTGTATTCAGTTTTACTCTTAAACGAAGAATCAAAAATCCCTCTATTTATTATTTTTCATGATTTTTATTATTAGAGAAATGTTTAAAGTCATTTTAGGCTTAAACAGTTAAAAGAGTCTCACGTATAGTTGATGCAACACTTTTACGAAAAAAATCGTGAAATAAAAAATTAAAAATATTAAAAATTTGAAAAATTGAGAGAGAGAGATGATAGAATGAGAATTAAAACTTCATTAACTTGACTTTTATATCGTGTATTATTTTATACGTGCAATCATATTGATAAAGTGTATTTTTTTCTGAATGCCGTAGATTCAAAATGATCGATCTAGACACGAGGCGTCTTATCCTCAGCTCCCCCCAAGAACGTCTGACTCTCCCACTACACTGAGGGTTCTACCACCGAAGAAGCGCTATTTGCTTATGCACGGTGCAGGCAACCCTTCGACCTCTCAGGATACGCCATTTAGCAGAATGTCTCGTAGGTCACCTCCATCGATTGACCTTCCAGCGCCACCATCGCCGCCATCGCCGCCAGCGCCGCCATCGCCTCCATCGCCTCCATCACAGCAGTCTGTACAGACTCCACTACAGCACCGGCAGTCAGCGTCTAGTGGTAATATTAGTCTAAGTTCTCATTTAAATTTTAGGGTGCTAGGAGAAGAAGCGAGGGAATACCCCCATTTAAAAGTAGACGTTTTAAACATAAATATTATCCTTGATGATCCTCCAACGCAACCGTCTGTTGAGACGTATGGTCCTTGGCTACAAAATACTCTGGCACAAGTACTACAATATTGTCTAAATAAAACGAAGGCACGGCCTCAAGACAAAGTGCAACTTGAAATTTTTAGTCACTCTAACCCGCATCCTCCTCTTTTCATTCATCCTCGCAGAGGAGACCAGCTTACGCCAAAAGTAATTTTTGAAAGGTTAGAAAAAGTATTGAACTCAAATGAAGAGTTTTTCTTTGGAGGCCCATTAAGGATAACATTTTGTCTTAAAAGGTCTACGGTAGGATATGGTAGAATACCTTCAGGTGTAACTCTGACAATGAGTCACACTAAATTCGTGGATAATAAAAAAGCTATTATCAATATAACCAACAATGATGGGCTCTGTTTAGCTCGAGCCATTGTTGTGGGTAAAGCTCATTCCCACCGCAACGACAGCCCTCAAGAAATGTTAGAGTATCAACGACTCAGCAGAAAAGGAAACGAAGAACAAGAACGATTAGCGTTAGCCTTATGTGATAGAGTGGGGGTTAACCTAGAATTTGGCGGCTGTATTGATGATCTACGATATTTTCAAGACGTATTGCCTGATTACACACTGACGGTATTCGACGATAGACGAGGGACGGGTGTTTTATTTGAAGGGCCACCACCCACCGATACTCATCCACGTCATTAAATGGACATTTTTTTATGAAGACGGCAATTTTGTAACGATCACTAATTTGAAAGGTCTACTCCGAAAAAATTATTGTAGAATCTGCAAAATACCATATAGTACTCACGTGGTGCATAGATGCATGCTTGCATGCCCACAATGTTGTGCACAGCCTAAGTGTCAGAATATTGGTAGAGGCCGATTCTGCATTAACTGTCATAGATGGTTCCTCAATAATGAGTGTTTCCTTAATCATTTGGAGATATTAAATGGCACAAAAACTGTGTGCGATGCAGTAAAAAAATGCCCCAGTTGCCTTAAGGTGTACAGCACAGTTAAACGGAAAGAGTCGCATAAATGTGGAGAGATTTTTTGCAGTATTTGCCAAAAATTCGTAGAGGGAAGACACCTTTGTTACGTCAGTAAAATAATAGACAAACCTAACCCTTCTAAAAGAGGATTTATGTTTGTTTTTTATGATTTAGAATGTCGTCAAAGCACACCAACAGAAAAACCGAATGAATTTTTACACGAGGCAAATTTGTGTGTGTCGAGGCAATACTGCAATAAATGTCTCCACATAGATGAGCTACACAGGTGTAATACCTGTGGTACTCGCGAAAATGTTTTTCGAGGAACTGATTGTGTAAAAAAATTCGTGACACATCTTCGGCACTCCGAACAACATTTTCAGAGTATCACTTGCATTGCACACTATGGGTCGGGCTATGATTTCCATTTTATACTTAGAAATTTAGCGATCGAAGAGGGTTAAACTCCGGACATAATTTCTAACGGTGCGAAACTTTTACGCCTTAAGTTCGGAAATCTGACGTTCATTGATTCTCTGAATTTCCTGTGTGCGCCTCTTTCCAAATTACCTAAAATTATGAGTATCGGTGAGGGTGAATTGAACAAAGGATACTTCCCACATTTGTTCAATAGACCTGAAAATGAAGGCTACGTAGGACCCATGCCTTCTATGGACATGTTCACACCGGCGGACATGTCTGATTCAGGTAGACAAGCGTTCCTCAGATGGTATAATGAGAAAGGAGCCGAAAACTATATTTTTGATTTTGACCATGAACTAGAGTTCTATTGTAAGCTTGACGTGGAAATTCTCGCAAAAGCTTGTTTAAAATTTAGGGATTTGTTTGTCAAAGAGACCACCGTAGACCCATTTCGCGAGTGCGTCACGATCGCTACAGCGTGCATTAAAACCTATTTAAAACTTTTCTATACACCTAAATCAATCTCAATAATCCCCAAGTCTGGGTATAGGCGAGGGGACAATCAAAGCATTACAGCCCTCTTATGGCTCGATTGGGTGGCACACTCACGTAATTTAAATGTGAGGCATGCTGGCAACGGTAGGGAAATTAGGCCGGAGGGTTTACGGTGTAAAGTTGACGGCTACGTTCGGGAGGCAAAACTAATTTTGGAATTCCACGGATGTTTTTATCATGGTTGTGAAAAATGTAGGAGGGACGGGCGTGACAAGCCGATAGGAAATGCCCCTGATGAGACCCTTAACTTACGCTATCAACGCACCCTTAGCAAGCAGGAGGCTATTTTAGCAGTGAAAGATGCCCATGGAAGTCCCCTTTACTCACTAGAAACCATGTGGGAATGTGAATGGGAGAGGTTAAAAAATACGGACGATGCCATCAAAGCTTTCTGTAATAACGCTCAAGCAGACTACCTAGTCTCTAGACTAGATCCTAAAGATGGATTTTTTGGAGGCAGGACAAATGCTACCAAACTATTCCATCAAACAGATGAAAAATTGAATGAAACAATCCAATATGTAGATTTTTGTTCTCTCTATCCTTCCATATGCAAATACGGGGAATTTCCATAGGGTCACCCTAAAAGGGTTCTTTATGGGGCTGAGTGTGTGGGTAAAAATATAAGTATGGTTAAGGGTCTCATCAAGGGTACGATTTTGCCTTCTGACTCATTATACCATCCGGTGTTGCCATACCGTAGTGGCGGAAAACTTCTTTTCCCTCTCTGTCGCACTTGTGCAGAGGCATGCATACAAGAGTTTTGTACGCACACAGATGAGGAACGCTGCCTTACGGGGACATGGGTCTCCTTGGAGGTCCATAAGGCAGAGGAGCTAGGGTATAAAATTGTAAAAGTGCATGAAATTTGGGACTACAACACCACAAAATTTAACAGGCGTACTAAAAAGGGGGGTCTTTTTGTGTCTTACGTAAATAAATTTTTGAAATTGAAACAGGAGGCTAGCGGGTGGCCCGAGTGGTGCAACACTGATGAGGAAAAATCAAAATACATAAATGATTATCATATGCGAGAAGACATTTTGTTGGATCGTGAAAAAATTGAGGCTAATCCAGGATTTAGGGCTATAGCCAAATTACTATTGAATTCGTTTTGGGGAAAATGGGGTCAAAGGGACAATTTTGTAGAATCAAAATTATTTACAGATCCTGATCAAATATCTGCTGTATTCGCCGACCCTTCAATCGACGTCCAAAGTTTTCACCCTCTTACAGACAGTTTAATGTTAATTAATAGTAAAGCTACGGAAGAAACTATTATACCCAATAGAAAAACAAATGTTGTTATAGCTGCGTTCGTTACGGCACAAGCCCGTTTAAAACTGTATACATATCTTAAAAAATTAAAAAAAAGGGTAATTTACTTTGATACTGACTCGATTATTTATACTAGAATGCCTCATGAAGCACTGTTACCTTTAGGAGATTACCTTGGGGATCTCACTGATGAGTTGACAGCTTATGGAGAGGGCTCTTTCATTTCAACTTTTGTCAGTGGGGGGCCGAAAAACTATGGGTATGAGGTGGCTGTAAAGGGGGATCGGAATAATAAAAAAACAGTTTGCAAAGTGCGAGGTATATCTTTGCACTATCGTGCCTCTCAAATTGTGAACTTTAACACAATCAAGCAAGCTGTTCTAAATGAAACTGCCCCTGTTGTTGTTCCTATCCCTCATAGAATTGTAAGAAGGTCACAATGGAAAATTGTGACGATGCCGCAAAATAAAGTGTACAGGGTCGTCTACACTAAAAGACGTCGATTGGAGGGATCTTACGATACTCCGCCTTATGGAACAAAAAGGCCTCGTCCAGCGTAGGGTAACCTCTCAGCTTCTCCTCCTATCACATCTCATGATTGTAAATACCTATTGTTGTCTTGTGTTGTCTCATTGTGTAAAAAAGTTATGTACATTTTATAAAAACATCTTTGACAGTTTGCAAAAATTCAGAAATTTAAAAAAAAAAAACATAAATAAATTTGTCATTGCTGTAAATATTTTCAAAAATTGAAAAAATTAAGATTACAAAATTTAGATAACTTTCTGTCAAGAATATTTTCAAAAATTAAAAAATTAAGTTGAAAAAAATTTAAATAACTTTGTGTCTTTTTTTGTAAATGTTTTCGAAAATAAAAAATTAAAATTGAAAAAATTAGAAAAAAATGTAAATAAATTTGTGGTTTTTTTGTTGTAAATGTTTTTGAAAATTCAAATTCAAAAATGGAAAAAAGATGTCAATAACTTTTATGTTTTTTGTTGTAAATGTTTTTGAAAATTCAAATTCAAAAATGGAAAAAAGGTGTCAATAACTTTTGTGTTTTTTGTTGTAAATATTTTCAAAAATTCAAAAATGAAAAAAAAAAAAAAAAAAAAAAATGAAAAAAAAACGAGAAAAAAAAGAAACAAAAAAATGAAACAAAAAAATGTGAATAACTTTGTGTTTTTTTTTTGTTGTAAATATTTTCAAAAATTAAAAAAAGAAAAAATGAAAACCATACATCTCTCATTTTTTACTTAATTTTAATATTTCTTCCTTTAAGTACCGCAACACTGATGTAAAATTCATCAGTTTTAATCATGAATCCTGTGTGGAAACATCCTTTTTCTGCAATAATAGCGGGGTCCTCGGGGTGTGGTAAATCTTATTTTGTCGTTAATTTTATAAATAACATCAGTCAGATTTGTGATACTAAATTTAGCGAAATATTATGGCATTATTCCATGTCCATGGGACCCCAGGGAGAGGTTCTGGAAAGGGAATCATAAAGCCATTTTTTAAATAGTCTTCCATGTATTCACAGTAGAGGGCCTTGTACATAGGGTCAGCGGCGAATTTTCTCTCAAGTGCAAAAAAACGTTTTTCGGCTCTAGACCGAAATTCGCCTACCTGGGGCCGAGAGGGGCGCAAGGGAAGACGGACCTTATAATGATTATTTGGCTGTCGGACAGTAGTCTCGCGGTACAATTTTTCCGCATATTCTTCATCCGGTGTAAATTTTGGAGCAGGGGGGACCTCTTCGAGTTGCCAAAAACGTTCCAACTTTTCGTGCAAATTTTCTGTTTGAGTTAAAAGACAGTTACGCACTTGAGGAGGGCTGGAGGGGGGACAGTCGGTGGGACCCATAATAGTTAAACCGAATTTTGTACCTACACCTTTGGGCATAGAAGGACCGAAGTCGATGCGTTCATCAATTAAAAGATCGAAAAATAAGTCTGCTCCTAAAATTCCGGTGATGCTACCCTCTCCTCGCTCGTGGTCGGGATCCGCTAAATTGTACTTGATCAGCTGAGCGCGGAGCTCTGGAGAAAGAGGGACCGGTGGAACGTTAGAAGTGATATGAGGGACGACTCGTCGCTTGATGATTTTCAAACAAAACGTCGCCGCCGCGCGTTGCAATGATTACCTTCGCAACGCCACTGGTGGAGACAGGATGCGAGCCCATGCCGGTGACAACAGCAGCGGAGCGCGTGACCTTCAAGCGAAGCGTTTGAGCGACCGATTCACAAATATATGTGCTGTCGCTGCCAGAATCAAGAATACAGCGAGAAAGGACCGAACGCTCGTTTGCGTGGAATCGAACTTGCACGGTTGGTAAGATAACCATTTTTTGATTGCGACCGATCATAGCACTCCTCTCGTCAGGCGACGGATGAGAGGGGAGGGGAGTTTTATCGGAGCAGAGCAGGGAGTTGTGTTCACGTGAGTCACAGTGTTTACATTTTCGTACGCTGGGACAATCGTCACTAGAGTGAGACCCTAAACATTTCATGCAGCGCTGTTTTCTTTGTATTTCTTTTCGCCGCTCAAAGACCGTTAGTTTCAGAAGTTCCGGGGAAAAGAAAAAAATATGCGATTTTCCACAGAAATTACAGCCGTGCGAGCCGCGGGGTGCAGGAGGGGGGGGGGGGGGCGATGGACGCATTAGATGTAGCACTGCTAGATGGCAAGTTCGATGAATGACCGGTTTTTTTTTCGGAGGCCGGTCATTTTTCACTAAAGTACTAGAACAAAGGGCTTTACGAGTAGATTTCGAATAAGACTCAGATTTATTTGACACTGAAGAGGGTAAATTATCCATCAATTGGGTATTAGATTTTTTAAGATAATCTAACACTTCCGTCCAAGTGGGATAAATAGAGGCATCTGTTCGAGATTCATCAAGCTTAGTTCGGATGTAAGGGGGCAATCTTTTACAGACAATCGTCACCAGCAAAACACTATAAGTGGCTTCGGCAATGCCTAAAGCCTTTAACGCTTGCGTGGTTTCCGTGATTTTAAGGAGCAAATCAGGGATTCCATTAGCGTTGGAAACTTTAGGGAGCTCTAACAGGTTGTTTAAATGATAAAAAATATGCCTTTTTTCACTTTGATAGGTATCAGTTAAAAGTTGAAAAGCCACCTCATAATTCTCTGCAGTTATTGGCAAATTCTGAACCATGGATGCTGACTTTCCAGAGAGCAGACCGAGAAGATATTGCATCTTTTCAATTTTGCTAAGGGACTCATTTTCATGCACAGCCACCTTATAAACTGAGTAGAATCGCGACCATTCATTAATGTCGCCTGAAAAGTGAGGGAGACCTAAGGGGGCAGTTTTACCTTTGACCTAGGGGAAATTGCCGTTTTTGTTTCCTCTTTTAACTCCGGTTCTTTTGTGAACTTTTGGTAGTTCACATGAGCTGAGTCCACTAAGTTATCACATGAACTTTGCTGTTTGGATACACCTAATTTAAAAGCAGAACCCCCAGGGAGGGTAGCGTTAAACGACAGGATTTCATTTTGAATTAAGTCAAAATCATTTTGAAGTTTCAACAACCTATCATATTTAGGTCTGAAGGCAGGGGCAGTAGCCGCGGTTAATGTAGCTGAACTGTCAACAATTGTTTGAATGAGCCCATAAATCCGCTCTCGTTTCAGGTTGAGACCGTTAAATATTATGGCTAATTCGTCGTCGGTTTTTGACATGGTGAAATCAGGCACTTATTTGTAAAGAGAAAAAAGGGCAAGAAAGGACCGAATTCCACACAACGCAAATAAGACACAAAAAAATGCAAGAAAGGATAAGCACTGCATAGAAAGCACTAGAGATCGCAAAATATCGATTGATCGATAATATCGATGTATCGAAAAGGGTCGAAAGATCGAGAGTATCGAAAAACTCGATTGGTCGAAAATTATCGATGTATCGAAAAGATCGATAGATCGAGCGTATCGAAACTAGATTTCGCAAAGACACAATATGACTTTGAGAATAAAGAATAGGGCTTGCTGATAGCAACACTTCATCTACATTGACAAGATCAACAATCAATGCACAAAGGGGAGATTCGTTCATAAAAGGTTTGCACTGCTTCAAAGATTGTAAAGAAAGAAAAATGGCTGACAATTTCCACAGAGCTGAGTCCAAACTCATCGAAAATTAAGGGGATTTTCTCAGAGATACGGCCCGCTCGAGGACCAATGAACAGTATAGGACTGGGAAAAGGAAGTTAAACTATTCCGGAGGACCGATCAGTAAAGATGAGTCTCAATTCAAAGACGGGAATTGAGATCAAGACAAAGGGGGAAAGGAAAAGGAGCCTGTAATAGAGGCAAGAGTCAGTAAAGAGTTAAATACAAGATAAATTGGTAGCAAAAGAGAGAGCAAAGAACATAGAGGCAGTGCAATAGAAAGAGAGAACGAATCTTACCTTTAAAGCTAGGAATATGTGCAAAGATCCATTTAAGTCAAGCAGGGAAGAAGCGTGCTACACAGCTGGCCCAGGGATTTCCTACTCCATGGTTAAATCATTAGCGTAGGGAACAATTACCAAGCATTTTCTATCTACAAGAGGTTTCTACGAAAGGATAGAGAAGGGGGAAGGAAGGAATCTGAATTGTAAGGCTGATTGAAAGGGATAAGAGAAGCCTAACAAATGGCCGAAAGGCCGATGCCTGAAACGCTGTAGGGGTGATGTCACATTGGAATGATCTCACCGATTTTCCTGTAAACTTTAACGAAGTAATTAATTATCCATAGCGGTGGGCGCTCTGGCCGAAACAAACACATAAACGAAAATGAAAATGATGCTGCAATTATTGCCCTCATTCACCATCAGCATTAAAATGACATTAATTTCGTCTATTTTTATTAAATATACTTTTATGCTAGTACACTTGTTTCATTTTCAGTCGTTTACATCGGCATTACGTTTTGATCCGCTATGGATAATTAATTACTTCGTTAAAGTTTACAGGAAAATCGGTGAGATCATTCCAATGTGACATCTCCCCTACAGCGTTTCAGGCATCGGCCTTTCGGCCATTTGTTAGGCTTCTCTTATCCCTTTCAATCAGCCTTACAATTCAGATTCCTTCCTTCCCCCTTCTCTATCCTTTCGTAGAAACCTCTTGTAGATAGAAAATGCTTGGTAATTGTTCCCTACGCTAATGATTTAACCATGGAGTAGGAAATCCCTGGGCCAGCTGTGTAGCACGCTTCTTCCCTGCTTGACTTAAATGGATCTTTGCACATATTCCTAGCTTTAAAGGTAAGATTCGTTCTCTCTTTCTATTGCACTGCCTCTATGTTCTTTGCTCTCTCTTTTGCTACCAATTTATCTTGTATTTAACTCTTTACTGACTCTTGCCTCTATTACAGGCTCCTTTTCCTTTCCCCCTTTGTCTTGATCTCAATTCCCGTCTTTGAATTGAGACTCATCTTTACTGATCGGTCCTCCGGAATAGTTTAACTTCCTTTTCCCAGTCCTATACTGTTCATTGGTCCTCGAGCGGGCCGTATCTCTGAGAAAATCCCCTTAATTTTCGATGAGTTTGGACTCAGCTCTGTGGAAATTGTCAGCCATTTTTCTTTCTTTACAATCTTTGAAGCAGTGCAAACCTTTTATGAACGAATCTCCCCTTTGTGCATTGATTGTTGATCTTGTCAATGTAGATGAAGTGTTGCTATCAGCAAGCCCTATTCTTTATTCTCAAAGTCATATTGTGTCTTTGCGAAATCTAGTTTCGATACGCTCGATCTATCGATCTTTTCGATACATCGATAATTTTCGACCAACGAGTTTTTCGATACTCTCGATCTTTCGACCCTTTTCGATACATCGATATTATCGATCAATCGATATTTTGCGATCTCTAGTGCTTTCTATGCAGTGCTTATCCTTTCTTGCATTTTTTGTGTCTTATTTGCGTTGTGTGGAATTCGGTCCTTTCTTGCCCTTTTTTTCTTTACAAATAAGTGCCTGATTTCACCATGTCAAAAACCGACGACAAATTTAGCCATAATATTTAACGGTCTCAACCTGAAACGAGAGCGGATTTATGGGCTCATTCAAACAATTGTTGACAGTTCAGCTACATTAACCGCGGCTACTGCCCCTGCCTTCAGACCTAAATATGATAGGTTGTTGAAACTTCAAAATGATTTTGACTTAATTCAAAATGAAATCCTGTCGTTTAACGCTACCCTCCCGGGGGTTTCTGCTTTTAAATTAGGTGTATCCAAACAGCAAAGTTCATGTGATAACTTAGTGGACTCAGCTCATGTGAACTCCCAAAAAGTTCACAAAAGAACCGGAGTTAAAAGAGGAAACAAAAGGCAATTTCCCCTAGGTCAAAGGTAAAACTGCCCCCTTAGGTCTCCCTCACTTTTCAGGCGACATTAATGAATGGTCGCGATTCTACTCAGTTTATAAAGGGGGCTGTGCATGAAAAAGAGTCCCTTAGCAAAATTGAAAAGATGCAATATCTTCTCGGTCTGCTCTCTGGAAAGTCAGCATCCATGGTTCAGAATTTGCCAATAACTGCAGAGAATTATGAGGTGGCTTTTCAACTTTTAACTGATACCTATCAAAGTGAAAAAAGGCATATTTTTTTTTTTTAAACAACCTGTTAGAGCTCCCTAAAGTTTCCAACGCTAATGGAATCCCTGATTTGCTCCTTAAAATCACGGAAACCACGCAAGCGTTAAAAGGGTTTAGGCATTGCCGAAGCCACTTATAGTGTTTTGCTGGTGACGATTGTCTGTAAAAGATTGCCCCCTTACATCCGAACTAAGCTTGATGAATCTCGAACAGATGCCTCTATTTATCCCACTTGGGCGGAAGGGGTTAGATTATCTTAAAAAAACTAATACCCAATTGATGGATAATTTACCCTCTTCAGTGTCAAATAAATCTGAGTCTTATTCGAAATCTACTCGTAAAGCCCTTTGTTCTAGTACTTTAGTGAAAAATGAAACCCGGGCCCCCGAAAGAAAAAACCGGTCATTCATCGAACTTGCCATCTAGCAGTGCTACATCTAATGCGTCCATCGCCGCCCCCCCCCCCCTGCACCCCCCGGCTCGCGCGGCTGTAAATCCTGTGGGAAAATCGCATATTATTTTCTTTTGCCCGGAACTTCTGAAACTAACGGTCTTTGAGCGGCGAAAAGAAATACAAAGAAAACAGCGCTGCATGAAATGTTTAGGGTCTCACTCTAGTGACGATTGTCCCAGCGTACGAAAATGTAAACACTGTGACTCACGTGAACACAACTCCCTGCTCTGCTCCGATAAAACTCCCCTCCCCTCTCATCCGTCGCCTGACGAGAGGAGTGCTATGATCGGTCGCAATCAAAAAATGGTTATCTTACCAACCGTGCAAGTTCGATTCCACGCAAACGAGCGTTCGGTCCTTTCTCGCTGTATTCTTGATTCTGGCAGCGACAGCACATATATTTGTGAATCGGTCGCTCAAACGCTTCGCTTGAAGGTCACGCGCTCCGCTGCTGTTGTCACCGGCATGGGCTTGCATCCTGTCTCCACCAGTGGCGTTGCGAAGGTAATCATTGCAACGCGCGGCGGCGACGTTTTGTTTAAAAATCATCAAGCGACGAGTCGTCCCTCATATCACTTCTAACGTTCCACCGGTCCCTCTTTTTTAAATTGTTTCACCATAGTCATCACAAACAGTAACGAGAAAGTATTTACCGGATAAAAACACGGAAAATGACACAAAATGTAAGTACTATGGGGAAGTAAGACGCTTTGTTCACATTCTAACCAACATTATAGATTGCCGTTGTCGGCCATCTTTTGGTGCTCGTGGTAAATGCATGCAGGTTCGCCCTTCCGACCGCCATCTTATAGGCTTTCTTTACGACGTTTTTTTGTGGGTTATGAGTAAATTTCGAGACTATTTGATGCACTTAATGTGTGATTTTTACGCGATTCTTTACCAGATTAAACCCTTTATGTCGCTGTAGCAAAAGTCTAGCCAGACTAGCGCTAGTTTTACAAAATAAAAAAAATGGTGAGGGGAAAAAAAAACATTGAGTATGGACTCAGTGGCTTAACTGGGCATGTATGAGCCCCCATGCAAAAAAAGAGCTGCGCCCCCCATCATCTTCCCTTCCTCCCATCCATCCCTCACCACCCCACTTTTTACTGGCATATGACCCCGCGAGGCTTAATAGAACATACACTCCGACGAAAGAAAAGTTATGACTCAATTTCCTTTTTTTGTCAATTTTAAATCAAAAATCGCCTCCTTGTTCTTCCAAAACGTTTTCTTTCGTGCCATAATTGTTGCGAATTTTTCATTAAGTCTTCCAAAATCCATCTTTTTTATCAATCCTCTCTCTATCATCTTCGTCCCTTTTTTCCTATTTTTCGTTCTTCTCTTTATTTTTTTTGTTCTTCTCTTCTTTCTTCTTCTCTCCTTCCTTCTTCTTTCTTTTCCTTCCTTCTTTTCCTTTTCTTTCTACACCCTGTATTTTCCTCCTCTCTCTTTGCGCCTACCGACGCCTTGTGCCCCCCCTTGCAATTGCGGGGCTGAGGGAGCTATCGTTACGGCGCTAAGTATGGTGGTGCAGAGATTGGGGAAATGAACGGAGGTGTTAACAGAGACATGTCCGATCAAGAATGCATGGATTTGCTCAATTAGTTGGATGTGATAACGCCAGCTGGTTGCACGAATAATACGAGTGATATACAAAAAGGATATAGGTACCTGATCGTGGCATATAGCTTCTTGACCCTTCTTTTTTTCTTTAATTTTTCATTCATTTGATTTTTGGTCTGCTCATCCTCTCACCATCGCCGCACAGTGGAACTAGTAAATGTGAGAGCCGGTCATGGCGTGTCGGTTTTAGATACGTATATTTTTTTACAAACGCAAAAAAGAAGTTTGAAAGTAGTTCCATTGTTCCACTATAAAATTACCTCCAAGAATCACAATTTATAGTTTGCTTCACTAGTTTTCTTATTTTGTTTTACTGCAAAAACATTCAACATAGCATTTTTAGTCATACATTCCATAACTGACCCCTCCCGTTGACTCGCTCCACTGTGCGCCGCGCCGAAGTTGGTCTTGAAAGCTTAAGACACATCGACCCCCCCCCCACATTAGTTCTCAAGTTGCTACTGCTACTTGTTAACTTCTCGAAACTAACCATAATCGCAGTGTAATGTGGGAATGAAAAAAAGTAAAAGCTTTTTTTTGCGAAGCAAAAAATGTAAAAAGTGGCGGTGGGTTCCATTGATCCTCTTGATACTTACTGGCAATGGCGGCGGATCGTGCTATTCGTCAAACATATTTTTTCGCCAAAATAGCGTACGCAAATTTATCGATCTTCAGGGTTTTCACTGAATCCCTGATAAATCGATACGTTTGAATAGCTTTAAAAGGCAAAAAAACATGGTTGCCGAATAGCACGATCCGCCATTGCCAGTAAGTATCAAGAGGATCAATGGAACCCATACATTTATACATTTTTTGCTATTTGTTTTACATGATGATTCCAAATGAAGAGTAAAACTGAGAGTGTTCCATTGAATTTCTTGGCGTTTTATTTCGTTTGAGTCCCAAACAGAGGTGAATCGCCGGAATCTAGTTACAGCTCAATGGCCCTCGTTCAACAGACAAGCTGCTTTGGTGGAATCGAACTCAAGCCCCGCAAATTATTAGAAAAAAAAAAAATATGAAAGAATGTGCTATAAATCTGCAACTAAGCACTTTAATATTGGGGGCCCTTTACAAAAAACGCAGCTTGGGTATCTCTATAGGTATATTGATCCAGAGTCCCAGTGGAAATCATGATCACATTTTCTGTGTTTAGTTGCTACAGGTCCAGAGAAAAAAACAGAGAGATGAGCAAGAATTTAATTTTATTTGCTTTTACGGGCAGGCCGAAAAAAAGGAAAAAATGCTTAAAAAAAAGACATCCATCAACGGTGGATAAGGATGAGAGGGGGGGGAGAGGTGGGGAGGAAGAGCGAGGGAATATGATCTTATAGTTGAGATGATCACCGAATCTTCTGTTCTCCCCAAACAAGAAGGTGGCCGGGTTTCAAGACTTGACGAGCCTTCAATTTTTTGCAATGCGTCACGCGGCACACCGCGAAGACGAAGCGCCCGCCGCGCGGCGCGGGACGTTCGACTGGTCGGAGCCCAAGGTTTTGGATGTGCGAACATCGTGGCAGCGGCCGTCGGCACTGCAGCTGGCAGCGTTGTGCGCGTCGACGAACCGCTTGTCGACGTTGTGAACGCTTCTTGAATTATAATCTATGAAATGAGCGCCGGCGCTCCGCTCGTCGCCGATCTATCCCGACGAAAGAACCTTTTACTTTTCTTTAGTCGACGCTCTGGTCGTCAAAGATATGACCGTCGACGTTATGAACGCCCTTTTTTTTTTCGTCGACGATATGAACGTCGACGATATGAACCTTTTACTTTTCTTTAGTCGACGCTCTGGTCGTCGACGATATGACCGTCGACGTTATGAACGCCTCTTTTTTATCGTCGACGATATGAACCCTTTTTTTTTTCTTTAGTCGACGCTCTGGTCGTCGACGATATGACCGTCGACGTTATGAACGCCTCTTTTTTTTATCGTCGACGATATGAACGTCGACGATATGAACCTTTTACTTTTCTTTAGTCGACGCTCTGGTCGTCGACGATATGACCGTCGACGTTATGAACGCCTCTTTTTTTTATCGTCGACGATATGAACGTCGACGATATGAAACCCTTTTTCTTTTCTTTAGTCGACGCTCTGGTCGTCGACGATATGACCGTCGACGTTATGAACGCCTCTTTTTTTATCGTCGACGATATGAACCTTTTATTTTTCTTTAGTCGACGCTCTGGTCGTCGACGATATGACCGTCGACGTTATGAACGCCTCTTTTTTTATCGTCGAAGATATGAACGTCGAGGATAAAAAACTGCCCTTTTTAAAAAAAGTGATTCGGAATAATTAGAGTCGGTGTTGTGAGGGTCGACGTTATAGGCGTCGACGATATGACCGTAGGCTTTCTACTCGTTTTTATTATAGACACTGTGTTTTTACGGACATGCCCGTCGGCGTTGTAAGCGTCGACGATATGACCGTCGACGTTAAAAAACCGTTCTTTTAATTCGTCGTTACGCGCGTCGACGATGTGAACGCTTTTTTATTTGTCGACGATATGAACGTCGACGTTATATGTACCCCCCGTAAAGAACTTGTCTTCCACCGCAGCGGAACGGGTTCAAATCCTACTACTTCTGGTAAAATTTGTAAATTATAACTTTCTGTATCTCTGTGTGTAACTTAAATGTCTCTCTTCCACAGCATATGATGTAATGAGTCATCCGCGACTCAGCAGTCTATGATAAGACACACTAAATAACAAGAGAGCGAGTTACAAACATTACCACCCAGAGTGCGCTGTAAAATTAATTTTTTTACGTAACATTTATTAATATTTTACTTCTCAATTATGAAAGCTTTATGTGAAATTGAAAGATTATTCATTGTTATTTTACATAAACTTCATGTAACGTTTATGTAAATTGGACAAAGAAAAGGTAAAGTAACTTTTGAATTTTATGTAAATTTTATTTTTAGTTTACTTTTCAATTATGACAGCTTTATGTAAAATTGAAAGATTTGTCTCTTCTTTTTTATGTAAAATTTATATAAACGCTGCCAGTAGGGAAGTTTTCAAAACGGAAAACTAACGTGAATATTACTTAAAAGTTTTGGGGGGAGATTTCAACTAATAAAAAATACGTAATTTTTATGAAACATTTACGTAATATCCCCAAGTACATATTTTTTAAGTAATCCTCCACAGTTCGTTAAGTAAGTGTCATGTTAGTCTGCTGGTTGGGGTCTAATATATGTGAAGTGAATAATAAATATTTTCAAAATCAAAGTTCATCTAAGAGTGATGTGAAAGATAAAAATATGACAAATTTTCTACAAAAACCTTCGAATAAATCTGTAAATGTAAATAATCAAACAGTATCAACTAAAAAGACTCCTGGCAGAGTAAAAAATTTCAGTGAATTTAGTGAAAAATATGACAAGTCTTTTCGTGGATAGACTTCATAGTCACGGAAGTTCATCTTGTACGTTTGAATTGTGACGTAAATATTTATTCAATAATGAGAAATTCGTGACTTGAATAAAATGTATAAAGGATAGTTATCTGTTCAAACCTACAATTTCAGAACATTCCAACTATGATAACTACCTAACTATCAGGATAAAAAATCAATCATTCTGCTTGGACGTAATTTTCAAAGTAAAGAAACATTCTAGTGCATCATTTATGTAAATTGATTTATATGTTTGATAAAGCTGTACTCATGACAATTAAAATGTGTAAATTATTTCATGCAAATACAAAGTGATTACCATCTGATAAGAAGTGAGGCTTACTTTTCAGACAAAATGTGAGAGTTTAGAGTTGCTTCAACGTAACAAGATGGTTTATGTTTTACTTTTAAAACTATTAACAGCGACCTATTTTTTACACTACGTGGCTTCTGCATCTGTGAGTATGAATTCAATAACTCATCTATATATTTATTTACATATTTATTCATTTTATTCCCTTTATATTAACTATGTATTAGGGTAGGCTCGATTCTCTAAACTTTTACTTTAACTTTTCTAACTTTTTAACTTTTTTAACTTTTCTAATTACCTAACAAACTATCAAGTTCTCACCATCTTTATAGACCCATTCTTTTATTAATAAAAAGGAGTGAAATTACCTTAAAAACGTTGTAATAAGCTCAGTTGAAATAAAACTTCATTTTTAAACATCGGATTCTTGTGCAACTCATGAACCGCGATAAAACATTTTCTGGTCCATGAAAACCTATGAAAAAAAATTCTTACATGGGTTTAGTTGATAATCCATCGAAATTTTATAATTCATATTTTATTTTCAAAAAATTTCCTTACAGAATAATATTTTCTATTACCCTTCATTTTGAAAAAAATAGTTTGGTTTGCTAAAGTGGTTTCTAACAAAGAAGCTTTTTGATTTTCTGAGAAAGGTATAGTTGCTTTTCCCTCCTTAAGTTGTTTTTATCAGTGTTATTCAATAACTGTTGTTTTTATAATTACTGTTACTGATAATAACAGATATTAATGAAAGTAGTAAAATTAAAATTTTGCTCTCTCTTTGTTTGTATCGGTTTTCTTTTAGGTAAAAGATCAAGAAACATCAAGTTGTAAAAAAACTAGGGAGGTTGAAAAACCTGTGAATAATTCCAATTTGACAACTAGAGAAACTATTTACAAACAATTGTACGAGCAAAAAAGTAAGCTCGCAGAAGAACGGTACGCGCAAATTAAACTTCTCGAACAGGAAAAGGTAATTTGTAACATTCAAGAATTTTTTGTTACTCAATTTGTGAAAAAAAATAATACAGGGGATATTAATTATAGCTCTAAATTTACAAATTCACTTTAACTTTTAAAAATTTCAAAATTAATTTTATATAGATAAAAATTTGGTGATTTTTTACTGTAAATAAATATTTTTACGTAGTATTATGAGGCATTCCCTCTACTCCTTGAATGCGTCCAACTACAGCCGCGATAGGTCCCGTAAGGGCATTGTTTAATATCGGATGGATCTGATTTTTTCAGGGCTGTCAGTCACAAGCATTAGCTTCCGACCGGTGCAAACCGAATTGCAATACATCGATTCATTATTGAGATATCGATTTTTCAAAGGCGCGCGGTCTTGGCAAATCGACCCTAGAACTGCGCTGGAGAGTGGTAATACTTCGAACATCGTCCCTAACGGACCAGTGAAGTGTAGTAGTATACCGAATGAGCATTTTTCCGGGTCCCACTGATGTCTCGAGAGCTCCCGATTTAGTTTCGCCCCAAAAAAATGTCACCCCGGGGGGGAAACGACCCCCCGTTGCAGCAAAACTCTCAAAAAAAATGTCTAAGTGTCGTCGCGAGAGGTCCCGTAAGGTCATTAAATAAACTCGGATGGATCTGAATTTTCTGGGGTTTGTTAGTCACAAGAACTTGCTTCCAACCAGTGCAAATCGAATTGCAATACATCGATTCATTCTCCAGGTATCGATTTTACAAAGCCGCGCGATCAAGTTAGATTGACCTTAGAAGGGCGCTGGAGAATGGGAAACACACTAATTTCGTCCCACAGGGACCAGTCCTATGCTATGTTGTATCGAATGAACTTTTTTCCGGGTCCAAATATTGCCCGGGAAAAAGCCCAAAGCCGTTTTGACCCAAAAAATGTCATCTTAGTGGGGAATGCCCCCCCCCATGTAGCAATTCTCTGACAAAAAAAGTCCAACTGGAAAGCGGCCGCAAGAGGTCTCATAAGATCTGTTTAAAAACTCAAATGGATCTGAAATTTTCATAGTAGTCACCAACAGGTACCTATTTGGTTTGATCATGTCATTATTGTATCTCTCTCTCTCTCTCTCTCTCTTTTCTCCCCCCTTTTCTCTCTCTCTCTCTCTCCCTCTCTCTCTCTCTCCGGCCACTTGAATGCATCTGTTAAGAAAGGATGGAAGAGGGGGCAAAAGTCACCTGACTGCCCCCTAAACTGTCAGTTTCTAGCACACGCGCTCTAATGGGAGAAGAGAGAGAAAGATAAATTCCTGGATCCACCAATTTCTATATCCGGCCAAACGCGATGATGAGGAAAAACGGGGAAATTTTTACTTGCGGCGAACTGATGATTAACTTTTCCTAATTCATGTAAGAACTCATCAATTTTACGATCCTACAATTTGTACTTATTTTACTTTCTATCTTTAACCGCCTTGTTATTGTGCTTTTAATGGGTTGCACTGTGGGAGCAATGCCTGATTAAGCTGTTAAAAACCTAGGTTCTAAGAAACAGATTTGTCCCACAACAGGGTGATCAGAGAAACATATGTGGACCTCAAATCAGTGGCAGTTAGAGACCCAAGTACCACAGGGCGTTCCAGGCTTAACGTCGCAAAATTTTGGAACCGATTTTTGAAGTCAAAATAAAACAAAAAAAAACTAAAAAACAAAAAAAAAAAAAAAAAAAACCGCTAAAAAAACTCACTTCATAAAAAAATTTGTTGGATTTGGAACGGCGGGAGGCAAAATTGAAAGCAGAAAATGAGAAGCGGGAGGCAAAATTGAAAGCAGAAAATGAGAAGTTACTTGATCAACAAGACGTTATAACGTCTTTGAATATAACTAAAGTAAGTCGTACTTTTCATATATTCCTTTTGATTACAGTTTGTGACAAAATGAATATATAAAAGGGGAAAAAATTTACGAGCCTTTAAAAACAGTTGTTCAAAATTAGTTATGTGATTTTTTTCTAAATAAAATACCTATCACCTGTGGGGTTATGAGACGTCTCCTCTGTGTTATAAATCCCCAGCAAATTTCATAGGAAAGGTTCATTACTTTTTTATTTCATAAGATACTATACATTCAACATTTTTACGATATGAGATTATTTTTCTTACCTAAAAAATACGATAGCTCAACAGTTTACTTTTTCAAGACGGATCTTGATAATTTTATTGTATGCCACGATTGTGTGTGAACGTAACCAATCAGGAAATTATCGATGAGGCAACGTTACCTAGAACGTAAATAGCGATGAGTCGATATTTTAACATCGTGACAACGATACTTTAACGATACTCATTAGCTACAGTCGATCGTGTAGGATCGATACAACGTTACGAGAAAGACGTTACTACGTTACAGGGACGTTACTGGGACGTTATGAGAAGACGTTTACTGATTATATGTATCTTGACTGTATCAATGATACAGTGTATCATGAGTAAAATATATTCATCATTCTTCCAACGCAACTGATATCGTAACAACGTTACAAAAAACGTTCCCACGTTACACGAACGTTACTATGACGTTGACGTTAGCGATGTGACGAGTAGACTTAACGAGATACGTGATTTTGAAAGCGATAGTTTTATTTTTTATGTTTTACATTTTTTGAATTTTAAACGATTTTTATGTTGCTGCAACTTGTAACTAAAAGCTTAACTGCATGATTACGTTAATCGGCTGCGTCATAAGTGACGTTTTCATGACGTTATTTTAACGTAGCTCGGTAATGTAAAACTCAATGTTATATTAACGTTATTTCATCGAAACTAGGTATTGGGGTTCATGCAAACACGTCTAATTAGCATCTTTTTGTTGGATAAAAACAGCCTCTGAAACAATTTGTCCAAGATTTTCCGATTTTGTGCTTGAGGAATTACGTACTACGTTTTAATAAACAACTCTTAATAATTTTATTAGACTACGCACGTGTGCCAATTTTTTTGCTTTCATCGCTGTATTTCTCTTTCTTTAAGAATGGGGTATTGAGTTTTCCACAAGTGCATATGGTTTTTTAGTGTAACTTTGTTTTGAATGTTTTGAGGACCAGTATGGTGGCTATGTAAACATGAATACTGTGAATATACCATCCGCCAGAAAAATTGATAAACATGAACGGGGGGTACATATAACGTCGACGTTCATATCGTCGACAAATAAAAAAGCGTTCACATCGTCGACGCGCGTAACGACGAATTAAAAGAACGGTTTTTTAACGTCGACGGTCATATCGTCGACGCTTACAACGCCGACCGGCATGTCCGTAAAAATACAGTGTCTATAATAAAAACGAGTAGAAAGCCTACGGTCATATCGTCGACGCCTATAACGTCGACCCTCAAAACACCGACTCTAATTATTCCGAATCATTTTTTTTAAAAAAGGGCATTTTTTATCCTCGACGTTCATATCTTCGACGATAAAAAAAGAGGCGTTCATAACGTCGACGGTCATATCGTCGACGACCAGAGCGTCGACTAAAGAAAAGTAAAAGGTTCATATCGTCGACGGATAGATCGGCGACGAGCGGAGCACCGGCGCTCATTTCATAGATTGTAATTCAAGAAGCGTTCACAACGTCGACAAGCGGTTCGTCGACGCGCACAACGCTGCCAGCTGCAGTGCCGACGGCCGCTGCCACGATGTTCGCACATCCAATAACCTTGGGCTCCGACCAGTCCGAACGCCCCGGGCCCCCGCGGGCGGGCGCTTCGTCTTCGCGGTGTGCCGCGTGACGCATTGCTAAAAATTGAAGGCTCGTCAAGTCTTGAAACCCAGCTCCACCTTCTTGATTGGGAGAACAGAAGATTCGGTGATCATCTCAACTATAAGATCATATTCCCTCGCTCTTCCTCTCCACCTCTGCACCCCCCTCTCATCCTTATCCACTCGTTGATGGATGTCATTTTTTTAAGCATTTTTTCCTTTTTTTTCGGCCTGCCCGTAAAAGCAAATAAAATTAAATTCTTGCTCAACTCTCTGTTTTTTTCTCTGGACCTGTAGCAACTAAACACAGAAAATGTGATCATGATTATCCACTGGGACTCTGGATCAATATACCTATAGAGATACCCAAGCTGCGTTTTTTGTCAAGGCCCCAATATTAAAGTGCTTAGTTGCAGAGTTATAGCACATTCTTTCATATTTTGTCTTTTCTAATAATTTGCGGGGCTTGAGTTCGATTCCACCAAAGCAGCTTGTCTGTTGAACGAGGGCCATTGAGCTGTAACTAGATTCCGGCGATTCACCTCTGTTTGGGACTCAAACGAAATAAAACGCCAAGAAATTCAATGGAACACTCTCAGTTTTACTCTTCATTTGGAATCATCATGTACAAACAAATAGCAAAAAATGTAAAAATGTATGGGTTCCATTGATCCTCTTGATACTTACTGGCAATGGCGGATCGTGCTATTCGGCAACCATGTTTTTTCGCCTTTTAAAGCTATTCAAACGTATCGATTTATCAGGGATTCAGTGAATACCCTGAAGATCGATAAATTTGCGTACGCTATTTTGGCGAAAAAAATTTTGACGAATAGCACGATCCGCCGCCATTGCCAGTAAGTATCAAGAGGATCAATGGAACCCACCGCCATTTTAAACATTTTTGCTTCGCAAAAATGTTTTTCTTTTTTGCATTCCCACATTACACTGCGATTACTGGTTAGTTTCGAGAAGTTAAAAAGTAGCAGTAGCAACTTGAAAATAATGGGGGGGGGGGGGGGGGGGTCGATGTGTCTTAAGCTTTCAAGACAACTTCGGCGCGGCGCACAGTGGAGCGAGTCAACGGAGGGGTCAGTTAGGGAAATGTATGACTAAAAAGCTATGTTGAATGTTTTTGCCCATTACCCCATTCACCCTCGCTTTCTCTCGCCTGTCTTTTTTCTTCCACGATTCCGTGTAAAACAGTGTCGCCAGAGATTAAAATCTGAATAAATTATGCAGCGCTGTAATCAGGGATTTTCTTTTTTCTAACTCTCATCGTGACAACACTACCTTTTATAAACTTTTTTTTTTGACACAAATCATCGTAAGCACTCACTGGCGGGCAATGTTATCCTCTCCTCTCCCGAGGAAGCAAACATTTCGAGAAGGAGGGGGGGAAGAGAGAGAGGGGGGGAGAGAGGGGGGGAGAGGGAGAGAGAGGGAGAGAGGGAAAGAGAGAAATAGAGGGAGAAGAGAGGGGGAGAGAGAGAAAAGGAACACTATAATAGTTCTCTCCCTTGTGAAGCAAACAGATTTTTTGGAATTTTTCCGTGCCTCCCAACCTGGATTGTAACAAATGGGCGCCCATGAACGTCATTGCAAAAGAGCCTAAGTGAATGTACGAAGGATTGGGTATTAATGCTGTGCATGCGACCGTATCTGTTACACGATCGAAACAAAATTCTTTGAAAATGTCGACGATTTTGATCGGTCATCAGTGACGCCATCTCAGTTTTTCCTGGGGGGGGGGGGGGGGGGGTTAAGGCCCTCCAAAAATTTGGATGACCTTTTTTTTTTTTTTTTTTTTTTTTTTTTTTTCTTTAGCCGTGCATCTTGAAAAATCTCTCTATCTCTCTGACTTAAATGGGAGGGGGGGGGCTCCATAAATTTGGAAATTTTTTTTTTTTTTTTGTTTTTTTTTTTTTTTGCCGTGCATCTTCAAAAATCTCTCTGACTTGATCTTTTGGCCACATTGAAAATCCTTGGGGGGCAATTGCCCCCCCCTGCCCCCCCCCAAAATGGCGCCGCTGTCGGTCATAAAATTTTCGAAGTTTCAATCGATCGATCGATCGAGCGGACCTTCCGAAGAATTTTTTGTTTCAATCTAGGGTTGTTTCAGTCGAATGAACACATTCCTGCATTTTCATGGTTCTGTAACAAACAATAATACATTGTGCGACCCCATCAACTTTAAATTTTAAATTTAAACTACACATGTTTTGTGCGAAACAGTAGCGCGTTACTGGAAAAAAACTACAAGCTGATTACAGCTGATACTGAACAAGTGAAATTTTTAAAAATGGGTCTGTTGCGTACTTTTGCTACATCAATATAAATCATTGTTCCCAACGTAACATTTGGCGAAAATAACGATGCGCACATTAAAAACTTTCAAAATCCACTCATTAACTCAGAAAATACCTTCCATTTCAAACAACCCGCGCTTCACTAGACACTATATCACCAACTTATAACTACAAAAATGGAACCATCTCGTTTATGTAAACATGAACAGAACTTACACACATTTAAATGTTTCGATTAGATGCGTACATTTCTCATATTATTTTGTAATCTTTGATAAACCGAAAAGACCAGACAGCAAATGCAGCCAATAGTTCATGTATTTAAAAGGGGAATTCCATCATTTTGTAGTTACGATGTTGTTTACTCATGCACAGTGGTTCCGTCTATGTAGTAGTATACCGGTGCAATAGTGTCTAGTTTAGCGCGGGCTGTTTGAAATTGAAGTGATTTCCTGAGTTAAGGGTGGATTTTGAGCTTTTTTAATGTGCGCATCATTATTTTCGCCGAATTTTACATAAGAATCAAGGTTCTATATTGTTGTAGCAAAAGTATGCAACCCCATTTCATGGAGGCGAATTATTACGACGCCGTCACCCAAAATGTGCCATCCTCGTAGGTAGTTGGTATACTTTGAAAAAATGGCAGCGTTTGGCACATGCTTTTTTTAAAGAGTGAATAATACATTGGTTGAAATGATTCGTGTTACTCTTACGTTATTTGAGTATAATAATGTCAACTGGTTCCTAGAAAAAAAATTGCATTCGCTTTATTCAATTTTTTTTTTGACCCTTTGTTGATGGGTAAATGGTCCTAATAAAGAATATTATATTAAATTAAATCAGCCCGTTCATGAATCGATAACTTGTAGCCGGAATTTTGCAGGAGAATATTAATTGTCAGATGTAAATCATCATTCCGGGACTCCAAAAATAAAATTAAAACCATCAAAGATTGTTGAGCCATAGCTTCGAACGAAAGACGTCAAGAGCTGATGTAAAGTAAGATATAGTTACATGGTCCAACGATTACACTCGATTAATCAGCCTCGCATGCTTCGAGTGTAAAAGCCTCGGTCGTGTGCATCACTGAAAAATATATATATAATATATTTATATATATATATATTATATATATATATATATATATACATTTTTTGAATTAACAATAATTTAATTCATCCAGAGTGGAGCCCTCAATTGGTTCTGTTAATTCAAGAAAACAGAATGGTGAATCATCAAAATAAGATTGTTAATCTGACATAATAGATTCTTTAAAACATCAAAATGTGAGGCAAACTCCCAAACAAATTTTTTGATTCAACAATCTATTTTGTTAGTTTAACAATCTTATTTTGTTGATTCAGCATTTCGTTTTGTTGAACTAACAAAACCAATTGAGGGTTCCATTCTGGACAGTTAAATTGTTAATTCAACAATTTTTTTTTTTTTTTCAGTGCAGTGCTGAGACTGCGTTAATATCCACCAAGCGTGCAACTAACCGTCTTAATGTCGAGAAAATATTGCTCGATCATAGTAAATAAATAGTTGAAAATGTAAGCAAATATGAAAGACAGAGTGTTACGTAGAGAAAAGAACCGATTGAGTTTATGATTAATACTTCTAAATGACAAATTGTTGGTGACCGCAACGCGGGTGCGACCCGTAAATTCAAATCGCGCGCGCTAGGAAAAACAGAGACTACGCTGACGGATGATCAACTCACTCTGGACTCTCTTTCCTGCTCTCTCGGATCTTTCTCAAGAAGTCAAGTCGCCACGCTGAGTTCCCGATTGCGGTCGCCTGCTGCTGTGGATTTACAACCCAAGCACTGCCAAGGTCGGCCCATTCACTAAGGAAGCGGTCCCCCCATCCCATTTCCAACTTCAAGGAGCAGAAGCGGTCTCCGATCCGATTTCCAACTTCAAGAAGCAGAAGCGGTCTCCCATCCGCTTTTCAACTACAAAGTAGTTCAGACGGACTGTTCTTTTCAGGTACACTGTAAGTCCCAGCAAGGTCACCTCTGTTAACGCAGCTCTTTCCAGAGCTATTTTTGCGCTAACAGTGCACCGCTGGCTTGCGGACCGAGAAAAAATACAATACATTAACGCATGTTCAGCGTTAACGGTTCCATACTCTAAAGGTGGTATAATTTACTTACTTTAAATAAAGCGTCGCCCGCGTGCTGACGGCCCAAAGCGTCGCCCGTGTGCTGACGGCCAACTTAAAATAAATAAAGCGTCGCCCGTGTGCTGACGGCCTATTCTTTCTAATTAACAAATAGCGTCGCCCACGCGCTGACGGCCTCCCCCCTTTTTTATAAAAAAATTGAAACTCAAAATAAAGCAGTTTCAACAATTCAATAGACCACCGCTTGCTACAGTCAGTGAAGGTCACAGCACGCTGATACATTGCGTCAGTCGCAACGCCGTGCTGCTCCTTCCCCCCGCACCTCGCACGCACTAAACGCATCGCACTGCAGAACTGCCCCCCTCCTACCTCTCCATCTATACCCAACCTTTCTTTGAGTATACACTACACCGTTCACCACTGTAGCTATTTTCACTCCGGGAGCGGAACTGAGGGGTCCGAGAACGGCACATTCCGGCGGGCGATGTGAAGAGAGCCTCAATCGCTCAGACTCATGCCATTCAAAGGTATTTCCTGTCGCGCTCGTTTAATCAGCAGCTCTGCATAATCGATGCGTTCACTGACCGTCGTTGTTTGTTCCATGATTTCTGAATTGAAATGCTTGACTTGATTTGTTCGCTGCTCGTCTGCGTGCCGAATTTTGTTTCCTTTAAAGTTAAGTTTTACCTAAAAAGAGGACTTTTCAGGAAGATCGTTGTGGTCATTGTGATCCACAATCTTTAAATGTCAATTTGAAGTTTCCGTGCAGGCTTAGTAATAACAACGCGAGTCCTTGTATTTTTTGGATATTAAATTATATTTATATACTATGCGTATATAAAATTAGGAGGATGCAATCCAGAGACTTCTTTTCAGATCTCTTTGGCTTGGCTTGGACTTGATTCGTCCTCCAGATTCAATTTGCTATGCAGAAACACACATTGAACCAAAATGCCTTGAGATTTCTCGAGGATGTTTTAAGAGGGATTTACAAACAAGAACTGCCACTAATTGGCAATTTAAAGACAGTTTAGAGCAATTATTTTGAGCACAGGCTTTTACCACAGAAAAATACAATCAGAACGGAAACTCCCATAAGATCCAATGGAAGCAAGTTTGGAATTTAATGGCAAAGGCAACGCTGTGGTCCTATATCCCCATGGCGGACGAGTGTGATTTGTGTTGAAACTCATTTATTCTGTAAATTCTGGAAAGAAATCTTAAGTTTCCGGCCTCACTTCTATTCTAATGGCATTTCAGAATGAAAATTTCGCTTATCATATCCTATATTTCTATTCGCGCGCAAATCCAGATGTAAACTTCCTATATCCCAACATGGCGGACGCGAAATGAATTTGCTTCAAAATCCCATACAGAGTTTTTGTTCTGATTGTATTATTCTGTGCTTTTACCAGCTAATCAGAGGCTGAATTGTTGATACTAATGGATACCCGAAAATTGCCACGCTCCTTCTCCATCTCGTTCAGTGGCGGCGCGTGCAATCTGACAAAGTTGCATTTCGTCTATCTAAAACCATGAAAAATATTGATTCGAGGAAGTGCTCTGTGCACCTCCAATATTTTGACCTTTCTTATGACTTTAAATGTATTAAATCCGACGTTGCCAGATTACACACCTCGCCACTGATCTCATTGCAGGGACTCCAGTTTACTATAGCGTTCTCTGAATCCCGTTGCTAGTTTTGACAAATCAGAAATTCTGAAACTACCTCTGTCGATACTCGATGTCAAAGGGGTCACAATGGGTTCGCACACTATAGACAAAATATTCATTTCTCGACCATTCATGGGCCATTTCTTCGAAATACCTAACTTACGTCGAACATTTAGAAAATCGATCTCTCGCAATCTAATCGAGAAAAGACACCCCGGTTTGGAAAAATGAAAAGTACATGTCTTGTCGTACTGCGTGTCTATATTTGAGCTTAATTCGACGGGATTCGGGGTCTCTCCAATACCCCTCGCTGCCTCATCTACGATTTAAATACAGCAAAATCCGGCGCAAAAGAGGGCGTTTCCCCCGTGATGTCTGCGTTGTCGATGTCTGAAGCCTGACTCAGTGGCGGTTCGTGGGTTCAAAAGAGGTGGGGGGGGGGGGGGGGTTGAAAAATTAGAAGACTTTTTTTTTTTCCCTTTTCACCTCTCTTTTCTCCATATTATAATGGGGGGGGGGTTCATGTGCTAGGAACTTTCCCCTTTTTTTAACCATTTTCAAAAAATTGCGTCGGGAAGGGGGAGTGGAGCCCCCAAAGCCCTCCTCTCCAACCCACGGACCGCCACTGGCTCGACTTCGGTTTTACAAGCATCGTAATGATCCCGAAAGACCTCTGTCACTGATATCAGGCCTACTTTGGGCCCGCACCAGACAAAATGCTATATTATTTTTGGCCACTCTAATCAAAAACTCGTTTTACACTAGAGAAACAATGCCACAACTTAGACGGTAAGACGGATCGTGATTCTTGTCGCTAAACGCCCTACACAGACAAAACGTTGGGTATTCTTGTTTCTCCAAAGTTTACCTCCTATTGCACAGACAATTGGACTCTTGCAAACTTTTGCTACACAGGGGATTGAAGAGTTGATTCTTGCATAAAAACCTGTAAAAATGACGACGATGTACTCTGAAAAATCACGAAATTCACTCTCAGAATCGGGCTTAATGGGGAGAGATGCAAGTACCGTGGGGAAAATTTCCCGTCTAAATTGAGACATGTATTATCTCTGTGTTTTCCCTAGAGCAAGTGACAAATTAGACAGGCATCTCCAATGATACCTTCGTTGAACCGCCCTTATGATTTCGCCGTTATAGCAGTTTTGTGAGTTTCATCCTGAATTTTTGACGTTTTTAATGAGATTTTTGTGATTTTCGCTGGTTTTTTCATAAGATTGTTCTACTTGTTTGCTCACAGCAAACTTTTGCAAGAGCCCTATTTTTAGAAACAATGTCGTTTACTTTGGAAATTTAGACGAAAAATTGGAGATTCCCAACTCGTTGATGGGAATAGGACTATGGAGTCTTCTCAAACTTATCAGTCCAAAGTCCCCCAAAGCGGACAGTATTTTCCTCGCAAAAAAGGTTTTATACTATTACACCGGTAGTATATATACTACCGGTGTAATACGATGTAAACTTAGGAGAAAAAGTCCGCGAAGGTTTTTTCCCGTGTGCGATAACTATCTCGGCCCCATGCATCTCCACTTGAAACACGGTAGAATCAGGCGCAACGGGAGGCGTTGCCCCTCTTAATCAACCCACCGTCGATCCCTGCAGCTAAACCCTTTCTTCAATTTATCTCGGAAAATATGAATGACCTTTTTTGTTTACATCAGACCCAAAGTAAGCCCAAATGAGATTAAACGTCTGATTCTCGACTACGCCATCGTCATTTTTCCGAGACTCCAACTATAGCTCGGATCTTTGAAAATGGATATCTCGCGATCTTGCAATGATTCTTTGTGCATTTAAAAACGAGACAATACCGTAAAATACAGCGTTAGGTCCCGATTTAGATCTAGAAGGTAATAACTGACGTGATAGGGGCAAGGGAGGCACTTCCTCGGAAGTGTTTCCCTTTCATAAAACGTCTTAAAAAACACCTCATACCTTCAAGAATATAACCCCACCAATATAATTTTAATAGGACATTTAAGGAATTCAAGAATGAAAAAAGTGTAACGGTAAGTCGAGCAAAAATTGCAATTTCTTGAGTACGCATGCAATACGCATCGCCGCGCCGCGCCTCGGCTTTTTTATTGCTAGCGCTACACGCACGAACCACCCCTAATCAGATTACGTTCTGAAAAATGCAAAGACATTATAGAAGAAGACTGGCCCCTAGCGGCGAGATTTGAAGCCGGTTACTGTCATAGGCAGGGCTTCCCCGCTCAGGGGTATGAACCAAATTAACATTGTGGCTTATGGAGCCGAGACATAAAACTGTTTCAAAAGAATGTTAATTACTTTTAGTTTTTAAAAGTACTCAGATAGTTATGCGCTTATGTCAAAGTTGAAATTGACGAACTTAAACGCAAGGTTCGGTCAATTTTTCCGCTATATATTTTCGATAGAAAGTACGGCAGATAGGTTACTGGTGCTAAATAAACAATGACCGACCGATCGTAAACTTCGATTTTTAAAGAACGGGCGCCTTAAATTGATCCCATTTTCAGTTTAAATGTATGTTACACTACACAGAATAGCATATGTGAGACTCGACATTGTTATTCGCTAAAATGATTGACTAAAGTAGGTTTTAAGAGCGAGGCTCTATAAGAGCTGATGTTAAATTGGTTCATATCCCCCCGCGGGGAAGTACCCTGCCCATCAGCCCGTGCCAAGACCGGCTTCACTTTTCCTCCGTGCAAAAGAGAGCATGGCCAGTCTTTTTCTATAATGTCCTTGGAAAAAGATAGAATGTTAAGATAACCAATGCCACGACAGTCAGATGTATAATCAATCGTTTTTTATAATAGGTTCAGGCGAGTATTTATCCCATTAGATCTTTGTTTTAGGTCACGTGATAGTGTTTTTTACTGAAGTTAAAATCTTTTTTTCGTTGCTACTCCAAGTTCTATGGAAGAAGTGGAGGGCACTCCTTTCGCCAACCTTTCCCCCATAGTTATGAATAGTAAATCAAAGTTAAAAGAATTAATTCGTCCTTAAATTCGACCTTAATTATTGTAAAAGGCACACCCCCTCCCACCTCATTATACCCAAAATTTGAACAAGTGCAATTTTTTTTCCCTTTTGTAAAAAATGCAAGTTGAAGTTTTTTGCGCTTTACTCAAAAAAAGGTTTTAATGTGACTCCCTTTCACCCAACGCCTCAATCATCACTGATTCTCTAGGTGCTGTATTAATTTCAAACTTACGTCTTCTCATTGTATCTTTTCTCAACAGAGAGGCTTTCTTAAATTTTGCATTTTTTATCAGAAAATAGTTGACTAGGTACTACAACACTTAAAAATTTTAACATTCATGGGGGTGCCCCCCCCCCCCCACCTCACCCGAAAATATTCTAGATCCGCCACTGGGATGAATCACATAGTGACGCAAATTGGGAAATTTGGGAAAATGGCAGCGTGCATCTATCTAATTAGTTCACTACGATGTAATTAATATATACAAAAAGTAAACTTGCAAGTTAATTGTGATAGCTTGGAACTCTTCGAAATCACGATTAGAGCTTCAATTTGGCAAGAATAGTATATTTTAATTAAAAAAATCTCAGGTGCCGCCGCAAAAATCAATCACAACAAGGGCACAGAAAACGGCTTACTCTGTCGGTATAGTTTTTGGGAGGAACGAGAGGAACATTTAAAGTGTTGGCGCGCAGGATAGTTGAGTGGAAGGGGGAAAGACCTTGAGTGAAAAAAAGGACAAACGAAGGAAGTCTGAGGATAACAAGCGTGAGGAGGAACACCCCTTTTAAAACACAATTACCTACCACGCTTAGAGAATACGGCAACGTTGTTAGCGGTCATTTAGACGAGGACCAGAATCAAGCGTAGTTTGCTAGAGACCTGTATAAGTGCTCCGCGCTGGGACCAGAATCAAACCTTATTTGTGACGCCGATTCTGGATCCGATCCTGGTCCCAAAACGACCAGGATCACGTCAAAATCTATCCTCTTTGACCAGGGTCGGGGGTGCAGAAAACTCTATAATATATATTATATATAAAATAATATATTATATATATTATATACGTCTTTCTTACTGTCACCTTTAAAATAAACTGATAGCAGCCAAAAGTCCTCTGTAATTTATTCAATTAAGTGCAACGATTGTGAATTGGCTACATCGGGGAAACTAAAAAGATGCTGAGTAAAAAATTTAATGGACACAAGTATGACCAAAATGAAAAAACTGCTCTT